>JARQOD010000004.1:417004733-417072917 GCA_033576555.1 Oophaga sylvatica
AAAACCTGCAACTCTTCTTCCTGAGGTGGAGAGGTCTCCTAAAATGGTGCAATACCAGAAGGTCATTGTGGAAAATATGTTGAAAATTTCCCATCAGACAATGCTAGCAGCAGGGACAAGCTTCTTTGCCCAACCAAGGAGGTGAGGTGAGGGAGACACACGCCATGTACAGCAAAGGCAGGGGTACACTGTTCAAGGCCTGGACCAATTTCATGACACCCTCCCAGCGTACATGCCATGACTGGGTAGTTTTGACAAGGAGGGAAAATTTTTTAAAGATTGTGAAGAAATAGCTGGCCAGATCACACCCACGGCATATCAGCGATGTTGACCCTCCATGTGGAGGAAAGTGATCTTCAGCTCTTACAGCCTTCTAGACAAGTGTTCCATCTTTACTACCCACTGGTTGAACGGTATGTGATGACGGGTCCCAAACTCCTCTTTGGCCCTCCAGCTCCACCAGCTGTTCATAACGACCACCCCAGGATGCCAACTGTGAGTACCTTGCAACTAGCTGGCCCACTAGCATTTTTCCATCCTTGGTCCTGGCTTGTCGCTTTCTCTCTTTTGATCAGCCTAGGCCCCTCAATCGACTCACTAGTTGCTGGATCCTGGCTCTCCAGTCAGCAGTCCGCAAGAACCCCAGCAGTGAAGGCTGTCACCTGGGTTCAGGCCTTTGTGGTTCTGGGAAAGTGGCCAGTTCCAGATCACAGGCTACTGCCACCTCCGCTGTCATGCCAGCTTGGTTTGAGTTTCATATTCCTCAATTTGCACCCTCAAAAGTCTCCAGGGATTCTTCCATCTTTGTCGCCTTGTCACTCATTAAGCATGCTAAACTGTATGGATTACTAATTTAATCCAGAAATAATTTTGAATGCTTTTTTGGAGTGTTATATACCACATAAATGTACCCCAGTGCATGAAATACCCTATGGTTAAGTAATTGAATACTGCCATTTTTTGTGCATTTTTGGAGGGTTATATTCCACCAAAATGTAACAGAAAGCAAGTGATACTCTATGGATGAGTAATTGAATCCAGATACATGTTTGAACACTTTTTTGGAGTTTTACATACCACAATAATGTACACCTAAGCACGGAATACTCTGAGTAATTGAATACTGAAACATTTTTAATGCTTTTTTAAATGGTTATATACCATAAAAATGTACCCCAGAGGACGTAATACTCTATGGATGAGTGAATACAGAAAATATTGTGAACGCTGTTTTGGAGGGTTATATACCATCGAAATGTACCCCACAGCACATAATGCTTTGTGGATGAGCAATATAACACCCCTAAATTTTGAACGCTTTTTTGAAGGGTTATATACCACTGAAATGTAACAGAAAGTAAATAGTAGTCTATGGATGAGTAATATAATACTGAAAAAAGTTTGAATGTTTTTCTGTAGTGTTATATACTACTGAAATGTACCCCACAGCACGCAATACTCTATGGATGAGTAATTGAATTCAGAAACCTTTTTTAACACTTTTATGGAGTGTTATAAACCACTGATTTGTACCTTAGAGCATGTAATAGACTATGGATGAGTAATTGAATACAGAAACATTTTTGAATGCTTTTTTGGAGTGTTATATACTACTGAATTGTTCTTCAGAGCATGTAATACTGTATGGATGACTAATTGAATCCAGGAAAAATTTTCAACACTTTTTTGGAGTCTTACATAACGGAATCCAGACCAATTTTTCAACCCTTATTTGGAGTTTTATAACATGTCACAGAAAGCACCTAATATTGTATGGATGACAAATTGAATCAAGACAAATTTTTCAATGCTTTTTTGAGTCTTATATACCACCGAAATGTCACAGAAAGCACCAAATACTGTATGGATGACTAATTGAATGCAGACAAATTGTTAAATGCATTTTTAGAGTCTTAATACCACCGAAATGTCACAGAAACCACCTAATGCTATATGGATGACTAATTTAATCCAGACCAATTTTTAAATGCTTTTTTGGAGTCTTAAATACCACAAAATTTCACTGAAAGCACATAATACTCTATGAATGACTTAATTGAATACAGGCAAACTGTTAAACACTTTTTTGGAGTCTTATATACCACCCTAATGTCACAGACAGCACATAATTCTCTATGGATGTCTGTTGTGTTTTGGTAGCTGAGGAGAATAAGTAAAAACGGCAATACACCAGAGAGGCTGGAACCTATTGGATTGCAGTACCCTGAACTAACCACACAACTAGAGGTAGCCGTGGAGCGTTCCTACGTTGATCCTAGACGCCTCGTCACAGCCTGAGAGATAACTACACCTAAAGGCAGAAAGATGAAAGCTATCAGCCCCGGAGCAGATCCCCAAAGAAAATAGGAAGCCCCCAAACATGTAATGGCGGTTAGACAAGAAGAAGCACGGACACAGACAGAAAATAGAATGAGCAAACGTTGGGGCCCAATCTGTCTAGACAGAAAAGTACAGGAAAGGATACTCACTGCAATCCAAAAAAAACCCTAAAAAATACCAACTCTTCTGATTGCAAAAACACCTGAGATCACACGATCTGTACCACCTAAAATCAGATCTCTGGTGTAACAAAACTAAGCCGCAGCCACTGAAAAAACAGGAAAAAGCATATGAACAAATAAATTTCAGTGGCTTCAGATAAACTGAGAGGAGCACAAGCCCCCGGAGGGGACCTGGCTGACCTCCACAGAAGTGCAGAGAAAAGCAAGCACAAAAATAAAAGCAGAAAATATCTTATCTGATAGCAGAAGATGCAGGCAAGACTCAGAAAACTTCCAAATGAACAAGGAACCACAATTGAGACAAGAACAAATGATCACCGGCAACCATCATGGGAGGGAACCTCCCTTATATCAGACCAGCGGCGATCCCAGATTGCCATTCCTCGCTGAAAGGCTCAGTACTGTCTGTAACCACCAGAGGGAGCCTCTGCTCAGAAACCATCTCTAGCACATTCATAACAGTACCCCCCCCTTGTGGAGGGGTCACCGAACCCTCACTTGTGCAACCATGCCGATCAGGATGAGCTCGGTGATAGGCACGGATCAGTCTCCTAGCATGGATGTCCGAAGCAAACACCCAAGAATTGTCTTCTTGACCATAACCTCTCCACTTAACCAAATACTGGAGTTTCTGTCTAGAAAAGCGAGAATCCAATATTTTCTCAACCACATACTCCAGATTGCCCTCAACTAAAACAGGGTCAGGAGATATAGGAACCACTGGCTCGACAAACTTCTTCAATAAGGACTTGTGGAACACGTTATGGATCTTAAATCTCCCTGGAAGAAGCAAACGGAAGGAAACAGGATTAAGAATCTCCATGATCTTATAAGGTCCAATGAACCTGGGCTTAAACTTTGGAGATGCAATCCTCATAGGGATATTTCTTGAGGACAACCAAACCAAGTCCCCCACTTTAAACCGAGGACAATCAGTCCTATGCCGGTTGGCAAACCGTTGGGCCTTCTCCTGAGAGAGAGATAACCTCTCCACTACCGGGTCCCAAATCTGCTGCATTTGCTCAACAACAGAGTCAACACCCAGACAGACAGAAGCCTCCGCCTGTCCCGAAGAAAATCGAGGGTGAAACCCAAAATTGCAGAAAAATGGAGACATCAAGATGGCAGAGCTAGCCCTATTATTAAGCGCAAACTCAGCCAAAGGCAAAAAAGAGACCCAGTCATCTTGATCAGCAGACACAAAACATCTCAAGTAAGTCTCCAAGGTCTGGTTTGTTCTCTCGGTTTGTCCATTGGTCTGAGGATGAAAAGCAGAGGAGAAAGATAATTGAACACCAAGTTTAGAACAAAATGTCCTCCAAAATCTGGAAACAAACTGGACTCCTCTGTCAGACACAATGTTCTCCGGAATGCCATGTAACCGAAACACGTGCTGAAGGAACAAAGGTACCAATTCGGAGGAGGAAGGTAACTTAGGTAATGGCACGAGATGTATCATCTTGGAAAACCTATCACAGATTACCGAGATAACGGTCATTCTCTGAGAAACAGGGAGGTCGGAAATAAAATCCATAGAGATATGGGTCCATGGCTCTTGGGCAAAGGTAATGGCATTAACAAACCACTAGAGCGAGAACAAGGCTTGGAGCGAGAGCAAGTCCCGCAGGACTGAACAAATTCCCTGATGTCACGAGACAAAGTAGGCCACCAAAAGGACCGACTCACCAAGTCTCTGGTACCAAAAATCCTGGGATGACCAGCCAACGCGGAACAATGAATCTCAGACATCACATTCTTCTTCCACTGGTCTGGGACAAACAATTTCCCAATAGGGCAGCGGTCAGGTTTATCCTCCTGACACCCTTCCAGAGCCAGTCTCAAATTGGACGATGGCGGAAAGAACTACACCCTCTTTCAAAATAACAGTAGGATCAGATAACTCAGGAGAGTCCGCAAAGAAACTCCTCGAGAGGGCATCCGCCTTAACATTCTTAGTGCCACGAAGAAAAGAAACCACAAAATTAAAACGTGTGAAAAACAAGGCCCACCTGGCCTGTCTAGGATTAAGTCGCTTGGCTGATTCGAGATAAACTAGATTCTTATGGTCCGTGAGTACCACCACCTGATGTTTGGCTCCTTCCAGCCAATGTCTCCACTCTTCAAAGGCCCACTTCATGGCCAATAACTCCTGATTACCCATGTCATAATTACGTTCAGTTGGAGAAAATTTTTGAGAGAAAAAGGCACAAGGGTTACTCTTAGAGGTCTCTGGGTCTCTTTGGACAAAACGGCACCTGCCCCAATTTCAGAGGCATCAACCTCCACCTGAAACGGTAGAGAAACATCAGGCTGCCATAGAACAGGAGCAGAAGTGAATCTCTGCTTAAGTTCCTGAAACGCAGAGACTGCCTCAGGAGGCCAATTAACCACATCAGAATCCTTTTTGGTCAAATCAGTCAATGGTTTAACAATACCGGAGAAATTACCAATAAATTTAAGATAAAAATTGGCAAAACCCAAAAATCTCTGAAGAGCCTTTGATGAAGTAGGTTGGACCCAATCACAGATGGCCTGAACCTTGACCGGGTCTATTTCAATAACAGACGGAGACAAAATGAATCCCAGAAATGAGACCTTCTGTACACCAAAAAGAAACTTTGATCCCTTCACATACAGTGCATTCTCTCTCAAAATCTGGAACACAGTCCGAACATGTTTCACATGAGAGTCCCAGTCATTGGAAAATATCAAGATATCATTCAAATAAACAATCAGAAATGTATCCCAAAATCCCTGAAAATATCATTCATGAAGGATTGAAAGACGGAAGGAGCATTAGTGAGCCCAAAGGGCATCACTAGGTACTCAAAATGCCCCTCTGGGTATTAAACGCCGTCTTCCATTGATCCCCGTGCTTAATGCGAATAAGGTTATACGCCCCCCTGAGGTCAAGCTTGGTAAACCAACTAGCACTTTTCACTCTGGAAAACAGGTCAGAAATCAAGGGTAACGGATATTGATACTTCACAGTGATCTTATTCAAGAGACGATAATCAATGCATGTCCTCAATGAACCATCCTTTTTGGCCACAAAGAAAAAACGGCACCCAAGGGTGAAGAGGATGGTCTGATATGACCCTTCTCCAATGACTCCTTGATATAAGATCGCATAGCATCGTGGTCAGGTACAGACAAGTTAAAAAGGTGACCTTTAGGAAATTTACCACCAGACACTAATTCAATAGCGCAATCATAGCTCCTGTGAAGGGGCAGGGATGCAGATTTACTTTCACTAAATACATCTGAAAAATCAGTCAAAAAGTCAGGAACATCCTGAGACTGGGGAGAGGCAAAAAAAACAGGAGTGTCGGCATTAACACATTGGCAGCCCCAACTGGTCACAGACACAGATTTCCAATCCAAAACAGGATTATGAGACTGTAACCAAGGGAAACCTAGTACAATAATGTCATGCAGATTATACAGCACCAGAAATTTGCAACTCTCCTGATGATCTGGTTCAACCCTCATTATCACCTGAGTAGAAAACTGGGGTTTATTCTCCACCAAAGGGGTAGTATCAATGCCCAGTAGGGAATAGATTTCCGCAGGGGTATCATGGGAAACCCACAACGTTTGGCAAAGTCAAAATCCCTCAGGTTAATAGCTGCTCCTGAATCAACAAAAGCCTAAGCAGAAAATGTGGACAGGGAGCAAATCAGGGTAACAGTCAACAGAAATTTAGTCTGAACACTACCCAAGACAACTGAGCGTGCAAAACGTCTTCCCCGCTTAGGGCAGTCTGAAATAGCATGAGAGGCGTCACCACAGTAGAAACATAACCCATTGCGCTTTCGAAACTCATGACGCTGTGCCCCAGAAGTCACTCTATCACACTGCATGGGCTCAGAAGCTGGCTCACAAGGCAACACTATCTCACGCATACCTCTGCGCTCACGCAAACTTCTGTCAATTTGAGTAGCCAATGACATAGAATTATTGAGACCAGAGGGAGCAGGGAATCCCACCATAACATCTTTTACATTCTCTGACAGCCCCTTCCGAAAAAGGGCTGCCAAAGCATCATCATTCCATTTGGTCAGGACTGCCCACATTCGAAATTTCTGACAGTACAACTCAGCGTCTTCAAGACCCTGATTTAATGCCAACAAGGTTTTTTCAGCTTGATCAGTGACATTAGGTTCATCGTACAATAACCCCAGAGCCAGAAAAAATACATCAATATCATTCAAAACAGGATCCCAGGTGTCAAGGAAAAAGCCCAATCCTGAGGGTCGCCGCGCAGGAGAGAGATGACAATTTGAACCTGCTGTGCTGCGTTCCCTGAGAACTTAGGCTTTAAGGCAAAAAACAACTTACAGTTATTTTTGAAATTCAGAAATTTAGCCCGATCCCCCAAAAACAAATCTGGCATGGGAATCCTAGGTTCCACAACCGGCAACCTAGCAAGATAGGTAGCAATACTCCGAACCTCAGTGGCAAGCTGATCCACACGGCCAGACAACTGTGCAAGCTCCATTGAGAGAAGAAAAAAAAATCCTCCTCAGCACCCAGAGAAAAAGAGGGAAAAAATGCAACAAACAGGAAAAAAAAATCTCTGACAACTCTGACAACTTTTTTTTTTTCTTTCCACACTATTTTTCCCTTCTGTGAGTACCATATAATTTTCAGTTTGGGCCGGTGACACTTGTGTTTTGGTAGCTGAGGGGAATAAGCAAAAACGGCAATACACCAGAGAGGCTGGAACCTATTGGATTGCAGTACCCTGAACTAACCACACAACTAGAGGTAGCCGTGGAGCGTTCCTACGTTGATCCTAGACGCCTCGTCACAGCCTGAAAGATAACTACACCTAAATGCAGAAAGATGAAAGCTATCAGCCCCGGAGCAGATCCCCAAAGAAAATAGGAAGCCCCCAAACATGTAATGGCGGTTAGACAAGAAGAAGCACGGACACAGACAGAAAATAGAATGAGCAAACGTTGGGGCCCAATCTGTCTAGACAGAAAAGTACAGGAAAGGATACTCACTGCAATCCAAAAAAACCCCTAAAAAATACCAACTCTTCTGATTGCAAAAACACCTGAGATCACACGATCTGTACCACCTAAAATCAGATCTCTGGTGTAACAAAACTAAGCCGCAGCCACTGAAAAAACAGGAAAAAGCAAATGAACAAATAACAGTGGCTTCATGACGGGGTCGTCTCGTCAAACACTCGTCCTCCAGTCACTCCAGATTCAAGCTATGAGCATGGGTCGACCAATCAAAGAATGAGTCAGACACAAGGCTGGTTCAAACTTAGAGCACGCTCAAGAATGGTACTAGTAGCACCGATCTCAGCAATGTCCTGTCTTTATTAGCATACACGAGATTATATAGCCAAGAACACGTCATGCAATGTCATACGTAGCAAACAGGATGACAGGGTGGGGTTAAGGGGAAAACGGTATATTGCTAACACCTGCAAGTGTGGGCAAACTGTATATATCTAGCATCTTCCATCTCTGATTGGTTAAGTCTTATTCAGGCAGACCGCAAATGTAACGGCAGGAAATATAGCCGTGTGGGCTAACTTCTATGTCTACGTGATGTTCAGCAGACATGATACTCCATGTAAAGTTCAGCCGTTATTGCACTCCTTGTTGTGGTTTCATTTTGCCGTTGTGACATTTCTTCAGAGGAAACAGGTGTGGGTCGATGCTGGCTCTTTCTTAACTTAAACTCTGCTCTTGCATATATCTGGTATAATACTCGACAAGGAAAAACTTATTGTTTCTTAAGATGGCAGCGATGAAACAAAATGGAAGTGAAGCATACATATGTATGAAAGCATAACAGTATATGAATATTTACCTTGACAATCCCCCCTAAACACTAAGTTTTCCCTTGGCGTGGTGACCTATGAGACTGTCCATGTGTGGGGATAGGGGAGGTGGATTTCTTCACCCAGCTACCTCAGAGACTGTCCCCTTGTGGGACACCCCCAGACAGCTGGGTCCCTAGGTTGGTTAACACATGGAGTTCTCCCATCTGTACCTAAACCAACTCTCTTGATTGTATTGCGTCATAGAGGGTTTTGCCAAGAGGATCAGGTGGGGTGTATTGTTCCATATCCCCTACATTCATATACATCTCTTCCTGAAAAATGAAGGTACCTGAGGAGTCAGCTGCCTTGGTTACAATTTTCCTGTATATGGGTACCACGCAACATAGGTGTGATGTTCCACTAGAATTTTCTGTGTAAACATTCAGATTTGTTATGTGGTATAACAGCACCGTCGTTTTATAGAATGTCTTTGGTTGTTGATATTGAGGTTTTTTGACATATCTACCACACCGTAGTTCATGAGTCATAGCTTTGATGACTCATCAGCCAGCCCCAGCAGCCATGTTTTTTGCTCAGTATACAACTAAGACAGTTCATTCCTGAGTACCTCCTGACATCAGAATCCAATAGTGATCTCTTACATCCAGATCTGTAGCCGCACAATCGGTAGGTCCTAAACACATTCACCATGAACTTGACAGCCGTATAAATATTGGGATGTTTACATCATGCTGTTATGAAAATGTGAGAGTTGTAGTCCATGCTTTTCCGACTGGTCAGTAAGCATGGGATATACCGCATGTTATATGTAACTACATGTTATGCATATAGTGTGTTCCCTCACCACTGTATATTGTGTATATATTGTATGCTTGCCACATGTTTGTGAGCACATAGTAAAATACTGTTATTTGTTCCAGTTTTTTACCATATTCGATTCCTGCAATAAACTTGGTAACAGACATCACGTGTCTATCAAATCACTGTTGGGATCAAGGTTTATGCTGTCTGCAAGGATTATGTACACATACACATAAGACGGGCAGAACAGTAAAAAACGATTAACCCTCGCAGGCTGGATAAAAGAACTGTGGATTCTCACATACTGATCGCAGTAAAACTGCCCGCTACAAGCTGGATAGAAGATACCGCAGCTCGCACATAGTGATCGTCGTGAAACCAAGCTTCTGTCAAGCCTGAAAGGGCGCGAATCCTGTCAGAGGGTCACCATGTCAGCCGCAGAAGGTAGATCATTCACCACAAGATCTGCAATCTCAGCCAGCTGCAAGAGCTCAAAGAAGTCAGTGAGCAGCTCTACCATCGCCATAGCCCGCGCAAAAGCAGAAGCTGCCAAAGTGCGAGCATCATTTGCTGAACAACAGGCACACATGGAAGCAGAGGAAGCACGCATGAAAGCAGCTCTGGCCGAACAACAGGCACACATGGAAGCAGAGGAAGCTCGCATGAAAGCAGCTCTGGCCGAACAACAAGCACACATGAAAAAACTAGCATTGGAGAGGGAAGCCGCAGTTGCACTGGCAGAGGCTGAAGTTTTGGAGGAGGCAGCAAGTATCGCAAGTAATAGACGCAGCAGTATTCTTGGATCAGAGCTCAGTCAACAGGACAAAGCACGACACACTTCAAAATACGTATTGCAGTATGCTAAGTCAGATGACGGTCTGTATTACGGTCCAGGAGCTGAGTCAACCCCTGCTTACAAACTCCAGCCTAATCCTGTCACACAACAAGCAGCCTCAGCCTTCCAAATGCCATACATCAAGCAAGACAGTAATTTTATATATCATCGGTCCCAATGCAACCTGCATTCCAACCGACAGACAACTGCAGAGCAGCTCCAGCCTTCAAGAAGGAACAAGTAGATGGTAGTTATTACAACAAAGACAAGTTTAAAGACTACTCTAACCCACATGGACCTCTGCACCTCAGCTCGTTTCCAGATTCATCAAACAGAAATCAAGGTATGTCAGATGTTCTCAAATTCCTTGCTCGACGTGAGTTGATAACCCAAGGACTCTCAAAGTTTAACGACAAACCTGAAGGCTATAGAGCATGGCGATCCTCATTCAGAAATACAATCAAAGATCTGGATCTGTCTGCAAACGAGGAGGTGGACCTTTTAGTCAAGTGGCTAGGAAATGAATCCACAGAGCATGCAAAACGGATTAGGGACATCAATTTAGACTATCCCGACAGAGGACTAAACCTGATATGGGAGAGACTGGAGGAGTGTTACGGCTCACCAGAAGTGATAGAAAACGCACTCTTCAAAAGAATTGAGGATTTCCCCAAGATGCAAGGCAAAGGTTTCCAAAAACTGAGAGAATTGAGTGATCTGTTGACAGAACTTCAAGTTGCCAAAGCTCAAGGAGACTTACAAGGCCTAGCATTCTTGGACACAGCACGCGGTGTAAATCCCATAGTAAGCAAACTTCCGCAAGGTCTGATAGATAAGTGGATCGGTCAAGGCTCCAAATACAAGGAACGATACAACGTCCCATTTCCTCCATTCTCATTCTTTGTGGACTTTGTACACCAACAAGCAAAGATTAGAAATGACCCAGCTTTGACTTCTCAATGTTTGACACCACGTACCCCAAATCAGGTAAACCTGTCTCAATGCGTAACCTGAGAGATACACCAGTGGTAGTACACAAAACCAGTATATCTCTTCAAGACACTTCACGCAAAACTTATAGTACTACAGAGACTGATAAGACCTCATCTAAAGACCCGTGCAAAGAATGCCCTCTGCATAAGAAACCACATTCGTTGTTGAAATGCAGAGGATTCAGAGAAAAACAGCTCAAAGATCGCAAAACTTTCCTCAAAGAAAACCACATTTGCTACAGGTGCTGCGCAGCAACTTCACATCTTGCAAAAGACTGTACAACAAACATTAAATGCTCAGAATGTGACAGTGAAGAGCATAACACAGCTTTACACCCAGGACCAGCTCCATGGACTCTCACACCCTCAGACCAAGTGGCAGAGCACGGCGAGGAGCAGAGAGACCCTACACCTCCTGAAGTGACACCTCAGTGCACCCAAGTCTGTGGAGAAGGACTTAGCAACAAATCTTGCTCCAAGATCTGTCTTGCCACAGTTTACCCCATTGGTCACAAAGAGAAAGCTGTAAAGTTGTATGCCATCCTTGATGATCAGAGCAACAGGTCTCTCCTAATTCAACTTTCTTTGATATCTTCGACATTAAAGGAAACAGCTCGGCATATTCACTTAAGACTTGCACAGGTGTGAGTGAAGAAAAAGGGAGAAGAGCTACTGGTTACCAAATTGAATCCTTAAATGGTGAAACATCCCTGCCTCTGCCTACACTGATAGAATGCAATCAGATCCCAAACAACAGAGAAGAGATTCCTACACCTGCAGCAGCATCACATCAAGGACATCTAAAAAATATAGCGCACCTAATTCCTGAAGTCGACCCAGACGCTCCAATAGTACTTCTGCTTGGAAGAGACATCATAAGAGTCCACAAGGTGAGGAAACAGATAAACGGCCCTCACAGTTCTGCTTATGCTCAGAAGCTCGACCTAGAGTGGGTCATTATAGGCGATGTCTGCCTAGGAAGCGTTCACAAGCCAACCACTGTGAATTCTCTCTTCACAAATACATTGGAAAATGGACGTCCATCCCTCTTTCAGCCTTGTCCTAACAGATTCCTTGTAAGAGAGAAGCCTACAAGTGTGTTATACCCGGACTGTGCAGAAGATGAAGATCATCTGGGGTGTACAGTGTTCCAGAGGACAAAGGAAGACAACAAGACCGCTTGCTCTATTGAAGATGAGACCTTCTTAAATATAATGGAACAAGGATTCTCTAAAGATGAAACAAATACCTGGGTAGCACCACTGCCTTTCAAAACACAGAGAACCCGCCTTCCTAACAACAGAGTTCAAGCCACAAAACGCTTCAGTTCTCTCAGGCGCAACTTTGAGAAAAGACCAGAAATGAAGGAGCACTTCTTCTCATTCATGAGCAAGATATTTGAAAATGACCATGCAGAAGTAGCCCCGCCTTTAAAAGAAAACTATGGGCAAGACGTTAAGAAGTTTGTTGAAAGAGACTTCTATGTGGATGATGGCCTAAAGTCACTTCCCTCACCAGAGGCTGCAATCAGCCTACTCAAGAGGACTCAACGTATGCTTTCCTGTTCAAACCTCAGACTGCATAAAATAGCTTCAAACAGCGAAGATGTTATGGCAGCCTTCCCAGTTCAAGATCATGCCAGCGATCTGAAAGACCTAGACTTTGCAACGGACCCCATACCCATGCAACGCAGCTTAGGGCTCAGCTGGGATCTCAAGTCTGACACCTTTACCTTCCAGGTTGACCAAGAGCAAAAGCCCTTCACACGACATGGTGTCTTATCCACCATCAACAGCCTATATGATCCACTTGGATTTGCAGCACCAGTCACCATCCAAGGTAAGACTCTCCTCAGAGATTTAACTGCAGACACATGTGATTGGGACTCTCCACTTCCCCCAGAGAAAGAAGCTCTATGGGTAACCTGGAGAGACTCTCTAAAGACATTGTCTAATCTACACATTCACAGACCATATGCTCACATCTCTGCTGCAGAGGTTCAGACTAAGCAGTTGTGTATATTTTGTGACGCTTCAGTAAAGGCGATAGCTGCAGTCGCTTACCTTAAAACAACAGATATCAAAGGTCAAGTCCATATTGGCTTCGTGATGGGAAAGGCAAAATTGGCACCATGTCCTGAGCTTACCATACCAAGACTGGAACTTTGTGCTGCTGTTCTAGCAACAGAGCTAGCTGAGCTCATTGTGACAGAGATAGATTTAAAGCTTGAAGATACAGTGTTCCATACAGACAGTAAAGTTGCTGGGTTACATTCACAATGAGACTAGAAGATTCTATGTCTACGTACATAACAGAGTTCAAAGAATCAGGAGTCAACTACGACCTACCAGTGGAGTTATGTATCAACTGATCACAACCCAGCAGACCACGCAACAAGAGCTGTTCCTGCAGCCCATCTTAAAGACACTACATGGCTCACAGGACCAGCATTCCTCTACAAATCAGTACAAGACACTTTTGAGAAAGACACATTTGAAATGTTAGAACCAGATTCTGATGCAGAGATTCGTCCTTATGTTTCTACCTTACAGACCCGGAATAAATGGCAAGCCAGTAAACCCAACATGGAGGTTGGTAATGTTGTTCTAGTCAAAGACACTCAGTCAAAAAGAAATGACTGGCCTTTGGGACTGATAACCAAAGTGTTTCCAAGTGAAGATGGAAAAGTTAGGAAAGTGGAGGTCAAGATCTGCAGGCAACACGAACCTAAACCTTTCCTCAGACCAGTCACTGAACTGATTTTGTTGCTCTCTCCAGAGGTACCTTAAAGTGGTATCTTTAAGATACCAGGCGAGGAGTGTGATGTTCCACTAGAATTTTCTGTGTAAACATTCAGATTTGTTATGTGGTATAACAGCACCGTCGTTTTATAGAATGTCTTTGGTTGTTGATATTGAGGTTTTTTGACATATCTACCACACCGTAGTTCATGAGTCATAGCTTTGATGACTCATCAGCCAGCCCCAGCAGCCAATTTTTTTGCTCAGTATACAACTAAGACAGTTCATTCCTGAGTACCTCCTGACATCAGAATCCAATAGTGATCTCTTACATCCAGATCTGTAGCCGCACAATCGGTAGGTCCTAAACACATTCACCATGAACTTGACAGCCGTATAAATATTGGGATGTTTACATCATGCTGTTATGAAAATGTGAGAGTTGTAGTCCATGCTTTTCCGACTGGTCAGTAAGCATGGGATATACCGCATGTTATATGTAACTACATGTTATGCATATAGTGTGTTCCCTCACCACTGTATATTGTGTATATATTGTATGCTTGCCACATGTTTGTGAGCACATAGTAAAATACTGTTATTTGTTCCACAGTTTTTTACCATATTCGATTCCTGCAATAAACTTGGTAACAGACATCACGTGTCTATCAAATCACTGTTGGGATCAAGGTTTATGCTGTCTGCAAGGATTATGTACACATACACATAAGACGGGCAGAACAATAGGATTATCAATCCTATGACTAAAAGTCCTATTACCACCAAACAGGCCTGTTGGAGAAATCCTTTAAAGCCTCCCAACCATTCTGAGAAGAAAGAAGTATCAGCTCCTGCATTCTCCTTCACCTCTTTAGCCAGCTTCTTAATTTTTGTGAGGGCTATCATAATTTTTCCATCATCTCCAGAGTTTTGAGGGATATAAGTACAACATTCTTCCCCTATCATCTCACAGACCCCCCCTTTCTCGGCTAGGATCATATCAATGGCCAGTCTATTTTGGAGAGTCATTCTGTATTGGGGCCCAGTTCCTCAACTATACCCTGGAAGGCGTCCCGGCTAAAATTGATGAATCTTTGCTCGGTGTAGTATATATAGTTTATCCAGTCTACATTGTAATTGGTTTGTATAGTCATCATCATCAGGGGAAATGCTTTCAGGACACACCTGTCTTCAACCCCTTGCTGGGAATTGGGGTCTTGAAGGCAAAGTTCCATACCTTGTTCTCCAAAGGTGATTGTAGCCTTCATTCTTTCCAACAGGTCAGCTCCAAGTAGATTAATAGGACAGGTTTCAGAGACTAGGAATTTAGTCAATACTCCTGTGAAGGGTCCTGCAGACACTGGGACAGTAAGAGGAGAGGTGGTCCTTTGGCCTTCAACTCCAACACAGGTAAGAGTTTCAGAGGACAGAGATACTGATGAAGGAAGCTGTGTAGAAGAGATGACAGAAGTGGCCGCCCCAGTGTCAACTAAGAACTTCAAAGGTTGATGGTCCACCTGTAGGGTGACTGTCCCACAAGCTGCGGATGGATGGGCAGCTGGGAAGGTGGACACTGGTTGGCCTTCCCGTCAATAGCGTGGGGGGAGCCTGCTGTCATCTTGACGTCTGTTGTCATTGTAATCTTGACGTCTGTTGTCATAGCTGTCCCGAGAACTGGGGTTATTCCTGTGATTCCCACGGCGTGGACAGTTCCTGAGGATATGATTTGGGCTGCCACACTCCCAGCACAATACACGTCCTTCAGGGTCCCGAGTAGATTTTCTGCCACGTAGGTTGGATCCTCTGTCATGCCCATATTCTTGCCTTCTTGAAGGGGGTGGGGAATCTGCTCCACTACCCTTGACCATCACCCACTTTATCCCTGGCTGGTTGTTGGTGGGGGGGTAATTTTCCTGACCTTGGTAGACCATGGTGGGGGTGGAAGCAGCCTTCTCTTTAGCTTCAGCATCCTTTTCTTGCTTCTGTTTTGCCTTCTGGAATGCTTTAACGACCGTGGTGGCATCATCAAAGGAAGCAGACCGGATTTCCGGACGGGTACTGAGGACGTCTTCCTTGAGTTTATCGTGGAGGCCATCAATAAAGGACTGTACCAACAGGGCAGCCTGAGTTTTTATGTGTGGGCTGTATCCTAGATCCTCAAAATGCATGAGGAGCCGGTTAGCATAGGTGTCAACAGACTCTCCTGGTTCCTGTTGGACGTCTTGAATGGACCCTGCTTGATCAGACAGTCTGTCCTGTGCCCAGGCCTTCAATTGTTTCATGAATTCGAGGCCAGACTGATAGGTGGAGGGTGGGTCTGCCTTGCTAGGGTCTAATGCCTTTTGAATGGTGGGTAGGAATGATTCCTTAGTTTTCACAGAGGTGATGCCTGAAAGGTCGGCCCAGGTTGCCCCGTACACACTGCGGGTGACATCCAGACAACGCACATACTGCATAGGGTGCTTATCAGGGTCTGGCAATCTGCTGACTATGGACTCCACTTGAGTAGGGGTGAAGGGTTGATACTTGATTTCTCCCAATGGGCCAGGGACAGTACGGGTCGGGGCTTCTGGTGTCTGGGCCTGAGGTGAGGCTAATAGTGGTGATAGGGGTTGAGCTTGAGGATTGCTTTGGGCCTGCTGAATGGGCTGAACGGCTTGAACGGGCCCTTGTGGAAGGGTCGGCATAATTGGAGTCATGTGTTGGATAGCCAGAGGCATGGCTTTGTGAACTGCTGGGCTCCGTACACAAACAATTCTGACAGAATCTAGTGATCTATGGTGCATAACCCATCCTTTAGAGAAGAGACATGCTCCTGCATGCAGGGACCAAGGGGATATCCAAAAGCACCTGAGGATATGAGTGGGATGGACAGAGATGGACAGAGTACGTCTAGTCATTACTTGGGGGTGGATCCGTCCAGCAAGGGTCAGTACAGAACGTAGGGTTGAGTCCAGTACCATTTGTGACCGTCTGGCATCGTTTGGGTATAGACCGGACCTACAGCGTGTATCACAACATCAGAAGGGAGATTGCCTGCTCGGGTCACCGCAGCCTGTCCAGGCGGGATGGGGCCATTCACTGATATCTGGGATACACAGTCTGCGACTAAATCCGGTCCTGCAGCTGCTTCGAGAGCACGGGCCAAGCCTCCCAGGTTCTGGAGATTGGAATTGGCAGGGTTTACTATGGCCCCCACTTGGTGGGTGAGGACATCCCCGTACCCAATGGACAGTGTGACAGGACATCCATCAGGGCGGACATAATCCTGTGAGTGACAACGGGTCCAGACCTCATACCCTACTTGTGGTACAGGGGCCAGTAAAGGTCTGGGGGCGGGTGTGGAGTGCCATTCAGCCTTCAGGAGTGGAGGAGAGAGAGACCTAGGTATGGGTGGCTCTTGAATCGCAGGGGGTGGAGGTGGAAACGGAGGCGTGGATGGGGGTAGGACCTGCGGACTGGGAGACCACCCTCTTTGGGGTCCTTGATCATCTGGGTCGATGGCACCCGTCTCCGGAGTACAACTTGGCGGATGTCCTCCTGGAATTGTGGGGAACTCATATACTGTGAGGGGTCAGGAGCCCCTGCCGGTGGAGGCGGAGGGCTCGCGGGCGGAGGCGGTATCCCGTGATCCGCGGCAGCCTGCGCCCTTGTGAGGACTGGGTAAGCAGGGACCGGTGTACCTGGAAGACCAGGGGCATGTGCTCTTGTTCTATCAATGCCCGTAGGGTATGCCGGCTGATAGTAGGTTCCTGTCGGCGTTATCAAGGGGTATAGGCCTGACTGGGAGTTTCCGGGTGTCCCAAGATGGCTGCCAGAGGGGGTGGGGTGTTGGCAGTTTCCGGGTGTCTCAAGATGGCCGCTGGGGGAAGGGGAGGAACCATTTACAGGTGTGCCAGGATGGCTGCTGGGTGTAGTGGGAGGGGCATTTCCCAGTGGGGGCGAGGGGCGGGGAGCCCCACAGACACGACAGGACTCCGCCCAGGGCGGGTTCTGTTCTCCACACACACGACACACCCACCCTTCCGGTGATTTGGTGTCGGCGCCATCATAGGGCGGTGGCTGGGGCGCACTGGGTAAAGTGACGGGCATTATGGGGCTGACGGCCAATTTTATTACATCAACAAGGTCACATTCTGAACATTTTATGTATCCAAACAAGGGCTTGGCACCCTCTGATCCACCTGCACCGTCTACCTCTCTCCAGCCTTCAACTTTCAAATCATTTGCTACTCTAAGATGTGCTTGTGCTTGGTGCAGGAGTCCCTGATCACTTAACATTCCTTTCCTTTGACTTACAAAATCTTTCCACACTGAAGGCTGAAGTCTCCCTGTACTGGGTAGACCCATCATTTTGTACAAACTCCTAACATTTTTGACAGCCTTCTTGCCTGCCCGTGACTCCACAATCTCACCAACTCCCAAAGCACCACCCTCTAACTTGTGGGGTTTTTCTGATTTAAACATGCGCATCATGATGATAACAGAGTGCAATGATCTGTCGCGACTCAGACCACCGGCGTCACTTGCAGGTCACCACCCGTCAATACAGAGTCCCCGCTCTATGTGCTGACAAGACAAAGAGTCCCTGCTCAATCTGTCCCTTCCCTAACTGTGGATGGTGACTTTACAGCACAGTTCGCCGTGACACTCTTCACAGCACAGAGTCCCCGCTCTATGCGCTGACACCTGGGCTTCTCCTAATGAGACTTCCCAGGTTAGGCAAAGAGTCCCTGCTCAATTTGCCGCTGGCAAGACAGAGAACTCTCCTCAATCTGTCGTCTTGAGAAATTTGGTTATGCGCACCCCTTCCCCAATTTGCTACAAGGTACTAGAAATTTGGACACCCACAAATTGTCACGGGAGGCAAATTATCTAAGATGGAAGTACTACACACGAGTACGCGCAGGCACGCGACGTCACTCGCTATGAGATACAGTGACCGGAGGAGGAGGAAGTGGTGCACACGAGTACGCGCAGGCACGCGACGTCACTCGCTCTGACAGTGCTGGTTCGGGGACGTGGCGTAGGATCGCTCATGGTCTCACCACTCGACCGGTCACCCACTCAGACCCAAATAGACAATCACAATATGACCTCACAGTGACTGAGACACAGGCAAGTGGGACACATATACAGGATATATGATCTCAACTTACCGTGTTCTGGAGGCTGCAGTCCTCGAAGTCAGTCACCGCGGGCACCACCGGAAGTCCTTGGACGGGTCTGGCGGGCAGCGAGCCGTTGGCCACGCCCCACGTTGGGCGCCAATTGACGGGGTCGTCTCGTCAAACACTCGTCCTCCAGTCACTCCAGATTCAAGCTATGAGCATGGGTCGACCAATCAAAGAATGAGTCAGACACAAGGCTGGTTCAAACTTAGAGCACGCTCAAGAATGGTACTAGTAGCACCGATCTCAGCAATGTCCTGTCTTTATTAGCATACACGAGATTATATAGCCAAGAACACGTCATGCAATGTCATACGTAGCAAACAGGATGACAGGGTGGGGTTAAGGGGAAAACGGTATATTGCTAACACCTGCAAGTGTGGGCAAACTGTATATATCTAGCATCTTCCATCTCTGATTGGTTAAGTCTTATTCAGGCAGACCGCAAATGTAACGGCAGGAAATATAGCCGTGTGGGCTAACTTCTATGTCTACGTGATGTTCAGCAGACATGATACTCCATGTAAAGTTCAGCCGTTATTGCACTCCTTGTTGTGGTTTCATTTTGCCGTTGTGACATTTCTTCAGAGGAAACAGGTGTGGGTCGATGCTGGCTCTTTCTTAACTTAAACTCTGCTCTTGCATATATCTGGTATAATACTCGACAAGGAAAAACTTATTGTTTCTTAAGATGGCAGCGATGAAACAAAATGGAAGTGAAGCATACATATGTATGAAAGCATAACAGTATATGAATATTTACCTTGACATTCAGATAAACTGAGAGGAACACAAGCCCCCGGAGGGGACCTGGCTGACCTCCACAGAAGTGCAGGGAACAATGCAAAAAGCAAGCACAAAAATAAAAGCAGAAAATATCTTATCTGATAGCAGAAGATGCAGGCAAGACTCAGAAAACTTCCAAATGAACCAGGAACCACAACTGAGACAAGAACAAATGATCACCGGCAACCATCATGGGAGGGAACCTCCCTTATATCAGACCAGTCAGCGATCCCAGATTGCCATTCCTTGCTGAAAGGCTCAGTACTGTCTGTAATCACCAGAGGGAGCCTCTGCTCAGAAACCATCTCTAGCACATTCATAACAGATGTCTAATTGAATCCAGAAAAAATTGAGATTGCTTTTTTGGAGGTTAATATACCACAGAAATTTACCCCAGAACACTTAATTCTCTATGGAAGAGCAACATAATACAGAAATATTCTTTAATGCTTTTTTGGAGTGTTATATACCACAGAAATGTATGCCAGAGAACGTAAGACTATGGATGAGTAAGTGAATACTGAAACATTTTTAAACTTTTTTGGAGTGTTATATGCCATGGAAATAAACATATAGAGTGCTTTCAGTGGGAGAAGCAAAATAGGAATCTTGTGGTTATGATACATTTTAATGGCTAACAAAATATAGTTTAAGATATTACATTAAACATTAAAAGGTATTATACCCACAAGATTCCTATTTTGCTTCTCCCACTGAAAGCACTCTATATGTTTTTTTCTACTGGCTAACACGGTACCAAACCAATTTTTTTTCGTTTATGCCATGGAAATGTACCCCACATCATGAAATACTGTATGGATGGGACATTGAATACAGAAAAAAAATGTAACACTTTTTGGAGGGTTATATACCAAGAAAATGTACTCCAGAGGACATAAAACTCTCTTAATGAGTAATTGAATACTGAAAATGTTTTTAAAGCTTTTTCAGAGTGTTATATACCATCAAAATGTACTGCAGAGCATGGAATACTCTATGTAAGAGCAATATAACATCAAAAAAATTTTGAATGCTTTTTTGGAGGGTTATAAACCATAGAAATGTACCCCAGAGCATGTAATATTATATAGATGAGTAATTGAATACAGAAATATTTTTGAATGATTTTTTTTGAGTGTTATATACCAATGAAATTTAACAGAAAGGCATAATACTCTATGAATGAGTAATTGAACCCAGATAAATTTGTAGACCCTTTTTTGAGTTTTACATACCACCGTAATGTTACCCCAGAGCACGTAATAGTATATGGATGAGTAATTGAATTCAGAAAAATTTTTGAATGGTTTTTTGGAGGGTTATATACCACTGAAATGTACTTCAGAGCACATAATACTTTACTGGTTAGCAATATAATACTGAAAAAATTTGAACGATTTTTTGAAGGGTTGTACACCACAGAAATGTATACCCCAGAGCATGTAATAGTTTATAGATGAGTAATTGAATACAGAAAATGTTTTGAACACTTTTTTGGAGTGTTATATACCAATGAAATGTAACAGAAAGCAAGTAATACTCTATATATGGGTAACTGAATCCATATACATTTTTGGATCCATATACATTTTTGAATGCTTTTTTGAAGGGTTATATACACCACAGAAATGTACCCCAGAGCATGTAATACTCTATGGATGAGCCACAAAATACTGAAAAACTTTTTGGGCAATGGAGGGTTTTATAGCATAAAATTGTAACAGAAAGCATGTAATGCTGCATGGATGAATAATTGAATCCAGATAAATATTTTGAAAGTGTTGTTGATGTACTTCTGCACTCATAAAGGATTTGCAGAAAGTGTAAAGCAAGGAAAAATGATAAGGAGTGTCATCCATAGACCCCTGAAAGTCAACAACTGGAGGGCCTCATTCAAATATTTTTGAAGTGTATTTGCTGTACTCCTACACTTATAAATGCTTTGCACAAAGAGCAAAGCCATGAAAAAATTATAAAGAGGGTAATACAGTATTGCTCTTCAGGTGTCCGCCTCTTCTCCTTCCTCGAGAGGCTGTGGGGACTGACTCCACGTGCTTCCTGGAGCCCAATTCCCAGGTTCCTTGGCTGTAAGTGACTTGGCAGATGCAGGTAGATGCAGGTTGAATCCAGGGGTTCTGGTCACTAGGTCGGGGGTCCGGCCAGTCTGGATGCAGCTGGAGTCCGCTCCACTAAGTGGGTAGAATGAGCCTTCCTTTCTATGTCATCTGCTTGAAAATTCAACAGCTTATGAGCTGATCTGTAATCCTTGCTTGTCTTTTCTTCAGCTGCTCCATACAGCCTACATTGCGAATTCTTTGCAAGCTGTTCTCTTGTCCCAGCTCTGTACTCTCTATAATGTTACAAAGCACCAAAAGAGGACCGGAGCAAAACACCATCACACATAGAAAAATATCTCAAAGAATATCATAGAATGTATAAATAGTTTTATTATCATAAATACACAGTAATATATATATATATGAAACATTAAAATACAAGAATCATGTAGCAACTAATACAAAAGTATAGTACTTTTGCATACAATTCCCCTTCTCATCCCTATTCTGATTGTTATGCAGATATGAGCTACATCTAGCAGCATTTCCAATGCCACTTTGATGGCTTTGAGCTTTGTATTAGTTGCTACATATATTACTGGCACCACATATATTACAAATTCATTTTATTAAACATATATGAATACAAGTAGAAAAGGATGCCTTATGTCAAACAAAGAATGGACAAAACAGTGGCTACCGTGGGAGGCACAGCAAACTCCTGGCTTACCACTGAGGTAAAAAACTAATATGCACTTTTGCCATTTGTCCTTTCTTTTGCTGCTAGTTTAGAATACTATTCAGTTTACATGCACTGAGGCACTTTATGATTAATTGGTCGGTTTTTCCACTTGGACAGAGTTTACCTATATACTTCTTTTCGCCCCAGTTCACTTCATCTGCTTAAGGCTAGTTTCACACTAGCATTTGGCAGGGCTGCGTACTTCCTCCGTTAAGCCCCACCCACTGCCGCACCTCTACCGTTCAGCTCCTCCTACGTCTGCATGTATCCTGCGTACCTATCTTTAACATTGGGTTATTTGATGGACTAATATGTATGTGTACTTATCTGCCTGTTGCGGGCAGAGCAAAGTCCTGCAATGTGCAGGTGCTGGGCCTCTCTGACCTTTCCCGAGGCTTATGTACTGCAGTACTTTGCTCTTCCCTCAACAGGCAGATAAGTATGGATCACGGTGCTGAGGAGACTGTGTGGATGACACAGGGACGGGTTATCAACATTGTCGTCGCCACATACTGTGGCACGTTCTGAGGCCTTGTGCCTGTTCCAAATTAAATTGTACATTTCAAATACGTGCACGAAAGAGCCATTCTAACACATTAAGAATCAAAGCAGCTCTTTTCTATTACCCCTTAACATCATCTTATATAGGTTATCAGTACACGGCCCCAATTGGACAGACCATCAGCAGATTTGACTTTCAGTACCATCTTTATGCTGATGACCCACCACTATACACGTCATCCCCGACCTTACCCCCTCTGTACTACAGAACGCCACCGACTGTCTGTCCGCAGTCTCCAACATCATGTCCTGTCTCTATCTGAAACTCAACCTCTCCAAAACTGAACTTCTTCTGCACCTGCCTTCTACTAACTTTCCTAAATTTGACATTTCCCTCTCCGTGGGCGGCACCATAATAACACCCCAGCAGCTGGCTCGCTATCTGGGTGTTATGTTTGATACCAATCTCTCCTTCGCCTCCCATATACAATCCCTTGCCCGCTCTTGCCGCCTACACTTAAAGAACATCTCTAGAATCTGCCCTTTTCTCACCATGGAAACAACTAAAACCTCACTGTAGCATTGATCCACTCCCACCTGGACTGCTGCAACGCTCTATTACCTGGCCTCCCCATTACTCGACTATCCCCTCTCCAGTCCATCCTTAACCCCTTCACCCCCAAGGGTGGTTTGCACCTTAATGACCGAGCCAATTTTTACAATTCTGACCACTGTCTCTTTATGAGGTTATAACTCTGGAACGCTTCAACGGATCTTCGCGATTCTGAGAATGTTTTCTCGTGACATATTGTACTTCACGTTAGAAGTAAAATTTCTTCGATATAACTTGCGTTTATTTTTGAAAAAAACGCAAATATGGCGAAAATTTTTAAAATTTTGCAATTTTCAAACTTTGAATTTTTATTCCCTTAAAACAGAGAAATATGTCACATAAAATAGTTAAGAAATAACATTTCCCACATGTCTACTTTACATCAGCACAATTTTGGAACCAAATTTTTTTTTGTTAGGAAGTTATAAGGGTTAAAAGTTGACCAGCGATTTCTCATTTACAACAAAATTTACAAAGCCATTTTTTTTAGGGACCACCTCTCATTTGAAGTCACTTTGAGGGGTCTATATGGCAGAAAATACCCAAAAGTGACACCATTCTAAAAACTGCACCCCTCAAGGTACTCAAAACCACATTCAAGAAGATTATTAACCCTTCAGGTGCTTCACAGGAACTAAAGCAACGTGGAAGGAAAAAATGAATATTTAACTTTTTAGCCACAAAAATGATCTTTTACAAACTTTTTTTTTATTTTCACAAGGGTAAAAGGAGAAAATGGACAGATAAGGTTGTTATGCAATTTCTCCTGAGTACGCCAATACCCAATATGTGGGGGAAAACCACTGTTTGGGCACACGGCAGAGCTCGTAAGGGAAGGAGCGCCGTTTGACTTTTTCAAACTAAAATTGGCTGGAATTGAGATTCGACGCCATGTCGTGTTTGGAGAGCCCCTGATGCGCCTAAACAGTGGAAACCCCCACAAGTGACACCATTTTGGAAACTAGACCCCCTAAGGTACTTCTCTAGATCTGTTGTGAGCACTTTGACCTCCCAAGTGTTTCACAAAAGCTTATAATGCCTGGGTGTGAAAAAAAAAAAAACAATTTTCCACAAAAATGATTTTTTAGTCCCAAATTTTTGAATTTTCCCAAGGAAATTGGACCCCAAAAGTTGTTTCCAATTTGTCCTGAGTACGCTGATACCCCATATGTGGGGGGGGGAACTGTTTGGGTGCACGGCAGGGCTTGGAAGGAAGTAGTAACGTTTTGGAATGCAGACGTTGATGGGGTCATGTTCCGTTTGCAGTGCCCCAGATGAGCCTAAACAGTGGAAACCCCCCACAAGTGACCCCATTTTGGAAACTATACCCCCTAAGGAACTTATATAGATCTTTGGTGAGCACTTTGAACCCCCAAGTGCTTCACACAAGTCTATAATGCCCGGGCATGAAAATAAAAAATCCTATTTTTTTCCCACAAAAATTATCTTTTAGTCACTAATTTTTTATTTTCTCAAGGGTAACAGGAGAAATTGGACCACATAAGTTGTTGTCCAATTTGTCCTGAGTACGCTGATACCCCATATGTGGGTGGGAACCACTGTTTGGGCGCACGGCAGAGCTCGGAATGGAAGGAGCACCATTTGACTTTTTCCAACCAAAATTGGCTGGAATTGAGATTGGATGCCATGTTGCATTTGGAGAGCCCCTGATGTGCCTAAACAGTGGAAACCCCCCACAAATGACCCCATTTTGGAAACTAGACCCCTAAGGAACTTTTCTAGATCTTTGGTGAGCAATTTGAACCCCCAAGTGCTTCACACAAGTTTATAACGTAGAGCCGTAAAATTTAAAAATCATATTTTTTCCACAAAAATTATCTTTTCACCCCAATTTTTATTTTCCAAGGGTAACAAGACTCCAAAAGTTATTGTGCAATTTGTCCTGAGTGCGCTGATACCCCATATGTGGGGGTAAACCACTGTTTGGGGCATGGCAGAGTTTGGAAGGAAGGAGCGCCGTCTGACTTTTTCAACGCAGAATTGGCTGGACGCCATGTCGTGTTTGGAGAGCTCCTGATCTGCCTAAACAGTGAAACCCCCATAAATGACGCCATTTTGGAAACTAGACCCCTCAAGGAACTTATCTAGATTGTGGTGAGAACTTTTAACCCCCAGGTGTTTCACTAAAGTTTATAACGTACAGCCGTAAAATAAAAAATCATTTTTTTTTTTTACAAAAATGATTTTTTCGTCCCCAATATTTTATTTTCACAAGGGTAACAGATGAAATTGGAACCCAAAAGTTGTTGTCCAATTTGTCCTGAGTACGCTGATATCCAATATGTGGGAGAAAACTACTGTATGGGCGCACGTCAGGGCTCGGAAGGGAAGTAGTGACGTTTGGATTGCAGACTTGATGGAATGGTCTGGGGCGTCATGTCACATTTGGAGAGCCCCTGATGCACCTATACAGTGGAAACCCCCCACAAGTGACCCATTTTGGCAAATAGACCCCACAAGGAACTTATCTAGATGTGTGGTGAGCACTTTGAACCCCGAAGTGCTTCACAGAAGTTTATACGTACAGCCGTAAAAATAAAAATCTTTTTTTTTTTTACAAAAATGATTTTTTCGCCCCAATATTTTATTTTCACAAGGGTAACAGAAGAAATTGGAACCAAAAGTTGTTGTCCAATTTGTCCTGAGTACGCTGATACCCAATATGTGGGAGAAAACTACTGTATGGGCGCACGTCAGGGCTCGGAAGGGAAGTAGTGACGTTTTGGATTGCAGACTTTGATGGAATGGTCTGGGGCGTCATGTCACATTTGGAGAGCCCCTGATGCACCTATACAGTGGAAACCCCCCACAAGTGACCCCATTTTGGCAAATAGACCCCACAAGGAACTTATCTAGATGTGTGGTGAGCACTTTGAACCCCGAAGTGCTTCACAGAAGTTTATACCGTACAGCCGTAAAAATAAAAAATCTTTTTTTTTTTTTACAAAAATGATTTTTTCGCCCCCAATATTTTATTTTCACAAGGGTAACAGAAGAAATTGGAACCCAAAAGTTGTTGTCCAATTTGTCCTGAGTACGCTGATACCCAATATGTGGGAGAAAACTACTGTATGGGCGCACGTCAGGGCTCGGAAGGGAAGTAGTGACGTTTTGGATTGCAGACTTTGATGGAATGGTCTGGGGCGTCATGTCACATTTGGAGAGCCCCTGATGCACCTAAACAGTGGAAACCCCCCACAAGTGACCCCATTTTGGCAAATAGACCCCACAAGGAACTTATCTAGATGTGTGGTGAGCACTTTGAACCCGAAGTGCTTCACAGAAGTTTATAACGACAGCCGTAAAAATAAAAAATCTTTTTTTTTTTAGCAAAAATGATTTTTTTGCCCCAATATTTTATTTTCACAAGGGTAACAGAAGAAATTGGACCCAAAAGTGTTGTCCAATTTGTCCTGAGTACGCTGATATACCAATATGTGGGAGAAAACTACTGTATGGGGCACGTCAGGGCTCGGAAGGGAAGTAGTGACGTTTTGGATTGCAGACTTTGATGGAATGGTCTGGGGCGTCATGTCGCATTTGGAGAGCCCCTGATGCGCCTAAACAGTGGAAATCCCCACAAGTGACCCCATTTTGGAAAATAGACCCCACAAGGAACTTATCTAGATGTGTGGTGAGCACTATGAACCCCAAGTGCTTCACAGAAGTTTATAAGTACAGCCGTAAAAAAAAAAAATATTTTTTTTTTGCAAAAATGATTTTTTGCCCCATATTTTATTTTACAAGGGTAACAGGAGAAATTTGGACCCAAAATTGTCCAAATTTGTCCAGAGTACGCTGATATCCAATATGTGGGGAAAACTACTGTATGGTACACGTTGGGGCTCAGAAGGGAAGTGTGACTTTTGGATCGCAGACTTGATGGAATGGATCGGAGCGCATGTCCATTTGGAGAGCCCCTGATGGCCTAAACAGTGAAATCCCACAATGCCCAATTTGAAAATAACCCCACAAACACTCTAAGCTGGTGGCGCTATGAACCCAAGTGCTCACAGAAGTTTAAAGACCAGCCTAAAACAAAAATAATTTTTGACAAAAATGATATTCGCCACATTTTTTATTCCAAGTACAGAAGAAATAGACAAATGCACATAACTCTTGTGTCCAGATACGCTGAATAACCCATATTGGGAAAACTACTGTTGACGCATGCAAGCTAAATGTGAAGGCCGTTGACTTTTTCACCAATTGCTGGAATGGACAGCGCCATGTCAAATGGGAGCCCCTGATGTCCTAAACAGCTGAAACCCCAATTCTAATCCACCCTACCCACACTCCCTAACCCTAGTCCCACCCTAACCAAAACCTACCTACACACCCTAATCCAACCAACCTAATCCTAACTTTGCGCCAACCTACCTAACTTCGCAACCTAACCTAACCTAATGGAGAAATGAATAAATGCTTTTTTGAATTATTTTTGCCCTACTAAGGGGGTATAGGGGGTTTGATTTACTATTTATAGCGGTTTTATGTTCACGTCACGCTAAGAACGCTTTTTATTGCAAAAATAGTTTTGACATCACTTGGAGCTATATTTTTGCATATTTGCCCAGCTCATGTAGTCTTATTTTTGGGGACGGTTACGTTTATGGACATTTGACACTGAATTTTGACGCTTTATTCGATTTGAGTAGAATAACAATCACAATTCATGAATTTCTTTTGGGGGAGGCGTTTATACCGTTCCGCGTGTGGTAAAATTGATAAAGCAGTTTTATTCTTCGGGTCAGTACGATTATGGCGATACCTCATTTATATCATTTTTTCATGTTTTGGCGCTTTTATAGAATAAAAACAATTTTATATAAAAAATAATTATTTTTGCATCGCTTTATTCTGCGAGCTATAACTTTTTTATTTTTTCGCTGATGATGCTTTATGACGGCTCGTTTTTCAGCGGGTACCATGTTTTTTTATATCGGTCTTTTTGATCGCGTGTTATTCCACTTTTTGTTCGGCGGTATGATGATAAAGCATTGATTTTTTGCTTCGTTTTTTTTTTTTTTTTTTAAGGGGTTCACTAAAGGGGTTAACTAGTGGGACAATTTTATAGGGGGGGTCGTTACGGACGCGGCGATACCAAATATGTGTACTTTTATTGTTTGTTTTTTTTATTTATAGGAAGAAGTGAATTTATTGGGGAAATATTTTTTTTTTTTTTTATTTTGGATTTTTTTTTTACACATGTTTATTTTTACTTTTTTAACTTTTTTACTTTGTCCCAGGGTGGGACATCACAGTATTTTATCAGATCGCTGGTGTGACAGTGTGCACAGCACTCTGTCACACCAGCGATCGCACAGGCATAGATGCAGGCTTCTCAGTGCCTGCTCTCGGCAGGCACTGAGGTAGCCGCCTCCCTCCAGGACCCCGGCGCCATCTTGGATCCGGGTCCTGGGAGGGAGGAAGCCCTCAGAACAGCGCGATCACATCGCGCTGCTCTGAGGGTCTCAGGGGGGCGCGCAGGGAGCCCCCACCCTGCGCGATCCTCCCCTGTGCCCCCAGTACACCGCGATCATGTTTGATCGCGGTGTGCTAGGGGTTAATGTGCCGGGAGCGGTCCGTGACCGCTCCTGACACACAGTCATGGGTGTCAGCTGTGATAATCAGCTGACACCCGGCGGCGATTAGCTGCGCTCCCCTCAGGAGCGCAGCTGATCGCCTATGACGTACTATCCCGTCCCCGGTCATACGGGCCCAGGTACCATGGACGGGATAGTACGTCCGATGGCAGTAAGGGGTTAATGCAGCAGCCAGGGTCATCCATCTGACTAATCGGTACTCAGACGCGTCCGCTCTTCGCCAGTTCGTACACTGGCTGCCCATTCATTATAGGATCCAATTCAAAGTACTTGTTCTCACCCACAAAGCTCTCCACAGTGCAGCACCCCCCTACATCTCCTTCCTCATTTCTATCTATCGGCCTAACCGACTGCTGCGCTCTGCAAACGACCTTCGACTAACCTCTGCATTAATCCGTACCTCCCACTCCCGACTCCAAGACTTCTCCCGCGCTGCGCCAATCCTCTGGAATGCTCTACCCCAAGAAATTAGGACTATCCACAATTTGCATGGTTTCAGGCGCTCCCTCAAAACACATTTGTTCAGAGCGGCCTATCACATTCACTATTCAAAGTCATTCTATGCGTGTGTATGTGTAGCCCGTTCACTACCTCCATCCATCCCTCACTCCCTCAAGATGGCTGGACCATCATTGTAAATGCACCATTGTATATACACACCTGTACTTTGTATCTCCCCCACCTCATTGTAGATTGTAAGCTCTCACGAGCAGGGCGGCTTATTTTGCTTTAATTATTGTATTGTTAACGTTGTTACTTATGACTTGTGTTTTGAAACTGTTAAACTGTAAAGCGCTGCGGAATATGTTGGCGCTATATAAATAAAGATTATTATTATTATTGATGCATTGTAGCAATATAATTGGCTCATATTATTTGTAACTATGTGCTGGCATTAGCATACATACTTTTAATTGGCTAAGTTACCACTATTGACACCCAGCTTGTGGCCTAGCTATTCTCCTAGCCTCTAAGTTTCATTTCTCTCACTTTCCTATGTTTTTTCTAAGTCTGTTATACAGAGATATTCCTGAGCCTCCTTATCTGATCATGGACTCCATGTTGGAAGGAAAGAAATACATGTAGAAAATAACTAAAATGGAGTCTCTCGCATGGCCGCTGGCACTCGGACCGCATGCATTTCTATGCGGCCGCATGCTCCTGTCTGAGTTCCGCCGGTAGTGCCGGCGGTAGTGCCGGTTGTTCACGTGAGAGACTCGCACGAGAATCGTGCGAATTTCTTGCATGTGTGATCCCGGCCTAAATCCTACTCTCATAACAAATAGCCTGCATCGGAAGAAGATGGGAGGCGCCGGACCAAAACCTGTGACACCCCTCGGACCAGAACACCATGCAGGTGAGTATAATAAAAGTTATTTTCTTCTCTTGCAGGTCGGTTTGGGACCAATATGCAACATTATATAATGCTGTATATCAGCCCTGAAAGGTAAAGGCCGTAACTTATATCAGCCAAAACTGGTAACAGGTTCCCTTTAAAGGTACTGCCACACTAAGCAATCCCGCTAGCGATCTCGTTAGCGTTGCATACTAATGAGATCGCTAGCGGGATCGTTTCTATATCGCTAAATGCGGCCACATTTAGCGATATAGTTAACGACGCTATCGCCGTTAGCGATCTTCTTAACGACTTTAGCGGTACAAAAGTACCGCTAAATCGCTAAGAAAAGGTGCCACACAGCGATTAGATACTTACCCAGCGGGAGCGCCGACGTGAAAATAGGGTCCGGAACGATTCCAGCGACGAGCGAGATCACAGCAGGAAGCTCGTCGCTGGAAGCTGCCGCACTGAACAATATCGCTAACGGGATCGCTAAATAGTGACGTTTTTTAGCGATCTCGTTAGCGATATTGTTTAGTGTGGCATACCCTTAAGAGTCTAACTGATTAGTATGTTATGTTAAGACCCTTATCTTGAATTCCTAGAGGCACAGTAATTGCCACACTGACATACAATATCAATTGACAGTGGTTATATTCATTCTGTGCCATCCCTTTTGTATGTCCAGTCTATAAAACTGAGCTTGAGGTTATAAATCTAAAGGCTACAATTATGTATTAGTATTTGTGTGATATTGTGCTGTCAGTACCATGCTAGCACTATATTCATGTGGAGTGTCAAAGAATCATTTGTGGAGCAACTTCTGCAGGATGAACAAGACTGGCTGTCAGTGACCGCTTTACTTCATAGTTCTGGTGTCCAGTGTGATCACTTTTATTCCAATATACACCCTGTCTGTTTCAGATTAGCTTTAGATATAAAGAATGAATATATTCACTCAGATGCTACATCTTTTTTTTTTTTTTACTTTTACTTAGCTTTTCTGTATTTGGATGTTCATTTAAAGTGGATTTCCCAAATCATTAATATTTTGTCAAAACAAAGAAAATGTGATAAAACACCAACAAAAAAAACACGTACTCACATATATCTCTCGTCATTCTAGCTCCACAACTTCAATACTGTTATTGCTGCATCGATGACACCCCACAAATAAAGACAACAGAGCTTGAAAAAGAGGGTGGCTCCTGGAAAGGTAGCTCAGGTGTAGCTCAGGTGTGGCTGATTGATCCAGCGTCTCTGCCTGTTCCTATCTGGATGAATTTTCCACTTGTCTATACTGCAATATGCTTGGAATTATTTACTGTGGTGTTTATTCTGCATACAAGTTGATCTCTGAATTATGAAGATAGATGTTATCCTGTGCCATTTTTTGAGATAAAGAATTTATATGAAGAGAACTAGAATTGTCATTGTCTTTTTTTATAGAATGTTTAAAGGGAACCTGTCACCTGAAAAAGCATTATTAACCTGCAGATATTGAGTTAATCTGCATATTGCTAGCATTTTGAACCTTCCCAGCACCGGCAATTAGACCCACACTGCCAGGAGGAAATTAACTTTGTTCCTCCGGCAGTGTTCAAGTTTAAGGCCGGCGTCACACTTGCGAGTGTGATGCGAGTTAGTCGCATGACTTTCTCGCATCAACACCCGGCACGGCCGCCCGCTCTTGGACACGAGTGTGCGGCTGAATAGAAATACATGCAGCCGCACACTCGGGTCCGAGAGCGGGCGGCCGTGCCGGGTGTTGATGCGAGAAAGTCGTACGACTTACTCGCATCACACTCGCAAGTGTGACGCCGGCCTAAGTCACAGGGCGGTGCTGGCATGGGTTTAGTCACCGCTCTGTGTATATAGAGCAGCGGCTGTAACCATGTCCCAGCGGCACTCACTGAAAGCAACTCAGTATTAGGGTCGGCTGTCAGGCAGGACTGGGGGCGCAGTTACATCTGCAGCTCTCTATACACAGAGCAATGACTGAACCTGCGCCGCCGCCGCCCCCTTGACTGAAACCGGAATGCTGCTGTTAGGAATTATTATTATTATTATTATTATATATTTATATAGCGCCATTTATTCCATGGCGCTTTACATATGAAAAGGGGAAAAATATAGACAGATACAATAAACATGTGCTAGACAAGGGACGCATAAGTACAGAAGGAGATAGGACCCTGCCCGCGAGGGCTCACAGTCTACAGGGATGGGTGAGAATACACTAGGAGAGGGTAGAGCTGGTTGTGCGATGGTTCAGTACACTGAGGATCATTGCAGGAATAAAATTAATTTCCTCCTGGCAGTGGAGGATCTAAGTGCAGGCACTGGGCAGGTTCATAACACTATTAACCTGCTGATTAACCCCATATTAGCAAGTTAGTAGCGTTTTTTCAGGTGACAACAGTAAGGAGGAGCTGTGTAACGGTGGTACTAAAGACAGTATAAAGAAATAGTATTTTTAAAGACCGTTTTTTTCTGTTGAAATGGATCGAGGAAATGCCATATACAAAGTATACACTCATAATTGCTCCTCCACTCTAGTGCTGTCAGTCATTGTTTGCTCATCTGCAGAGATGACATGACATCTACATAAAGTACTGCTGCGGCCAATCACTGACCTCAAGAGTGAGCGACACTAAACCCTTGAACCCTGCAGCCATCACGCATGTGGATGGCATGTCATTACTACAGCCAAGTATACAAAGACTGAGAGGACAACTAGAGTGGTGGCACTGGAACGACAGGAGCAATTGCAGTAGTAAAGATTCTTTTGCTGCTTTATCTCCCAGAAAAAAAACCTTTAATGGGTTTATAGAAACAAATAGTTAATGACAAGAGAAAAAAATAACTTTTTATATTATATAATAGAAAAATAGAAGGGATGCTCATTTCAGCTAACAATGACATACCATCATCTTTTGAAATAAAATCAGCCATGTTCATATTTTTCTGAAAATATATGAAGAATAATTCCTTGAAAGTTTTCATTTTTTTATGACTGTTGCTTCCATCAATCCATCAGTTGTTTCACATCCAGTGTAAAATATCATGCATGGAGTATTAGAACAACTATAACAGTCAATATTAACTAAAATGTGATTAGCTGTCTCTACAGAATATTCATTCACCAGAACTTTCATTCAGAGAGATAAGTCATTAGCATATCAAATATATAAGTTTTCATCTCTACATTGGCACCACATTGGGGTAGAAACTCTTGTCATAGAAAAAAAACAAATATCCTTCTTCCTGGAATAGCTTATGATACAGAAAATGTAACATTAGTGCTAGACTGACTGAGGCAGGAATAAAAACATGTTTTTTATTCTCTATAAAGCAAAGATTTATAGTTAAAATATCACATCCACGTAACACATTCATTTTGCTCATCAAAGTCTTGATTAACTTTTCATAACTAAATGATACAGTATATTTTAGTTAAAGATTTTCAAATATAGAACTGCTGTAGCATATTTCCTTAAAACTGTAGACTTTGATCACTTGGTTATTATGCAGCAACTTTCATGAATTTATATTAAAACTCAAGTAGAAGGAGACGTTAGCTATTTCCTCCATCATTAATGTCAACGATGAATTAGATTTACCAATATTTATTGTTTTTCAATATGTAAAAGTAAGAAAGCGTAAAAATAACTAAATCAAAATTGTCACTTTTTCAGCTATAAGTAATGGTCTATTTGACTTCTTAAGGAAAATTATCTTTGCCAACAGATCATCATCAATCCAAGGATTAAGTCATACGTGTCTCTTCTCAGTAGGGTTGGTGGCACTTTGCTGGTTCTCTACGATTGACCACAAATGCGACATGATAAAGTCAATCAAGTCAGTGAATGGACTATATAAAGATTAGCCCCATGAAAACTAATATGGCTGACAACTGTAGCAACTTTCTTTTCCAGAAAGTGAAGTAATAACCACCCCAAAAAATTCACATCTCAAATAACCAAAGAATCAGACAACCCAATGTCACAGTTCCTTTAGCTAGCCTGTTAAGTAATGCTCTGTATAATGTTAGCGGTAGAGAAGCAAACAAAGTAAAGGAAAGTTGAAGGTATAATTGCTAACAATAACAGCTACATACCGTATTTTTCGCATTATAAAATGCTCCGGGTTATAAGATGCACCCCAAATTTTGAGGAGAAAAATACAGGAAAGATGTATATCTTTGTACCATGTTAGCCAGTAGATACAAAAATATTTAGAATTGAGAGTCCTCAGTGGTTGATACCTTTTAATGGCTAACTGAAAAGATGGTAACAAATTGCAAGCTTTCGAGACTACTCAGGTCTCTTCATCAGGCAAAGACTAATACAACATCTGAAGAATCACATATTTATACACAACACAGCACAGAAATAATGCAATAGATAAGACAAGTGACGTAAAGCAGAACTATCCATATGGGAGAGGGATGAACAGTTGTGGCAATAAATATTGGACCAGTTCATAGATAAGGAGTGTGAAAGTTTTATTGACCTCTGATTGGGGTCTGGTAATGTTTTGTGATGTTCCCACAGGGTCCTAGGAGCAAATTCCTTAATTGATGTAAAAAGTTATAAATCCATGTGATAGGTTCATTCCAGCATTGAGAGTGTCAAAGGTCGTCATCAGTTTTTATTCACAAACTCTCCTGTGTCTCTGAGATGTGAAATTACCCTTCAATACAAGTAATTTCATGTCCATCATGCTATGACCGGGGATACAAAAATGTTTGGCCACAGGTAGATCCATTCTCTTTTTTCTTATTGTGTGGCGATGAGAATTCATCCTAGTTCTCAGTTTTTGCCTGGTCTCCCCCACATACAGACCCCCAGTTGGACATTTAGTACATATAATTAGGTACACCACATTAGATGTGATGCAGCTGAAAGTGCCTGGAATCTTGTAGTCCTGATGTGAGTTGGGGATCTTTATCTTGTCCATGGTCATTATAAATGGGCAGGTTTTACATTTTTTCTTGTTGCAAGGAAAGGTTCCTGCAGCTGTTGGGGAAGACAGGGAGCTTCTGACAATGATGCTTCTTAGATTTGGGGGCTGCCTAAAACACAGTAGTGGGGGGTCTGGAAATATGGATTGTAATCGGGCATCTTTTTGTAGTAAAGGTTGTAATTTCCGTGCAGCTCCTCTTAGCACCTCCAGGTTTGGATTGTAGGTGACTACTAGAGGCACTCGGTTATTTTCTTCTTTAGCTTTGTAATGTAGCAGGTGATTCCTTGATATTCTGGTGGCTCTTGTAATTTGGTTTTCAATTGTTCTTGAATGGTAGCCCTGATTTAAAAAGGTCTTTCTGAGGTGACCAAGGTGGTCATCTCTATCCATGGGGTTGGAACATATACGGTTGTATCTGATGGCTTGGCTGTAGATAATAGAGTTTTCTATGTGTTTTGGATGGAAACTGTCCCATTTAAGGTATGTTGGACGGTCGATTGGCTTCTGATACAGGGATCTCTCTATTTCATTGTTCTTTAGCTTAATGATGGTGTCGAAAAAGTTAATTTCAGTGCTGGAGTAGTTGATTGTTAAGTTGATGGTGGGATGAAATTGGTTGAACTGTTCATGGAACGTCTTTAGCTGTTGCTCAGATTCCGTCCAGATGATTAAAATGTCATCAATGTAGCGGTAGTAGGCCGGAGGTCTGATGGGACATGAGGACAAAAAGTCGCTTTCAAGCTTGGCCATGAAAAGATTTGCATACTGTGAAGCCATTTTACTTCCCATAGCTGTGCCAGTCTCCTGTAGATAGATCTTGTCGTCAAATTCAAAGTAATTGTGGGTGAGGATGAATTTTTTGAGTTTCACCACAGAACCAGCATCATTCCTGGTGTTTTCCATGAAGACTTTGCAGGCATTTAATCCATCCTGGTGTGGGATATTAGAGTACAAAGATTACACATCCATGGTGGCAAGGATGGTTCCTTCTGGTAGAGGACCTATTGCTGCTAGTTTATTCAGTAGGTCAGTTGTGTCCTGAATGTAGCTGGGTGTATCCCTTACCAGGGGTTTAAGAATACCCTATAACCATCCAGATACCTGCTCAGTAAGGGTGTCCACACATGAAATAATCGGCCTCGCTGGATTTCCAGCTTTGTGGATTTTGGGAAGCATGTAGAATGTCCCTGTTCTTGGTCTCTCTGGTATCAGGTCATTGGCTCTTATGGATGTGTCAGGCAGACAAGATACCAACTTACTTAGTTCCTTGTAATAGTTCTGTGTAGGGTCCGACTCCAGTTTTCTGTAGTAGCGTGTGTCTGTAAGTTGTCTGTTTGCTTCCTTCATATAGTCTGATGTGTTCATCATGACTATTGCACCTCCCTTGTCAGCAGGTTTAATGATGATTTCTTTGTTAGTTTTCAGAGACTGTATAGCCTTTCTCTCCTGGGCACTGATGTTGGATGCTTGTCTCCTGTTGGTGTCTATGATGGTGGATTTTATCAAATGTCTGAATGAGTCTATATATTTATCCAAATGAGGGTTACGTCCAGGTGGAGGTGTCCAGTCTGACCTCTTCTTGGTTGTTGGGATCCCTTTTCCTTCAGTCCGAGTGTTTTCTGAATCTTCTGTATCATTGAAGTATTCCCTCAGGCGCAGTCTCCTGAAAAAATGTTCCATATCACTGCAGAATTCAGTTTTATCTAGGGCCTTAGTGGGACAAAATGAGAGTCCTCTAGAAAGCACTGCCAGCTCCACCTTGTTGGGTTTATAATCTGAGAGATTGATCACACAGTTAAGGGTATGCCACACTGAACAATATCGCTAACGGGATCGCTAAAAAACGTCACTATTTAGCGATCCCATTAGCGATGTTGTTCAGTGCGGCAGCTGCCAGCGACGAGCTTCCTGCTGTGATCTCGCTCGTCGCTGGAATCGTTCCGGACCCTATTTTCTCGTCGGCGCTCCCGCTGGGTAAGTATATATCGCTAGTGTGGCACCTTTTCTTAGCGATTTAGCGGTACTTTTGTACCGCTAAAGTCGTTAAGAAGATCGCTAACGGCGATAGCGTCGTTAACTATATCGCTAAATGTGGCCGCACTTAGCGATATAGAAACAATCCCGCTAGCGATCGCATTAGTATGCGTCGTTATCGTGATCGCTAGCGGGATTGTTTAGTGTGGCAGTACCTTTAGATGCTTTTGTGTCTGGAATGGAGTGGTTGTCCAGCTTGTCAGGTTTTGGCTTTGTTTTGTATCTGTTTGTATAGAGTCCTGAATTTAGGCGTAATCTGTGTAGTTTCTTTTGCTTGTTATGAATTAGAAAGGTCCGTAGTTTGTTGTAGTATTGTTGTAATTTTTGTGTCGAGGAGAAAAATAGGAATTTTTTTTTAATAAAATGGTGGTGCTTCTTATAATTCATGCATCTTATTGCTTACTGGGGGTGGTGGCTGCGGTGAAGCTGGTTCCCAGGGTCGCTGCTGGAGGAGGCAAGAGTGAGGTGATGTGGCAGTCTGCAGGCTGGGATGAGGGGATGTTCCAATGTGCGGCCCGCTGCTGCGGGTGTCTGGTGCTGCTGCGGTGTCCGGCGCTGCAGGGGTGTCTGGCGGTACTGCCTGGTGCTGCTGTAGGTGTCTACGGTGCTGTGTGTGCCCGGTGGTGCTACCCAGTGCTCCTGCGGGTGCCTGGCAGTGCTGCTGGTGTCTCCGATGCTGCGGGGGGGGGGCTCTGCCAACATTTTGCGAAAGGCCAGAGCCCCCCTGCAGTTCCATGGTTTCCTGTGCAGCAGACTCCGGGAAAATGGCCACCGGGGGCGGCGTATGCGTATATGGAGATCTCGGCACCAAGAGCTTGGGAGATGAGATTTCAGCGCTGAAATTTCATCACCCGAGATCTAGGTACCGAGATCTCTATCTGAACATGCCCCTCCCCCGGTGGCTGTACTAATTGTATTTGTCACTGACATCTATATATCTTTCTGCTTTATTTGTATTTACTGTAAGTAATCTATCTCTTCTATCCTGTCGGCTCCTGCAGTGATTTTACAGAACATGACAGATGAATTACCAGCTTTTCTTCTATCTATGCAAAATAAATACATATATATATATATATGTATATATATATATATATATGTGTGTCACTGACATCTATATATCTATGTATTCTATATGTATATATCTATTCTATCTATTCTTTTCTAACCTGTCAGTGTGATTTTACTGTATGCGGCACATAAATTGCCGACTTTTCAAAGGACACCGGTGCGTAAAAATCAGACAGCACTCGCATGATCTGAGTGCTGTGCGATTTTTTTTCTTGCACCCATAGGCTTGCATTGGAGAGTCTTGGCCGAGACTCTGTGCCAATCGCAGCATGCTGTGATTTTACACGCACGCTGAATGTTCCGGAGAAAATAAACACTGATGTGAGCTGCACCATAAATTAACACTGGTCCGAGTGCTATGCAATGTTTTCTCGCATAGCAGTAGTTCGTATTCTACGGTAGTGTGACACTGGCCTAATGGTCAAATTGGTTGAGACATGGGTACCCAGGCTGGGTCCTTTGTCCTCCATAAGTACCATTGGCATCCGAAAGTAATCCCACAATGGGGTCTGTTCGGAGTGCCAGGGTAAGGGTGAATTGCCTATTCCCATAACACCCCATTAGAACCTTTCCCACGGCGCTCACATTCACGTCAGTTAGGTGAAGTGAGTTCATTGGCTGTGAACTCCCAGGACCTTTCTGATGGCACCAGGAGTGTGAAAACTTTCTCACACTCGCGCTGATGTCAGACAGGTTACAGGAGTTTAGCATGAAACACTGAGCAGCAGTAGCAGCCACTGCTCAGTGTCTCTGCTGGATGACAGGCTGTATGGTCACATGATTCAACCATGCAGCCTGCCATATAGATGTAGCAGAGCTAGACCCGTCATGGGACAAATATATTATTATCTTCTCAGCGGACAGATGAGGAATATTGTTGTTTGTTATTTTAATTCTCTTGCAGTGGACAATGGCTTCACTGCAAAGGGCGATGCTGTAAGTATTGCTTAATTAACATTTATCAAATGAGTCTGTGTCATTCTTTTAATTAAAGGACTTTATTCTTGGTGTGTGTGTTTTTATACAATATGACTATGGGGTTAGTAATTGGAGCTTCTTATAGACACCTCTCCATTACTAACTTTGTTGACTTGATGTCACCTGACAATTCAAAGTTGGCATCAGCCCCCACAACTATTATCCCACTTGCCACCACATCAGGGCAAGTGGGAAGAACAAGGCTAAGTGCCAGAATTGGCACATCTTATAGAAGCTCCTTTTCTGGGGCAGCTGACAACTGATGTTTTTAGCCTGGGGGGGCAATATCCATGGCCCCTTCCTAGGCTATTAATATCAGCCTGCAGCTGTCTGCCTAGCCTTTGAGGGTTATTAAGTATAGGGGGACCCTACATCCTTTTTTGGGGTACCCCATTTTAATAGCCAGTAAAGGCTAATTATACAGCTGTGAGCGGATATTAATATCCTGGGAAGCTCCATGGGTATTACCCCCTTCCCAGGTTATAAACATCTTCCCCCAGCAGTCAGATTTCCCTCTGCTGGTTAAGAAAATTACGTGGGAGCCCACGCCATTTTTTTTAGAAAAATAATCTTTTAATAATTAAATACATGTACAGTAAGCTGCACACACTGTACTAATTGTATATGTTACTGACATTTATGTATCTGTCTATTTTATGTGTATATAGTGTATGTAATTTATCTATTCTTTCCTGTTGAGTCAAGCTGTGTGTCACGCCGTCGGTCCACCCCATCATACATACCAGGCGTCATGGCACGCTCCTGTCTCGCCGCCTCTCCCTGCGTCCCGGCGCGCTCCCTTTGTTGTGTGTTGGGTGCGTGTGCGCGCTGGGCTCAGCAGTGCACGCGCACATTCCTCTCCCTGAGCTCTGCCGCTCTGTTTCTCTATGGCTCCGGAGAACTATGAACCGGAAGTCCTCGGGGCACTTCCCATATCAGGCTGCCGCGCGTCTCATGCGGCACCTGATTGTCATTTGTGTTCTACTTGTGACGCTGGCCCTGTGCTCGCCTAAGCCCTGTGTTCTCCAAATCCCTTCCTCTCTGTGGTGCTATTACTGCTCTCTCCCTTTTGTCTCCCCTCCAGTGCCCTGCTTGTGTTCCAGTATCTCAGCAGTGCTCCCTGCCTGGGTCCATTGTCTCAGCCAGCGCCCTGCCTGTATTCCTGTATATCAGCCATGCTCCCTGCCTGTGTTCCATTGTTTCAGCCACTACCCTGCCTGTGTTCCTGTATCTCAGCTGTGCTCCCTGCCTGTGTTCCTGTATCTCAGCCTTGCTCCCCGCCTGTGTTCCATTGTCTCAGCCAGTGCCCTGCCTCTGTTCCTGTATCCCAGCGGTACCACCTGCCTGTTTTCCATTGTGTTAGCTAGTCCCTCCTTCTTGTTAGTTGTTCCCGCCATCCGCTTGTGTCTCCTCTAGTTTGTCCCTGGGTGCCAGCTGTCAAGACGTTAGTCTCCCTTGGGCCTGCCCCTTAAGCTCCCTGTATAGGGGGTGGTTCACCTGGTCAGCTCGCCCCGGTGATGGTCGTTGTCGCGGCCCTGCGGGTTCACTCTAGGAAGACCACAAGTCCTCACACTGTGATTTTACTGTATGCGTCACATGAGTTGCCGGTTTTCAAAGGAACATTGGTGTGTAAAAATCGGATAGCAGTCACATGGTTCAAGCGCTGTGCAATTTTTTTCTCGCACCCATTAACTTCTATTGCTGAATGCGATCCAATTTCTGATTACAATCGCAGCATGCTGCAATTTTTTTCCTGTCCGATCATGATACAATCCGAGCTGGCTGAAAAAATACGGATAAGATAAACACACAATGATAGAATATCAATCAGATTGCATTCATTCGATTTCATCACAAGTGAGAATGAGCACTGTAAAGCAAAAAGCATAACAGCAAAACACAAAGCAAAGAGCAGTGACAAAACCATCGACACCACTGGCACCAACTGTCCAGGCTATAGTTCTACCAAAAAGAAGTCCCAACTAGCTTCCTATGCGTCCAGCATGCAGAGGGCATAGTTTAATATATGACATCACTTTTCTCAGGCACGGCAGGATGATGTTACCTCTTACAGCGAAGCCAAAAGTTTGAGTCTATGTTCTGCGCAAAATGGTTTGTGTGATCACACATACAGCAACTAACAGGGATAGATTTTAGACTATTTTTAAATTAAACATAAACATGAGGGCCCCTATTCATTAAGGCTATGTGCACACGTTGAGGATTTTTCACGTTTTTTAGCATTTTTGCATTAAGCATCCTATTAGTAGAATGCATTCCGCAATTTTTGTGCATATGCTGCATTTTTTTTCCGCGATAAAAACGCATTGCGGAAAAAAAACGCAGCATGTTCATTCTTTTTCCGGAATCTCGGCGATTCCGCCGCCATAGGAATGCATTGAATGCATTAAAGATGAACTAATTTGCTGAAAATCAAACATTTTTTAGAAAAATTCTTCGAATTTGGCAAATTTGAATTTCTAAAGGTTAAATCATCTCTAGTCATTAATAATGCAAATAATAATGATTTTAGGAACTAACAATTACTTGTAATTACTTGTTTAGCCACCCTGATATTAGTTTCATAACATATAGTATTTAACGGATATTTTGAGATATTGAAGTTTTTTAGTTTTTTTTACAATAGAGCTTTTGTTGTTATCAAGAATGAGCATGATTTAGTTACAGGTGAGTCCAAGGCATATTGTAATGAGTATGTTAGGGTTGGCAGAATGCACCAAATGAAATATATATAATAATAAGGTGCATTCACAACCCGGGTCCACCGTGCAGAGATGGAACCTGCTGATAAGCAATGGTGGAACAAAATTGCGGTTGAACGCCGAAAACACGCGGGTTGGATGTCACCCGGTATGAACAGCGGCGAACTCTGTTACTACACAGAGCCGCAGCAACTAAGTAATAGAACGCTGTTCCCTGTTATCGTCACAGGACACAGCTGATATGGCATGAGTGATGTCTCTAGGCTCAACCCCTAGAATTCGGGGACTTGAGTCTGACCGGACCCACAATGCGCACGGTGTCGCACAAGCGATGCCACTACTTGGCGCCGAGTGGTAGCAAAACACAGCTAACTAAAGCGCACCACGAGTTGACGCTGCATATTTTCACTGTGTCAAAAACGCAGAATCTCACCATTCCAGCAAAGTAGATTGGATTTATAGAAATATCGCGCTTACTGTGCCTCTCTTTAACAAAGAAGGAAGAAATGATCCAGCTCCCAGTGATTTATTTATTCCATCATAAAATAAATTGTCCAAAAAAATGTTTTTTTTTTCTTTTTTTTTATGTAATCAACATCCATGATGGGAAAAATGGGGGTTTCGAGCAGAGCATGTTCTTAGACTTGGGGTGAATATTCACTCCAAGTCTAAAGGGTATGCCACACTAAACAATATCGCTAACGGGATCGCTAAAAAACGTCACTATTTAGCGATCCCGTTAGCGATATTGTTCAGTGCGGCAGCTTCCAGCGACGAGCTTCCTGCTGTGATCTCGCTCGTCGCTGGAATCGTTCCGGACCCTATTTCATCGCTGGCGCTCCCGCTGGGTAAGTATCTTATCGCTGTGTGGCACCTTTCTTAGCGATTTAGCGGTACTTTTGTACCGCTAAAGTCGTTAAGAAGATCGCTAACGGCGATAGCGTCGTTAACTATATCGCTAAATGTGGCCGCATTTAGCGATATAGAAACAATCCCGCTAGCGATCGCATTAGTATGCGTCGTTATCGTGATCGCTAGCGGGATTGTTTAGTGTGGCAGTACCTTAAGATCATGCTCTGTTTGAAATGCGTCTGGTGATAGTATTCCCTTCTTTTTTCCTCCCATGTGCCCCATTTTTCCTATCATGGATGTTGGATAGATAAAAAAAGAGAAAAAAGAATAGGTTTTTTTTGGACATTTTATTTTACGATGGAATAAATAAATCATTGGTTTTATCCATTACGTTCTGGGAGCTGAATATTTTCTTCCTTCTTCGCATCAAGCCGAGCGCTTGCAGCAGTGCTCATCATGGAACCCTGGACCTGCGGCAGCTGATGGAGGGTAAGCTGGTTTAATTTTCTGCACTTCTTTTTAACACAGAGTAAACTGACCAGCAGTGTGTTTGAAATCTGCAGCGTGTCAATTACTCTTGAGGGGTAAACTGAGTTTTCTGAGCGGAATTTCTGCATAGACTTGCATTAGATGCAGAAATCCAACAGGTATAAAATGCACATGCATTTTTAGGGCATTTCCGCAACAAGAAAGCATTAAAAAGCATGCAATCTGCACCAAAGTACATCAATCAAGTTTTGTCAAACCAAAAAAACAGAAAGTATCAAAAACAAAGAAGCTTTATTTAAAGTATGACACACCAACAAGAGACAAAAAAGTGTCAAAAACGCAATAAAAACACATTAAAAAAATGCACACAAAAATGCAATGATTAACCACAAATTACCTTATTTAAATAATAGGTGAAGAAATGGTGCGTCACAGACTCACCAAAAGTTCATCATGGGAATATAGCCTGATAATTCAAATTGAACATGAGTAATTTTAACCCCTTAGTGACAGAGCCATTTTGCAGCTTAAATGACCAGGCCAATTTTTACAATTGTGACCACTGTCACTTTATGAGGTTATAACTCTGGAACGCTTTAACGAATCCAGCTGATTCTGAGAATGTTGTTTCGTGACATATTGTACTTCACGTTAGTGGTAAAAAAAGTTTTGTATGACTTGCTTTATTTATGAAAAAAATGGAAATATGGCAAAAATTTTGCAATTTTCAAACTTTAAATTTTTATGCCCTTAAATCAGAGAGATATGTCATACAAATTTCTTAATAAATAACATTTCCCACATGTCTAATTTACATCAGCACAATTTTGGGAACAAATTTTTTTTTTGTTACGAAGTTATAAGGGTTAAAAGTTGACCAGCGATTTCTCATTTTTACAACACCATTTTTTTTAGGGACCACATTATTATTATTATTATTTATATAGCACCATTGATTCCATGGTGCTGTACATGAGAAGGTGTTACATACAAATTACAGATATCACTTACAGTAAACAAACTAACAATCACAGACTGGTATAGAGGGGAGAGGACCCTGCCCTTTCGGGCTTACATTCTACAGGATGGTGGGGAAGGAGACAGCAGGTTGGGGTATTGCAGCAGTTCCGGTGTTGGTTGAGGCGATATCTCCGGTAGTGGTGAGGAGGCAGCGGGGTCATTGCAGGCTGTAGGCTTTCCTGAAGAGATGGGTTTTCAGATTACGTCTGAAGGATCTGAGAGTGGTTGATAGTTGGACGTGTTGGGGCAAAGAATTCCAGAGGATGGGGGATATTCGGGAGAAGTCTTGGAGGCGGTTGGGTGAGGAGCGAAAAAGTGTGGAGGAGAGAAGGAGGTCTTGGGAGGACCGGAGATTACGTCAGGGAAGGTATCTGGAGATTAGTTCAGAGACAGGTTATAGATTTCCTTGTAGGTCAGTATTAGTAATTTAAATTGGATTCGCTGAGGGAATGGGAGCCAGTGAAGAGATTTGCAGAGGGGAGATGCGGAGGAGTAGCGAGGAGAGAGATGAATTAGTCGGGCAGCAGAGTTAAGGATGGAATGGAGAGGTGCGAGGGTGTTAGAAGGGAGGCCAGAGAAAAGGATGTTGCAGTAGTCGAGGCGGGAGATGGTGAGGGCATGCACAAGCATTTTAGTAGATTGAGGGTTGAGGAAGGGACGGATTCTGGAAATATTTTTGAGCTGGAGGCGACAGGAGGTAGAAAGAGCTTGGAAGTGTGGTTTGAAGGACAGGGCAGAGTCAAGGGTTACTCCGAGGCAGCGGACCTCCGGTACGGGGGAAAGCGTGGTGTTGTCAATTGTTATAGATAGGTCAGGTAAGGAAGATCTGTGAGATGGGGGAAAGATGATGAGTTCAGATTTGTCCACATTGAGTTTGAGGAAGCGGGAGGAGAAGAAGGAGGATATGGCTGATAGACACTCAGGGATTCTGGACAGCAGAGAGGTGATGTCTGGGCCAGAGAGGTAGATCTGAGTGTCATCAGCATAAAGGTGGTACTGGAATCCATGGGACTTTATGAGTTGCCCCAGGCCAAGTGTATAGATTGAGAAGAGTAGGGGTCCTAGAACAGGGCCTTGGGGGATTCCAACAGAGAGAGGGTGGGACGAGGAGGTAGTGTGGGAGTGGGAGACGCTGAATGTGCGGTTAAAAAGGTAAGAGGAGATCCAGGATAGGGCAAGGTCCTTGATGTGAAAGGAGGAGAGAATCTGTAGTAGAAGGCAGTGGTCAACTGTGTCAAAAGCAGAGGACAGGTCAAGAAGGAGGAGTATAGAGTATTGTCCGTTAGTGTAAGGTTCTGTGTACATGTTCCTGAAACTCAGTTTGTTCGTCAGCCATTTTACTTTCTGTCTTGCTGCAGCTATCTTGCCCTCAGTCAATATGGAGTTTCCAGCTTGCATGTTCCCGCCCTGATTCTCTCCTTTTGCTTCTTAAGCAGCCACAGCTGAGCAATCAGTGCTTCAGAATCTAGCCTGCAGTGAACCTGTGCCCTGACTCCTGAAGCCTTGGACCTTGTACTCCAGCTATTCCTACTGAGGAACTCTGAAGCACTTGTGGACTCTGAACCCTGCTCTTTGAAAGACCCACGTTTGCATGGACTTACGGTAACAGAAAGAAGATCCTGAACCTGTTGTGGAGAGTGATTGCTGAGCTTAGATTACTCTGGCCTGCTGTGTCTCCTGCTTCTGTGTCTGCAAACTGTGTGACTATTTTTGCCAACTTGTATGAAGTAATACAAGACTTTCTATATCAAACCTGTGTCTCATGTATTTTCATCGCACCCAAGCACAAGATGCTATATGAACTGTACTACATACATTACAGTTAGCTTTGGCTGTGAGTAGGTCGTTAGTAATTTTGGTCAGGGCTGTTTCAGTGGAATGATGGGGTGGAAACCAGATTGTAGGTTGTCAAAGAGCAAGTTAGATGAGAGATGGGAGGAAAGTTCAGCGTGGACGTGCTGTTCCAGGAGTTTGGAAGCGAGTGGGAGCAGCGATATTGGGCGATAGCTGGACATAGCGGTTGGGTCGAGGGTTGGCTTTTTGAGGATAGGCGTGATTGTGGGATGTTTGAAAGCAGAAGGGAAGGTACCAGAAGTTGGTGATAGATTGAAGAGGTGGGTTAGTGATGAAATAAGAGTGGTGGCGAGGTTGGGGAGGAGGTGGGATGGGATGGGGTCGAGTGCACAAGTGGTGAGGTGTGATTTGGAGAGAAGATGAGCAAGCTCCCCTTCCGTGATGTTGGGTAAGGAGGTTATGGGGTTTGGACATTGGTCAGATATACAAAGGGGTTGTGGTGGTTGAATAATAAAGACTTGCCGTGTTTGGTCTATCTTGTTTTTGAAGTGCATGGCGAAGTCCTCAGCAGAGATAAGGGAGGTAGGAGGGGGCAGTGGTGGGCGGAGGAGGGAGTTAAAAGTATTGAACAATTGTTTGGGGTTGTGGGATAAGGAAGATACAAGGGATGTAAAGTAGACCTGTTTAGCAGAGGTGAGAGCTGATTTGAATGCAAGTGTTGCTTGTTTGAGTGCAGTGAAGTCGTCTTCACATCACATTTGAAGTCACTTTGAGGGGTCTATATGATAGAAAATACCCAAAATGACACCATTCTAAACACTTCACCCCTCAAGGTGCTCAAAACCACATTATTAACCCTTTACGTGCTTCACAGGAACTGAAGCAATGAGGAAGGAAAAAATTAACATTTAACTTTTTTTGCAAAAACTTTACTTCGAAACCAATTTTTTTTATTTTCACAAGTGTTAAAAGAAAAAATGAACCACAAAATTTGTTGTGCAATTTCTACTGAATACTCCGATACCCCATATGTGGAGGTAAACCACTTTTTGGGCGCACGGCAGAGGTTGCAATGGAAGGAGCGCCGTTTGACTTTTTCAACGCAGAATTGGCTGGATGCCATGTCGCGTTTAGAGAGCACCCGATGTGCCTAAACAGTGGAAATCCCCAACAAGTGGCCCCATTTGAAAACTAGACCCCTTAAGGAACTTATCTAGATGTGTGGTGAGCACTTTGAACCTCCAAGTGCTTCACAGAAGTTTATAACGTAGAGCAGAGAAAATAAAAAATCATATTTTTTTCCACAAAAACTATCTTTTCACCCCAATTTTTATTTTCCCAAGGGTAACAAGACCCCAAAAGTTTTTGTGAAATTTGTCCTGAGCATGCTGATACCCCATATGTGGGGGTAAACCACTGTTTGGGTGCCTGGCAGAGCTTGGAAGGGAAGGAGCGCCGTTTGACCCCATATGTGGAGGTAAACCACTTTTTGGGCGCACGGCAGAGGTTGCAATGGAAGGAGCGCCGTTTGACTTTTTCAACGCAGAATTGGCTGGGCGCCATGTCTTGTTTGTAGAGGCCCTGATGTGTCTAAACAGTGGAAACCCCCCACAAGTGACCCCATTTTGGAAACTTGACCCCCTAAGCAACTTATCTAGATGTGTGGTGAGCACTTTGAACCCTCAAGTGCTTCAAAGAAGTTTATAACGCCCGGGCGTGAAAATAAAAAATCATATTTTTTCCACAAACCTGATCGTTTAGTCTACAATTTTTTATTTTCCCAAGGGTAACAGGAGAAATTAGACCACAAAAGTTGTTGTCCAATTTGTCCCGAGTACGCTGATACCCAACATGTGGAGGGGGACCACTGCTTGGGCGCACGGCAGGGCTTGGAAGGGAAAACGCCGTTTGACTTTCAACCAATGGCTGAATTGAAATTGGACGCCATGTCGCGTTTGGAGAGCACCTGATGCGCCTAAACAGTGGAAACCCCCCACAAATTACACCATTTTGGAAACTAGACCCGTAAGGAACTTATCTAGATGTGTGGTGAGCACTTTGAACCCACAAGTGCTTCACAGAAGTTTATAACGTAGAGCCGTGAAAATAAAAATTTTTTTTTTCCTCAAAAATGATTCTTTAGCCCACTATTTTTTTATTTTCCCAAGGGTAACAGGAGAAATTGGACCCCAAAAGTTGTTGTGCAATTTTTCCTGAGTATGCTGATACCCGATATGTGGGGTGGAACCACTGTTTGGGCGCATGGGAGAGCTTGGAAGGGAAGGAGCGCCATTTTGTAATGCAGACTTTGATGGAATGTTTTGCGGGCGTCATGTTGTGTTTGCAGAGCCCTTGATGTGCCTAAACAGTAGAAACCCCCTGCAAGTGACACCATTTTGGAAACTAGACCCCCCAAGGAGCTTATCTAGATGTGTGGTGAGCACTTTGAACCCCAAAGTGCTTCACAAAAATTTATAAACGCAGAGCCGTGAAAACAAAAAATAATTTTTTTCCTCCAAAATGATTTTTTTAGCCAGCTATTTTTTATTTTTCCAAGGGTAACAGGAGAAATTAGAACCCCAAAATTGGTGTGCAATTTGTCCAGAGTACGCTGATACCCCATATGTTGGGGTAAACCACTGTTTGGGCGCATGGCAGGGCTCGAAAGGGAGGGAGCGCCATTTGAATTTTTGAATGCCACGTCGTGTTTGGAGACCCTCTGATGTGCCTAAATAGTGGAAACCCTCAATTCTAGCTCCAACCCTAACCCCAACACACCCCTAACCCTAATCCCAACCCTAACCCTAATCCTAACCCTAATCCCAACCCTAATTCCAACCCTAATTGTAACCCTAACCCTAATTGTAACTCTAGAACTAATTGTAACCCTAGCCCTAATTGTAACCCCAACCCTAATTGTAACCCTAACCCTAGTTCCAACCCTAACCCTAATTATAACCCTAACACTAGGTTCCTATTGCGCTTTACCAGCCCGTTCAACACATAGCGTTGACGGGCTGGTAACGGTATAGCATAACGCGATCACGTTATGCTATACCCTCTAGCGCAGAGGAATCAGCAGATGATTCATCTGCCTATCGGTGATGGAGCCCAGACACTGCAGGCCGTGTCTGAGGCTCCGTCACTGAATGACGGCACATCGCGAACGCACGTCGCTTTAACGGCATGCGTCGCGATGCGCCCTCAAATGGGTGTGAATGGCAGCGTTAACGGACTGCGTTACACCGTGTTATACCGCAGTGTAACGCAGTCCATCTAACGGACTGCCATAGCGCAGTATGAACCCAGCCTAACCCTAATTATAATCCTAACCCTAACCCTAATGGAAAAATAAAAATAAATAAAATTTCTTTATTTTAGTATATGTCCCTAAGGGGGTGGTAAAGGGGGGGGTTATGTACTTTTTTTTATTTTGATCACTGTGATAGTTTATCACAGTGATCAAAATGTACTTTTAGAGAATGAATGAAACATTTTTTTAATCTGCCGCCAGGAAGAAGAGGCCGGGAGCCTGGGACCTGCCGGGGGACAGGAGGATGCCGGGAGATACAGGGGGAGGATCGGGGGTACTGGAGACCCTAATTCTCTCCCTTCTGATGTGCGATCACAACAGAGGGGAGAGAAATCATTTTTTTTTTGTTGCATTCAACGTTATACTGTTATAATGGCGATCGCAACACCGGGTCGGTAAATAGAGACCCGGATCATGTTCTCTGGGGTCTCGGCTACCCCCGACAGCTGAGCCCCCGGAGAAAATTGCACACACATGCGCCCGCCATTTTCTCGCCATTAAAGATGGCGGTGCCCACCGGAGGAGGCAGGAGGGTCCGGTGGCCACAAGGGGGGGGATCGGGGACCCTTTTTCTCTCTCCTCTGATGTCCGATCACATCAGAGGAGAGAGAAATTAAATGGCACATCATTTTTTGTTGTTGTTGCTATCGCCTTTATAGGGTTAATAACGGCGATCGCAACACCGGGGTCGGTAAGAACCGACCCGATTCATGTTCTCTGGGGTCTCGGCTACCCCCGGCAGCAGAGACCCCGGAGAAAATCCGACTGCGGGGGGCGCTATTCACTTTTTCCACAGCGGCGCTTTTTTAAATTAACGGCGCTGTGGTTTAAGTACCCTTAATGACCGCCGTTAAAAGGCGTATCGGCGGTCGTTAAGGGGTTAAGCCCTCATGCAGACATCTGTGAGGTTTTTCAGGAAATCAGTCCAATTTTCATCAGCGTTTTAGATCCAATTTTCATCAGTGTTTGGTCAGTGTTTTAGTCTTTACTATTAGTGTTTCAACAGTAATTTTCTAATACCAAAAAAAAAAAAATTGCAAATCTTCTATCTTTTGAAATGAAAAAATGGACATCAGGGCAGTACACGGGTGACACAAATATGGCATCAGTGATTTTCTCGTTTACAAAAAAAAAAAGCAAAACTTCCCCTGCTAATTATTGCAGTGTTAAAAACAAACAGCACACCAATGAAACATAGATGATTTCAAGGACCTCTAGACATGTATGGTAATTTTGATTCATGACGCGAGCATGTGAATAGCACCATTGACTAAAATGTGTACATGTTTATCAGTGGAAAAACATGTATGTAAAACGCATGTGAGAAATTGACATTGGAATGAGGTCTAAGTAGCAATAACTGTGGAATGCTTTTAGCTATAATTATAATGTGATTTTGTTTTTTTGTAACACTTTGCAATTTTTTATTAACAATAAATGGTAGAGATGAGTGAATAAATTCAAGTGGAATTGAATTATACTCAAATTTTTACAAAAATCCGCATTTGCCACAATTCAGATTTTTTTGCAATGCTTTTCTGCGTCGATTCAGCAAAATGGTGGCCTCTGCCACATGGCAAGGGGAGTATTAGAGGTACAGGGATGAGTCCCTTGCCTCTCTACCATTTAGGTGCCTTGGTCTTTATTTGCCATAGCATCTAGAGAGTTAAACTGTTGCAATCTGTGCTATCACTGACCACGGTCATTAAAACTGGGTATCAGCTGTATGATATATCATGGTGTAATATTATGGCAGAATGCGCATGGGTCAACCTCACCTGTGGTTTACATTATGTGTTAAAAATGACTTGCCAATATGCTTCTCCTTATAGGTATGGTTACGAAAATACCAAACTTGTCGAACTTTTTAATAAAGTGATTAAATTAATGGTGAAAAAAATTCAGAATTTTGATAGAAAATAGCGATTTTTGTGTACTCACCGTAAAATTTTTTCTCCGAGCCAATCATTGGGGGACACAGACCATGGGTGTTATGCTGCTGCCACCAAGAGGCTGACACTAAGTAATACAAAGAATGTTAGCTCCTCCTCTGCAATATACACCCTCATGCTGGCTCCCAGAGAACCAATTCAGTGCAAAAGCAGTAGGAGATCAATAACAACATATAAGAGTATAACATGTCAATTTACAGGACAAGCACAAAGCCATTAACAGGGTGGGTACTGTGTCCCCCAATGATTGGCTCGGAGAAAAGGATTTTATGGTGAGTACACAAAAATCTCTTTCTCTCCTTCGCCTCATTGGGGACACAGACCATGGGATGTCCCAAAGCAGTCCCTGGGTGGGGACAACCTAACAGATCAGGCCCAGCAGAACTGCTAAAAGTGAGCTACCACGGCCTGTAGAGTCCGTTTGCCAAGACTCACATCTGTCTGGATGTGAATATTATACAGCTTCAAGACTGTGTGTAGACTGAACGACACCGCAGTCTTGCCGGCCTGCTGTGCCGACACCTGGTGCCTAATGGCCCAAGCAACCCCTATCGACCGAGTAGAGTATGCAACGATCCCGGCTGGGATAGGCTGACCTCTGATGCAGAAGGACTCCCGGAAGGTGGGACGAATCCACCTGGCGATCTGTTATGTTTCGGTAGCTGAGGAGAAATTGCAAAAAATAGCCAAAGTAGTAATACACCAGAGAGGCTGGAAACTATTAGATTGCAGTACGCTAAACTAACCGCCACACTAGAAGTAGCAGTGGAGCGTACCTACGGTGATCCTAGACGCCTCGTCACAGCCAGAGAGATAACTACACCTACAGGCAGAAAGATGAAAACTATCTGCCCCGGAGCAGAACCCCCAAAGAAATAGGAAGCCCCCAAATATGTAATGGCGGTTAGACAAGAAGAAAATACGGACACAGACAGAAAATAGAATGAGCAAACGCTGGGGCCCAATCTGTCTAGATAGAAAAGTATAGGAAAGAATTCTGACTGCAACCCAAAAAAACCCTGACAAAAATACCAACACTTCTGATTAACAAAAAACCTGAGATCACACGATCTCTACCACCTAAATTAGATCTCTGGTGTAACACACAGCAATTCAGCAAATAAAAAGTGACAAAGGAACAGGGCAAAATTGCAAATACAAAATGAGCACAATTGCAGCGCCAGACCCCAAAAGGGGACCAGGCTGAAGTCCACTACAAGCAGCAAACCAGGCAAGGTAAATCCAACTAGAGGAAAAAAAAAACAGCAAATCACTTATCTGAATGAGAGCAGGAATGCAAGCTGAGCTCCAAGCAAAACCAGGAAGAACAATTGATTACCGGCAAGGCTGAAGGGAGTTCAGATCACTTATATCAGACCATTCAGAGCCAGCTGAAAGCCATTCAGCAATTGGTTCATTACCCTCAGCAACCACCGGAGGGAGCTCTAGCTCAGAAGTCGCCTCCAGATTATTCACAACAGCGATCATAGTCGATAAAGCGGCTAAACCCTTCCTGTGACCATCAGGAAGCCTGAATAAGCGTCCAACCTTCGGAAGGATGCTGTCCTCGATACGTACCTTCTGAGGGCTCTCACTTCGTTCAGAGTATGGAGAACCCGTTCCGCTTTGTGGAAGTACGATACCACCTTGGCAACAAGTTGCGAGAACAGCCTGAGGACAACCTTGCCTTGATGGAAATAAGTAAAAGTGTCTGAAAAGACAGAGAGGCCTGAGGACTACCATGCCTTGATGGAAATAAGGAAGGGTGTCTGAAAAGACAGAGCGGGACTTTCGAAAAGTCGCCTGAGTGACGTGGCCGCAGAGGAAAAAAAGTGCAACCTTCCATGACCGTAAGGTCAGTCCGGATCAAAAAATGAGTTTCCTGTAAGACCCCAGGAACAGTTAAGGTCCCAAACAAAAAAATCTAGCAGTATGCGATAGGGAAGAAACAAATGAGATACTCCCTGCGTGAAAGACCTTACTTGCAGATTAGTTGCAAGAAGACTGATAAAGGCCGAAATCAGGATTTTTAGTGAACTGAGCACCAGGCTTGAATCCAGATTGTTATGAAGGAAAAGAAGGGGACAGTATCCGTGAACCCTGGATGCAGGCTGAGTTGTCCGACCTCACTCCGTCACAAATCCAACAGGTGGAGAAAAGGAATGGATGATCCAGCTTCCAAAAATATTCAAAAAATTTATTGTAACATATTAAAAACAGAGATAGCGGACAGACCACACATATCAACAGGAGCAATGCGTTTCGAACAAGCATGTGTTCTTTCTCAAAGACAAAGAACACTTGCTGCTTGAAACGCGTTGCTCCTGTTGATATGTGCGGTCTGTACGCTATCTCTGTTTTTAATATGTTACAATAAATTTTTGGAATATTTTTGGAAGCTGGATCATCCATTCCTTTTCTCTGATTATTGCACGTGTAACTACACGGGATCCATGCTTCCACGCACCACATGCCAATACAGGTGAGCTGTTCCTTTTGTTTATTTCTATTGGTCCAACAGGTGGAGGCCCTACTGGCCTGTATTTGGAACGTCTTTGCATGTCATGAGGATGACTTTGGCTGCACCAGTGCCATTATCCACAAAATGTGTGCTGAGGCGGCCCAACAGCAATAGTCACTCACAACTTGTTGTGAGAGTCCCGCCTGGGTCAGAACTCGAGTACTTTGGCGTTCAGTCTGGACGTCATCAGATCTACACCCGAGTGCCTTAGCGAAGACAGATTAGTTGGAAGACTTCAGGATGAAGTTGCTACTCACCTGAGGCGAGACCCTGACGGCTGAGGAAGTCTGCAGCCCAGTTTCTTACTCCTGGGATGCGCCCTGCCGAGATCACCGGAATTCGGATGGGGGGACCCGCCAGAAGACAGTGGAACTGCTGTAGGGCTAGTCATATCGTTCTGATCTCCACAACGTTGACCGGGAGTCTGGGAGTCCGAGTTGGCCAGGGCCTTGTGTATTGTGGTGAAGACTGGCCATCGGTAGACACTACTAACATTAGACCGGAGAAAAGGATCTCCCCTAGTTGATGGAGGAGCTCAAGTCCACTAACTGATAGCCAGGCTGACCCACAGAGACAAGTGGAGCGAAGGAACCTGCTTCCATTGCCACCACCATATTTGACAGAACCATCATTGGAAAGAGGGACGAGGGACACAGTGCGCAAGCTCCCTGCTGGAGGACCAAGGCCTTGTCTCGAGGGAGAAGTACCAACCTTCTGGAGGTGTCCAGTTACATTCTCAAAAAGGATAACCACTGGGCTGGAAATGCGAAAGACCTGCTTAGGCTTAACAGCCAGCCCAGGCGAGACAGGGTACCGCAAGTGATACATACAGACTAAGCGCAGTTCTGGAAGTATGGTCCCTTGACTAGAAAATCAGCCAGATAGTACAGGATGACCATGCCACGAGAGTGCATGATAGACATGACAGCTGCCTAGAACCTTGTAAACAATGTGGCAGCGGTAGCACTGCTGTTCACGAATGGGAAAGTGAGAAATCTTCTGTGAGGGAAAAAATTGGAATGTGGAGGTAAGCATCCCGAATGATGATGGATGTCAGAAACTTCACCTTCTCCCATAGAGGTAATAACCGAATGAAGGAATTCCATCCGAAAAAGGCAGACCTTAATAAACTTGTTAGAAATTTGAGGTCCTGGATCGGTGCTTTACCCCTGCTTGGGGAACACCCTAGAATCATAGAATGGTAGAGTTGGAAGGGACCTCCTGGGTCATCTGGTCCATCCCCCTGCTCAAAGCAGGATTCAGTAAATCATCCCAGACAGATGTCTGTCCAGCCTATGTTTGGGAGGAAGTAGTGGGCCAGCCTGGATTGGTTCTCACTTCTCACCGAATAACCGAGCACTCTGATAAGGGAGAGATGTTGGAGAATGTTTTGGATGCAGAGTCCGCTTTCCATTTTCTGATCCATAATGCCCTTCTGATTGTAATGGCATTCGCTGCTGAGAGCGCCGCGTAAGTAGTCGCATCCAGAGGCGTGGACCCATACTCTCCCGCTCGAGAGAGTTGATTGGCTAGTTGTGCTGCCTCTGAGAGGATGTTACTGTTCCCAGTTGGATACTGGAGGGTCTACTACAGGAGATTCCTGTCAGCCGGGAGAGGAATTCATTCATTCGGGGGCTTACAGCTGAGCTGCCAGCATTAGCTGCGCTGCTTGCTGTAAGCCAGTTAACCCTTTGTGAAGGATTACAGTGTGGGACCTGACAGAGCACCGGATAGGTAAGAATAATGTTGCTTTATTATTTTATTTTTATTACAGGAGAACAAGGGCTTCGCACGGATTACCTGTAAAATAAAAGATGGTCAAAAACTGTGTGATTATTTCATTAAAATGATTTTTAATTAAAGTGTGTGTGTTTTATTTTTATTTCATACAATAGGATTAATAATTGAGAGTTGTCTAATTGACAACTCTCAATTATTAACCTGGCTTAAAGTCACCTTTCAATAGCAAGGTGGCTTTAACCCATTATTAACCCATTAGCCACTGCTACAGGGCAAAGGGAATAGACGGGCTAAGTGCCAGAAAGGGCGCATCTAATTATAGATTTGTCTTTTCTGGGGTGGCTGGGGGCAGATGATAGTAGCCAGGGGGGCACAAAATAAATGCACCCTCCCTAGGCTATTATTATCTGCCCCCACTCGCTGGCTTTGCCTGTCTGATTGAGAAAATAGCGCGGGAGCCCATTTTTTTTCAACGAATTTACACCTTTCATTAACCCCTAGCTGTATGAAATTTTGCACACATACACTCATGTCATTGTTAGTGAAAAACATATATCAAACTACATGAAATGACATGGTTAACTGTATGTAAACCATGTGTCATTTCATGTCGGGTCTGTAATTTCACAAAAGCCGGCAATTGAATTAGCGGCTATTATACTATGTAGAAGTGTATGAACTATAAATATATATATATATATATGTCACAATGACATGTATATATATATATATATATATATATATATTCTATGTGTATCTATCTAGTGTTTTGTGAGCTGTCAGTGTGATTTTACAGTATTGACTATGTATAGCATTATGTATGGGAACTTCCGATTCCGGTATTCGATATGCAAAAAGTATCGGAACTCAGTATCGGAATTCCGATACCGCGAATATCGGCCGATACCCGATATTTGCAGAATCGGAATGCTCAACACTACCAGTGAGTACTCTAACTACAGCAGACAGAACAGTATTTTAAGTGACTGCAGTTTGTAAAGCATTATTAACCCCTCTCTGACATTAGACGTACTATCCCGTCCATAAAACCCGTGCCATTCTGACCATGGACGGGATAGTACGTCATAGGCGATTAGCTGCGCTCCCCGAGGGAGCGCAGCTAATCGCCGCCGGGTGTCAGCTGATTATCACAGCTGACACCCGTGACTGTGTGTCAGGAGCGGTCACGGACCGCTCCCGGCACATTAACCCCTTGCACACCGCGATCAAACATGATCGCGGTGTACTGGGGGCACAGGGGAGGATCGCGCAGTGTGGGGGCTCCCTGCGCGCCCCCCTGAGACCCTCAGACCAGCGCGATGTGATCGCGCTGCTCTGAGGGCTTCCTCCCTCCCAGGACCCGGATCCAAGATGGCGCTGGGGTCCTGGAGGGAGGCGGCTTCCTCAGTGCCTGCCGAGAGCAGGCACTGAGAAGCCTGCTGCACTGCCTGAGCGATCGCTGGTGTGACAGAGTGCTGTGCACACTGTCACACCAGCGATCTGATGAAATACAGTGATGTCCCACCCTGGGACAAAGTAAAAAAGTAAAAAAAGTAAAAATAAACATGTGTAAAAAAAAATCCAAAAAAAAAAAAAAATATTCCCCAATAAATTCATTACTTATTGTAAATAAAAAAAATAAAACAATAAAAGTACACATATTTGGTATCGCCGCGTCCGTAACGACCCCCCCTATAAAAATGTCCCACTAGTTAACCCCTTTTGTGAACCCCTTAAAAAATAAAAAATAAAAACGAAGCAAAAAATCAGTGCTTTATCATCATACCGCTGAACAAAAAGTGGAATAACACGCGATCAAAAAGACGGATATAAATAAACATGGTACCGCTGAAAACGTCATCTTGTCCCGCAAAAAACGAGCCGTCACACAGCATCATGAGCGAAAAAATAAAAAAGTTATAGCTCGCAGAATAAAGCGATGCAAAAATAATTATTTTTTATATAAAATTGTTTTTATTCTATAAAAGCGCGAAAACATAAAAAAATGATATAAATGAGGTATCGCCATAATCGTACTGACCCGAAGAATAAAACTGCTTTATCAATTTTACCACACGCGGAACAATAAAAACGCCTCACCCAAAAGAAATTCATGAATTGCTGATTTTTGTTCATTCTAACCTCCCAAAAATCGAAATAAAAAGCGATCAAAAAATGTCACGTGCTCAAAAATGGTACCAATAAAAGCGTCACCTCGTCCCGCAAAAATTAAGACCTCACATGACTCTGTGGGCCAAAATATGCAAAAATTATAGCTCTCAAAATGTGGCGATGCAAAAAACTACTTTTTGCAATAAAAAGCGTCTTTTAGCGTGACAGCTGCCAATCATAAAAACCGCTATAAATAGTAAATCAAACCCCCCTTTATCACCCCCTTAGTTAGGGAAAAAAAATAAAATAAAAAAAATGTATTTATTTCCATTTTCCCATTAGGGTTAGGGTTAGGGTTTCGGCTAAAGTTAGGGTTAGGGTTGGCGCTAAAGTTAGGATTAGGGTTAGAGTTTGGATTAGGGTTAGGGTTGGGATTAGGGTTGGGACTAGGGTTAGGGGTGTGTTGGGGTTAGGGTTGGAGTTAGAATTGGGGGGTTTCCGCTGTTTAGGCACATCAGGGGCTCTCCAAATGTGACATGGCGTCTGATCTCCATTCCAGCCAATTCTGCTTTGAAAAAGTCAAACGGTGTTCCTTCACTTCTGAGCTCTGCCATGCGTCCAAACAGTAGTTTATCCCCACATATGGGGTATCAGCGTACTCTGGACCCCAAGAGTTATTGTGAAATTTGTCCTATTTCTTCTGTTACCCTTGGGAAAATAAAAAAACTGGGGGCGAAAATATTATTTTTGTAAAAAAAATAAGATTTTTTTGTTTTTACGGCTGTACATTATAAACTTCTGTGAAGCACTTGGGGCTTCATAGCGCTCACCACACATCTAAATAAGTTCCTTGTGGGGTCTATTTTCCAAAATGGGGTCACTTGTTGGGGATTTCCACTGTTTAGGCGCATCAGGGGCTCTCCAAATGCGACATGACGCCCCCAGACCATTCCATCAAAGTCTGCAATCCAAAACGTCACTACTTCCCTTTCCGAGCCCTGACATGCGCCCATACAGTAGTTTTCTCCCACATATTGGGTATCAGCGTACTCAGGACAAATTGGACAACAACTTTTGGGGTCCAATTTCTCCTGTTACCCTTGTGAAAATAAAATATTGGGGGCGAAAAAATCATTTTTGTAAAAAAAAAAGGATTTTTTATTTTTACGGCTGTGCGTTATAAACTTCTGTGAAGCACTTCGGGGTTCAAAGTGCTCACCACACATCTAGGTAAGTTCCTTGAGGGGTCTATTTTCCAAAATGGGGTCACTTGTGGGGGGTTTCCACTGTTTAGGCGCATCAGGGGCTCTCCAAATGCGACATGACGCCCCCAGACCATTCCATCAAAGTCTGCAATCCAAAACGTCACTACTTCCCTTTCCGAGACCCTGACATGCGCCCATACAGTAGTTTTCTCCCACATATTGGGTATCAGCGTACTCAGGACAAATTGGACAACAACTTTTGGGGTCCAATTTCTCCTGTTACCCTTGTGAAAATAAAATATTGGGGGCGAAAAAATCATTTTTGTAAAAAAAAAAAGGATTTTTTATTTTTACGGCTGTGCGTTATAAACTTCTGTGAAGCACTTCGGGGTTCAAAGTGCTCACCACACATCTAGATAAGTTCCTTGTGGGGTCTATTTTCCAAAATGGGGTCACTTGTGGGGGGTTTCCACTGTTTAGGCGTATCAGGGGCTCTCCAAATGCGACATGACGCCCCCAGACCATTCCATCAAAGTCTGCAATCCAAAACGTCACTACTTCCCTTCCGAGCCCTGACGTGCACCCATACAGTAGTTTTCTCCTACATATTGGGTATCAGCGTACTCAGGACAAATTGGACAACAACTTTTGGGTTCCAATTTCTTCTGTTACCCTTGTGAAAATAAAATATTGGGGCGAGAAAATCATTTTTGTAAAAAAAAAAAAGGATTTTTTATTTTAAGGCTGTACGTTATAAACTTTAGTGAAACACCTGGGGGTTCAAAGTTCTCACCACACATCTAGATAAGTTCCTTGAGGGGTCTAGTTTCCAAAATGGTGTCATTTGTGGGGGTTTCCACTGTTTAGGCAGATCAGGAGCTCTCCAAACACGACATGGCGTCCAGCCAATTCTGCGTTGAAAAAAGTGAGACGGCGCTCCTTCCCTTCCAAACTCTGCCATGCACCCAAACAGTGGTATACCCCCACATATGGGGTATCAGTGTACTCAGGACAAATTGCACAATAACTTTTGGAGTCTTGTTACCCTTGGAAAATAAAAATTCGGGGTGAAAAGATCATTTTTGTGGAAAAAATATGATTTTTAAATTTTACGGCTCTACGTTTATAAACTTGTGTGAAGCACTTGAGGGTTCAAATTGCTCACCAAAGATCTAGATAAGTTCCTTAGGGGGTCTAGTTTCCCAAATGGGGTCATTTGTGGGGGGTTTCCACTGTTTAGGCACATCAGGGGCTCTCCAAATGCAACATGGCATCCAATCTCAATTCCAGCCAATTTTGGTTGGAAAAAGTCAAATGGTGCTCCTTCCCTTCCGAGCTCTGCCGTGCGCCCAAACAGTGGTTCCCCCCCACATATGGGGCATCAGCGTACTCAGGACAAATTGGACAACAACTTATGTGGTCCAATTTCTCCTGATACCCTTGGTAAAATAAAAAATTAGTGACTAAAAGATAATTTTTGTGGGAAAAAAATAGGATTTTTTATTTTCATGCCCGGGCATTATAAACTTTGTGTGAAGCACTTGGGGTTCAAAGTGCTCACCAAAGATCTAGATAAATTCCTTAGGGGGTCTAGTTTCCAAAATGGGGTCACTTGTGGGGATTTCCACTGTTTAGGCTCATCTGGGGCACTGCAAACGGAACATGACCCCCATCAACGTCTGCATTCCAAAACGTACTACTTCCTTTCCAAGCCCTGCCGTGCGCCCAAACAGTTTTCCACCCCCACATATGGGGTATCAGCGTACTCAGGACAAATTGGACAACAACTTTTGGGGTCCAATTTCCTTGGGAAAATTCAAAAATTTAGGACTAAAAAATCATTTTTGTGGAATTTTTTTTTTTTTTTTTCACACCCAGGCATTATAAACTTTTGTGAAACACTTGGGGGTTCAAAAAGTGCTCACAACAGATCTAGATAAGTACCTTAGGGGGTCTAGTTTCCAAAATGGTGTCACTTGTGGGGGGTTTCCACTGTTTAGGCGCATCAGAGGTTCTCCAAGCGCGACATGGCGTCCAATCTCAACTCCAGCCAATTTTAGTTTGAAAAAGTCAAACGGCGCTCCTTCCCTTACGAGCTCTGCCGTGTGCCCAAACAGTGGTTTTCCCCCACATATGGGGTATTGGCGTACTCAGGAGAAATTGCATAACAACCTTATCTGTCCATTTTCTCCTTTTACCCTTGTGAAAATAAAAAAAAAGTTTGTAAAAGATCATTTTTGTGGCTAAAAAGTTAAATATTCATTTTTTCCTTCCACGTTGCTTTAGTTCCTGTGAAGCACCTGAAGGGTTAATAAACTTCTTGAATGTGGTTTTGAGTACCTTGAGGGGTGCAGTTTTTAGAATGGTGTCACTTTGGGTATTTTCTGTCATGTAGACCCCTCAAGTGACTTCAAATGAGAGGTGGTCCCTAAAAAAAATGGCTTTGTAAATTTTGTTGTAAAAATGAGAAATCGCTGGTCAACTTTTAACCCTTATAACTTCCTAACAAAAAAAAATTTTGATTCCAAAATTGTGCTGATGTAAAGTAGACATGTGGGAAATGTTATTTCTTAACTATTTTGTGTGACATATTTCTCTGTTTTAAGGGAATAAAAATTCAAAGTTTGAAATTGCTAAATTTTCAAAATTTTCGCCATATTTGCGTTTTTTTCAAAAATAAACGCAAGTTATATGGAAGAAATTTTACCACTAACATGAAGTACAATATGTCACGAGAAAACAATCTCAGAATCGCGAAGATCCGTTGAAGCGTTCCGGAGTTATAACCTCATAAAGAGACAGTGGTCAGAATTGTAAAAATTGTCCCGGTCATTAACGTGCAAACCACCCTTGGGGTGAAGGGGTTAACTAGTTTGGTGCTGCGAGAGTTTACATGTCGGCACCCCTGCAGTTACACCGAAATCTCCGCATAAAGAAAACCAGCTAAAGAGACGCCGTCTCTAGGGCAAAAGTGTACAGTTTTTTCTTATTTTTTTTCTTTTGCCCTCACTTCTTTTCTCTGCCGGTGGTACTGTTGGGAGGGGGAGAAGTGCGGGGGAGGGAGCAGCACCTCCTTACCCAGATCTTGAGTGCCTTGAGTCCGTTGGATTAGCGCTGTCCTCAGCGCTGAATGCCACTGAGTCGTATGCCACAGCCACTTCCGGATGCCAGCTCGTGAGGCGGTCATGGGGGGAGTAAGAAGACCGCCAAGAATCTCAGAGGCGCTTCTCGTTCTGTGCGAGAAGCGCCAGGAAAGTGGGCGGAATGCATCATAGGGTGGGCGGGGTGTCAGGCTACGGCCTAATGTAGGCTGAAACCGGGGACTAAACTTTTCTGCGCCGGCCGACGCCGATGCAAGAAGGGGTCAGATGTCGTGCCCCCACTGCAGGATGAGCCCCCTTATGCCAGAGCTGCCCAAGACCATCTGTAAAGAGCCCTCCAGCCCCAGCATTTACCCGGAGAAGTTGTCATGCGTCCGGTAAGCCGCTATGTTGCAGGTCCTCCTGATGCTGCTGGTCTTGGATGGTGCAGGGGTAAAGAGGTAACCCTCAATCCACCATCCTTTTTAATAGGGAGGTGGAGAGTGACTGTCCGCCTCCTTTACCATCCGCTTTAACAGTGGTGGTGCAGTGGGGGCTGCTCGGACACCAAAAAGGGGCCGCTGTACATCCAAGGGGTTAAATTCTTTAGGATGGGACAGGGCTGAATGTCCGGCATTAGGCCTGGCTGCGGAAGAGGATACGTGGAGGCGACACTCCATGTGCTCGTCCGTTAAGGGTGTGGGGAGATCGGTGCCCTTTAATAGACCCTTCACCTCTAAAAAGCAGCCCAGGCATGTCATCCCACGTCGCAGGAGAGGATACGGGGAGGCGACTCTCCCCTTGCTCGCCTGTTGATGGTTCAGGGAGATCGGAGCCTTGAAAGGATCCGTCACCCCTTCATCCAATGAAAAAGTAAAATCAAAAATGTCAAAAGGTAAAAAAGTAAAAATAAAATAATAAAGACTTTTTTGGTCTGAAGACCAGACCCATGTGCCTCCTATGGACACTAAGCAAGAACTGGTTCGTTGGGAGACAGCATGAGGTTGTATAACCAATCCACTTTCCAGGAAACTGAAGATGGCACTGTCCCTGAGTTTTTCCAGCAAAATGGTGCATCACCACATTATGGGTGTCAGGTCCGAGCATTCCTACATAAACAGTTTCCTGGAAAGTGGATTGGTTGTCGTGGGCCAGTTGAATGGCCACCAAGGTCTCTCAATCTGACCCCATTAGACTTTTATCTTTGGGGTCATCTGAAGGCAATTGTCTATGCTGTGAAGATACGAGATGTGCAGCATCTGAAACAACGGATACTGGAAGCCTGTGCTAGCATTTCTTATGCAGTGTTGCTATCATTGTGTCAAGAGTGGGAGAAGAGGACTGACAATCCAACACAATGGGAGGCACTTTGAATACATTTTATAGTGGTCATAAACTTGTAAATAACTCATGAAAGAATAAAGTTATGTTAAAACCAAGCGCACCATTGTTTTTTTTGTGAAACTCTCAATAAGTTTGATGTGTCACATGACCCCCTTCCCATTGCAAAAAAATAAAGTTGGATCCAAAATGGCCAACTTCAAAATGGCCACCATGGTCACCACCCATCTTAAAAAGTTTTCCCCCTCCAATATACTAATGTGCCACAAACAGGAAGTTGATATCATCAACCATTCCCATTTTATTTAGGTGTATCCATAAAATGGCCCACCCTGTACAATAACAAAATTATATTGTGGTCCGTGTAAGCCAGAAATATCGATGTGAATACTTTTCTGCCCAATGATGACAAAAGTATTCTCGGAGTGATACCTTTATTAGCTAACCAAAAATAATATATTTGCAAGCTTTCAGAGCACAGAGGATTCTTCTTCATGATAGATTACAATTGTGTATAATAATTATATGATAAATGTTTCTAGTGATGTTTGGTGGCCTTTGGTACATTAGCTTAACTCTGTCCTATGAGAAGTTACAAAGACTTCCTTAAAGGAGTATGGGAGAAATTAATCACAGCTTTTTTTTGCTACATTTCTGGTGAAAAGAGCCCTGAAAAGTCACATGCAAGAATGCAACTTTCAGCACATTTTAAAAGAAATGCAACTTTTGGCATGCTCCAACTCTGACAAAGTGGCAGGGCTGAGGTAAGACAGGGGCGTGAAAGGGCGTAGCGACACCCGTTCATCAATTCACGAAGAGCGGCGGTGTTGGCTATACCACAGATCTTACTTTAGCAGGGGCTGGAGTAATAAACACATTATGACAAGGGGTATGTAGCCGCTCATGCCACTATATGCCTTACCTGATTCATTAACAGGATTAAGCCTTAATCATCAAATCAGGAGTATCTGCTCCAAAATGTGCCTCATCAAGACGAATGAGAGAATCAACAGTTTTGATGAATCACAACTATATTCCTCAGTGTAAAATAAAAATAAAAGATGCTCACATCCCACACTAGCGTCATTCCAGGTGTACTGATGCTTGCGTTAAATTGTTATGACAAGTGAGCGCTGCAGCCAATCTGCGTCTGACAATGGGTTGCAGATTTCCCACTAGTTTAAATGTCTGTAATTCATCCAAGGAAAGTGTGAACAAAGATGACCATTAGCGGATACCAATAAACTGCAGTACTCACTGCCAAAACAATGTCACACAAGCATCCGGAGACCCGGCTCTGACAATGCTGGAATGGCACTGGTGCGGAAGTGACTATCTGTTACTTTAATTTTACATTGAGGAATATATGTTTAAGTAGTGGACAACCCTTTTAATACCTACCCTTGGAGTACTCAGATTTAACCAATTGGAATAGCTATCACTAGGTACGTAACTATATGTGCAGGGGTTGCAATCACACTCATACCTAGAGCCTAGGGGGCCAAAAAGGGCCCTTTAGTCCATATGTAAAGACTATTACTATTAAAGATGTGCATGCAATAATTGAAGCTTTTGCATTGGGGCCCACAAGCTGCAAGTTACGCCACTGGCTAAAACCTAGTTGTTTCTCAGGTTTTTCAGTGTCTAGTAGCTTTTTGATGACAGAAGTGTTCATTTGCAATGTTATTTCAAAAATTATTGTTATTTCAAAAATTACATTTTTTTTCTGTAGATTGCCTTGTATGATTCAGTAGAATATTAATTAATTTTAGATGTCTCATAAAAATCTGTCTTGATTTGAGCAGAACACACAGTCTTTTGTTCTGTAATGATTTGACATTTATGTAGAAATATGACATTAACTTCCTAAGCTGATCTCTATATCTTCCCATAGCCACACAGCTCCCCCTGAATTGTCTAAATCCACAAATACATCATGCAGACTTCAAATATTACCGTGCAGTGATGAATCACAATAGGTTCATAAATCTAAATTCTAATTGTGAATTTGTCAGGTGACCGAGAATGGCACTAAATTATTTCCTACCAGATGCCACGCTATGTTGAGCTACAAATGAACTTGCTGTGAAGAAGAACTCGCATACTGGACCTCTCAGATTGTGATCAGAAGCCGATCTTGTTAAAACGCGACAAGAAAATATAACTCAATGGAAATGCATCGATTAAAATACCTGTAATGTTTCACATCACAAATCATAAACCAAAAAAAGAAGAAAAAAATCATTATTCACAGTGTGTAACATTAATTTAATGGGACAGACATGTAACTCAATATTAGTTGGCAATTCCCTCAAAAAGAGCTAATCCAATAGTATCCTAATAATTATTAATTGAATAAAGCGAAAATAGCTGATAATACCAATTACAAGTTCCACATGCGTAAATCAAATCCAAAAAACAATTGCAGAATTGTGGATTTTTTCACAAGTTTGCTGCATTTGGATTTTTTATTTCTAGTTTTCCAATATGTTTTGTCATCCTACTAAAAACTTAATTTCATATGACTATATTGACAGAATAATAATAAAATGTTATGGCTTTTGGAAGAAAGGGTTTAGGCTGAAAACCGAAAGTGTAAAAGTACAAAATCGCCATGTCAGGAAGGGGTTCAAAATAATGTTATAAAGTTATAAATTATAGTAGAGAATGGGTGCTCGACTGCCTAATAGGTGGTGCTCAGAAGTAAAAATAGATATAATAAAATCAAATATAAACTTCAGCACTCCAAAAAATATTGCAATGAAAAAGTTTATTAACAGAAAAAATGACGCAGGTGAATTCCAGATAATCAAAATCAATGTTTCGTCTAACAACCGGCCTTTATCAAGAGATATCTGTGGGTAAAAGGGTCTCATAAATTGCAATTCAGAGGTGCCAGAGGTTAATCCATGTAACAAAGAGATAGACCAAAATACTGGTGAGATTATGGTGTCCGATGAAGTCATGCTATGTGACCCTTTTCCCCACAGATATCTCCTGATAAAGGCCCATTATTAGGCCGAAACATTGATTTTAATTATCTGGAATTCATTTGGGTCACTTTTTTATGTTAATAAACTTTTTCTTTGCAATATTTTTTTGAGTGCCGAAGTTTATATTTGATTCTATTATAAAGTTATAAATGTTACAAAGTTTGGGTCTGTTTAAATAGTATCTGGTGTCACCCACAACAGAAATTGTAGAAAAAATTATGTCAAAGTGGCCTGACAGAGCAAGCTGTGATGTCACCGGTACTTTATGAAATACTCATGCCCCTAAAACTCATTAATCTTGCCTAAAACATACATTGCCACTATTCAATCGTTTTACCCCATCGCCCCACAGGTTTTTTGGTAATATTTAGTACTCAGGTCTATGACAACTCCATATATCTCCACGGTTTAATGTTTCATTACCTGACAAAATTTAAATTTAAAAAGCTGTTTTCTACATTTCATCAACATTTTAGGGGGGAAAGGGGTTTGAAAAAACCTTTGGCCACTTTGTGTTTCTCATTAGAAAATCTCACGAGTGTTTTTGTTTTTTTTAGCGTTTTAAAAATTTCACTTTCTAGTCAGTGTGAAGATATTAAAAATTGACTTCAAGGAACACGGAAAAATGGTTTGTAAACCTGCTTAAGGATTCCAGAATGCACTTTCAACACCATTGAACTCGGTATATTTTTTTTAGTTTGGGGTGACGGGAAAACTCTTCATAGTTGCTTTTTAAAACCCCAACAAAAATGTCAATGCCCCAAATGGAAAGGCTTCCCATTGTGAAAAATTTGTTGACAAAAAAAACCCCCTTTTTTTTGGGGTTTAAAAAGACTCAAGACTATTTTGCAGAAATGTGAGCTTGGGTTGGAAAAGGCACTGTCAGAACAAGTTGCAAAAGGAAAAACAATCTCGTGATTTACTCCAGATTACAAAGGATTTATCTTGAAATTTTTTCCTGCTCATTCCACTGCCCATCCATGCTTTTTTTTGCTTTACGCCGTTTGTGCCTAAAAAAAAACAAAATCAAACCTTTGGCCCCCTGTCGCACTTTGCACTTTTTTTGAAAAAGTCCCAAATTTAATAAATTTTAAAAATACTGAATTTCTTGAAAAAGAAGGGTGGTGCTGACTTTCTTTTCTTTAATTTTATATATTCATGATTCCACTATTTGGCTGATAGTAAGGGCCCTTTAAACCCCTTTTCCCCCCAAAGGGGTTGCACGTTAATGACCCGGCCAATTTTTTCAATTTTGACCAATATCCCTTTAAGGTTTAACCTGGAACACTTTTAACATATCTTGGGATTCTGAAAAGTTTTTTTTGGCATTTGTACTTCACGTTAATGTTTTAAATTTCTTCGACTAACTTGTGTTTATTGTAAAAAAATGGAAAAAATTTGGGAAAATTTTGCAATTTTCAAATTTTTTTAATTTTTTTTTTTCCCTTAAAAACAGAGT
>JARQOD010000004.1:417073017-417175097 GCA_033576555.1 Oophaga sylvatica
TTTTACATTGAGGAATATAATGTTTAAGTAGTGGACAACCCTTTTAATACCTACCCTTGGAGTACTCAGATTTAACCAATTGGAATAGCTATCACTAGGTACGTAACTATATGTGCAGGGGTTGCAATCACACTCAGTACCTAGAGCCTAGGGGGGCCAAAAAGGGCCCTTTAGTCCATATGTAAAGACTATTACTATTAAAGATGTGCATGCAATAATTGAAGCTTTTGCATTGGGGCCCACAAGCTGCAAGTTACGCCACTGGCTAAAACCTAGTTGTTTCTCAGGTTTTTCAGTGTCTAGTAGCTTTTTGATGACAGAAGTGTTCATTTGCAATGTTATTTCAAAAATTATTGTTATTTCAAAAATTACATTTTTTTTCTGTAGATTGCCTTGTATGATTCAGTAGAATATTAATTAATTTTAGATGTCTCATAAAAATCTGTCTTGATTTGAGCAGAACACACAGTCTTTTGTTCTGTAATGAGTTTGACATTTATGTAGAAATATGACATTAACTTCCTAAGCTGATCTCTATATCTTCCCATAGCCACACAGCTCCCCCTGAATTGTCTAAATCCACAAATACATCATGCAGACTTCAAATATTACCGTGCAGTGATGAATCACAATAGGTTCATAAATCTAAATTCTAATTGTGAATTTGTCAGGTGACCGAGAATGGCACTAAATTATTTCCTACCAGATGCCACGCTATGTTGAGCTACAAATGAACTTGCTGTGAAGAAGAACTCGCATACTGGACCTCTCAGATTGTGATCAGAAGCCGATCTTGTTAAAACGCGACAAGAAATATAACTCAATGGAAATGCATCGATTAAAATACCTGTAATGTTTCACATCACAAATCATAAACCAAAAAAAGAAGAAAAAAATCATTATTCACAGTGTGTAACATTAATTTAATGGGGACAGACATGTAACTCAATATTAGTTGGCAATTCCCTCAAAAAGAGCTAATCCAATAGTATCCTAATAATTATTAATTGAATAAAGCGAAAATAGCTGATAATACCAATTACAAGTTCCACATGCGTAAATCAAATCCAAAAAACAATTGCAGAATTGTGGATTTTTTCACAAGTTTGCTGCATTTGGATTTTTTATTTCTAGTTTTCCAATATGTTTTGTCATCCTACTAAAAACTTAATTTCATATGACTATATTGACAGAATAATAATAAAATGTTATGGCTTTTGGAAGAAAGGGTTTAGGGCTGAAAACCGAAAGTGTAAAAGTACAAAATCGCCATGTCAGGAAGGGGTTCAAAATAATGTTATAAAGTTATAAATTATAGTAGAGAATGGGTGCTCGACTGCCTAATAGGTGGTGCTCAGAAGTAAAAATAGATATAATAAAATCAAATATAAACTTCAGCACTCCAAAAAATATTGCAATGAAAAAGTTTATTAACAGAAAAAATGACGCAGGTGAATTCCAGATAATCAAAATCAATGTTTCGGTCTAACAACCGGCCTTTATCAAGAGATATCTGTGGGTAAAAGGGTCTCATAAATTGCAATTCAGAGGTGCCAGAGGTTAATCCATGTAACAAAGAGATAGACCAAAATACTGGTGAGATTATGGTGTCCGATGAAGTCATGCTATGTGACCCTTTTCCCCACAGATATCTCCTGATAAAGGCCCATTATTAGGCCGAAACATTGATTTTAATTATCTGGAATTCATTTGGGTCACTTTTTTATGTTAATAAACTTTTTCTTTGCAATATTTTTTGAGTGCCGAAGTTTATATTTGATTCTATTATAAAGTTATAAATGTTACAAAGTTTGGGTCTGTTTAAATAGTATCTGGTGTCACCCACAACAGAAATTGTAGAAAAAATTATGTCAAAGTGGCCTGACAGGAGCAAGCTGTGATGTCACCGGTACTTTATGAAATACTCATGTCCCCTAAAATCTCATTAATCTTGGCCTGAATACATGACATTGCCACTTATTCAATCGTTTTACCCATCGCTCCCACATGGACTTTGGTAAGTACTTAGTACTCAGGTCTACTGACAAATCTCCTATATATCTCCACGGTTTAATGGCTTCATGTACCTGACATAATTACTCAATTAAAGCTGTATTCTACATTCATCAACATCTTAGTGAGGGAAGGTTTGAACAACACTTCATGGCCACTTTGCTGTTTCTCATTAGATAATCTCTACAGAGATGTTTTTGATATTTACCGTCTGTATCTAAAATTCACTTTCTAGTCAGTGTGAAGATATTGAAATTGACTTCAAGGAACACGGAAAAAATGGTTTGCTAAACCTGCTTAGAGGATTTCCAGAATGCACTTTCAATTCACCATTGAAGCTCGGTAGTATTCTTTTTAGTTTGCTGACAGGGAAAACATCTTCAGTAGTTGCTTTTAATCCTCAACAAAGTGTCAATGCCGAAATGGAAATGGCTTCTCGCGATTGTGAAATTTCAGTTGACAAAAGAAACCCATCTCGGTTCTTGGGATTTACAGAAGACTACAAGAGCTGATTCTGCTAGAAATGTGAGCTTGACTTGGAAAGCGAGCTGTCAGAACAAGTTGCAAATCAGGAAAAACAATCTCTGTGACTTTATCTCCAGATTACAAAGGATTTATACTTGAAATTTTCACCTGCTCTATTCTCACTGCCTCATCCATGACTTTTTTAGCATTCACGCCGTTTGTGCCTAAAAATAACAAAATCAGCCTTAGGCCGGTGTCGCACTTCTGCACTTTTTTGCTAAATGTCCAATTAATGAAAATTATAAAGTACTGAAGTTTCTTGAAAAAGAAGGGTGAGTGCTGACTTTCTTTTCATTTACATTGCATATATTCATGTATTCCACTATTTGGCTGATAGTAAAGGCCTTAACCCCTTTACCCCCAAGGGTGGTTTGCACGTTAATGACCAGGCCAATTTTTACAATTCTGACCAATATCCCTTTATGAGGTTATAACTCTGGAACACTTCAACATATCTTGGTGATTCTGAGAAAGTTTTTTTGTGGCATATTGTACTTCACGTTAATGTTCAAATTTCTTCGACATAACTTGTGTTTATTTGTAAAAAAAATGGAAAATTGGCAAAAATTTGCAATTTTCAAATTTTTAATTTTTGTACCCTTAAATCACAGAGTTATATCGCACAAAATAGTTAATAAATAACATTTCCCACATGTCTACTTTACATCAGCACAATTTTGAAACCATTTTTTTTGTTAAAAGTTGACCAGCGAATTCTCATTTTTACAATACCTTTTTTTTAGGGACAACATCACATTTGAAGTCACTTTGAGGGGTCTATATGATAGAAAATACCCCAAACTGACACCATTCTAAAAACTGCACCCCTGAAGGTGCTCAAAACCACATTTAAGAAGTTTATTAACCCTTCAGGTGCTTCACAGGAATTTTTGTAATGTTTAAAAAATGAACATTTAACTTTTTTCACAAAAAATTTACTTCAAATCCATTTTTTTTTATTTGACCAAGGATAACAGGACAAATTGGACTGCAAAAGTTGTTGTGCAATTTGTTATGAGTACCCTAATATCCCATATGTGGGGGGAACCACTGTTTGAGCACATGGCAGAGCTCGGAAGGGAAGGAGTGCCGTTTGACTTTCAATGCAAAATTGGCTGGAATTGAGATCAGACACCATTTTGCGTTTGGAGAGCCCCTGATGTGCCTAAATAGTCGAAACCCTCCACAAATAACACCATAACACCAATTTGGAAAGTAGACCACCTAAGGAACTTATCTAGATGCACGGCGAGTAGTGATGAGCCACCCCCGTAGTGTTCGAGTTAGGTTCGGTTCGCCGAACATCCTTGTGTTCGAGACGGAACTGTTCGTCGAACACCGTCGAACACATTAAAACCAATGGCAGGCAAACCAAATCACATAGAAACACAAAGAAAACACATAGAAAACACTTCAAAGGTGTCCAAAAGCTGACAAATTGCTCACAAGACACAACTAACACATGGAAAAGTGACAAGTACATATAGTCATGCGAAAAGAAAAGAGGTGGTGGAGTAAAAGGAGGGGAGACACAGATATAGGCATGCCATGCCCTTCTAAAACCAAAAAAGTGCCAAGCCGACACGGCCAGTCCGTTCCTGCCCGTGCGATCTGCGTGTCGCCGGGGTTTGTGCCAGAGCTGCGGTGGACCCTGACGGCCAGCCCCCCTCTCCCAATACTGGTGCCTGTCCGCTGGTGGGTTGAGCGAGCCCCCCTGCGGTGGAGGCAGGTCTAATCATTTTTATTTAAATTGTCTCTCTAATTTGAATGAGTACACTTTAAATCCTTTTACAAGGATCTATTGGAGGGCAAGTCTCATGCCAGCAGCTGCGGTAATGCCAGGTCCAGTAGCGTCCAGTAAAGCTTCTGCAGTTAAAAAGCTTTTATAAGGATTGAGCTTGGCGGTCCACCGCAAGGCGTCCTACAGCCACTCACAGCCCCTGTGCCTTGTGGTGCCTCCCCGATGCTCTTCACTGATTTTCCCGGGGGCCCGAAGCATTTCCTTTGAAAAAATTAAGTGTCCAAAGTACAGGTGGTGTAGCTTGCTTAACAGCTGTGTTAATCCGCTGACTAGCAGACACTGCTACTAGGCCCAAAATTATTGTCGTTTTTTTCGGAAAAAACGAACTCTTCAAAATCTAGTTGCCCCCAGCAACACAACTCTCAAGTCCTTATCTTAATCTGCAACCTGGATAAATTCTAATCCGGGTTGATTTGCATGTAGGACCTCTAAGTGTTTATGTTGCGTCTCTATTATGAATGGGGTGCAAGAATTTCAATCTCGTACCACAGGCACCATTTTTAAAATCAACTGTCATGTCAATTGCCAATCGTGCTACATTATTTATTTAATTGAGTGCGGTTGTGGGTTGCAGTACATCGGTCGGACGATACAGACGATGCATGCAAGGCTCAACAAGCACCGTCAAAATATCCGAAATGGGTTCATGCTACACAGTCTCTCAAAACATTTCTCCCTAGTGCACCAAAAGAATTTGAATTTGTTAAAACTCACTGTTTTTGACCAGATACCACATGATATGCCTGATCAGTATAATAATCTAATAACAAGAGAGAGTTTCTGGATTTTTAAACTTGGTACACTGGCCCCTGAGGGGTTAAACCTCACTATTGAAAAAGTCACGTAATATATGCATTTTGAGATTTATTTTTTTATTTTCATTTATTTTTCCTTGTGTACATAGTTTTTATGTCGTTTTTTACGTTGGTTTTATTCAATTTATCTGTGTTTTTTTTTGTTTTTTTTCTTTTTTGCAGTCATATTTGCATCTTTAATCATGTGGGTGTTCTGATTAATTGCCTTTTAATTTTCATTTGCTGCTCCACCTTTATATAGCTTTCCTACTCCATTCTATGTATAACTGCCACCTGAGGAAGACGGAGCTATTCCGTTGAAACGCGTTGTGGATATCAATAAATGAAGACTTTTTAATATCAGCTGAATTGCGTCCCTCACGCTCCTTATGACCGGATTGTTTTATCATCACTTATGTCTGATCCTCTCTTGAGGTACCTGGCCGGAGCTGCAGCGGACAACCTTAATCTCATCTGCCTTTATCGTCAGCCTGGCGCTCCTTTGAAACGTCTATCTGAATTTGGTTGCAAAATTATTGTCTGGTTAGATGCTGTTAAAAATTTGTAATTAGATCTACAGCCGGTGGCTACTCCGCTGACTAGCAGACACTGCTACTAGGCCCAAAATTATTGTCCAGGCAAGATGCAGTTAAAAATTTGTAATTATATCTACAGCCGGTGGCTACTCCGCTGACTAGCAGACACTCAAGCTTTGGAGCAGACCTCTGATTCCCAGGCTATAGTATGAGTAAACAGCTCTAGTCTTCACACTCAACCATCTGTGTTACCCCAAGCCATAGTGTATGTAGTTTCTTACGGTTAAAATGGGGTGGGGAAAGACCCAACCCACCTGTAACTGACAATGCCAACGTCACGTAAAACACAGCAAGGGGACTCCAAAAAGAGTCTCCATTTTTTCCAAAAATTTGGGGCACAGACACCACTTAAGTAGCATCAATTGCCCCAGAGTTGCTTAAAATGGTTGGTGAGGTGATTTTACCAAATCCTCAAGCTTTTACTCTCCCCAGGATGACACAGGGGTAGAAAAGTCCTTGCGGATCCATGATTTTTTCATCCTTATGAACGTGAGTCTGTCTACATTCTCAGTGGACAGCCGCGTGCGCTTATCTGTCAGACTCAGCACACCACCAGCAGCGCTGAACACACGTTCAGAGAGAACAAAAATTATTATTAATTTGAAAGCTAGTGGAGCTTAGTATAGATGGCCTATTAGAATGAGTACCACACACTGCTACAAGCCCAAAATTATTCTACAGGCAAGATGCAGCTAAAAATTAGTATTAATTTGAAAGCTGGTGGAGCTTAGTATAGATGGCCTATTAGAATGAGTACCACACACTGCTACAGGCCCAAAATTATTCTACAGGCAAGATGCAGCTAAAAATAATTATTAATTTGAAAGCTGGTGGAGCTTAGTATACATGGCCTATTAGAATGAGTACCACACACTGCTACAGGCCCAAAATTATTCTACAGGCAAGATGCAGCTAAAAATAATTATTAATTTGAAAGCTGGTGGAGCTTAGTATAGATGACCTATTAGAATGAGTACCACACACTGCTACAGGCCCAAAATTATTTTCCGGCCTAGATGTAGCTACAAATTATTAGCAATTTTAAAGCTTAAAACGTTTGGTGAGGTGATTTTACCAAATCCTCAAGCTTTTACTCTCCCATGGATGGCACAGGGGTAGAAAAGACCTTGCGGATCCATGATTTGTTCATCTTCATGAATGTGAGTCTGTCTACATTCTCAGTGGACAGCCGCGTGCACTTATCTGTCAGCACACCACCAGCAGCGCTGAACACACGTTCAGAGAGAACGCTGGCTGCAGGGCATGACAAGATCTCCAAGGCGTGAGTGGCGAGCTCCGGCCATTTATCCAGATTGGAAGCCCAAAAAGAGCAAGGGTCCAGTGACACAGTCATGGCTTCGATGTTCAGTTGGAGATACTCCTGTACCATCGTCTCTAGGCGTTGACTATGTGTCTGACTTCTTGTCTCCTGTGGACTTGCAAAGGATGGGCTTAAAAAACTGGTGAAAGGATTCCGCAAAATTGCTGTGAACACCAGCAGATACTGTGTTTCTGTTACGGTTTGAGTGCTGAACACTCGACAGTCCCACGGTTGGCAAGTTAGAACTGTGAGATTCACTACGTGCACCACTGGTGTTTTGTGGAAAAGCACATGTAAGATTCTGCAACAGTCTCTGCTGATACTCCTGAAAGCGTGAATCCCTTTCTATGGCTGGAATTATTTCGGCAAATTTACTTTTGTACCGGGGATCTAACAGTGTGGCTACCCAGTAGTCAGGATTATTTTGAATTCTGACAATTCGAGGGTCATGTTGTAGGTAGTGCAGCAAGAAGGCATTCATGTGTCTTGCGCATCCAGGAGCACCAAGTTCCTGTTGTGTTGGTGGCGAGATACGACTCATGCTTCCTTCCTCTGCCCTCTCCCCCCAACCTCGCACAACAGAAATGTGATCAAGGTCTCCCTCATCTGATGAGTCTTCCATGCCCATCGCCAGTTCGTCATCCACTTCTTCCTGGGCTCCTGCACCTTCCTCACTAGTTTGGCTGCTACCATGCGCCCTGGTTAATCCCTCTCCCCCACCCTCCCATGCCAGCCGCCTTGGTGCTGCCGACCGTCTGGACCTTGCAGATGTTAGCCCTTCCGCATACCACTCCTCCTTCTCTACTTCCTCCACCTCCTCTTGTTCCACCACCTGACTCCGAATTCTGTTTAACATCTGCTCCATCATGTAAATCACCTGAATAGTCATGCTGATAATGGCATCGTCAGCACTAAACATCTTTGTGGCCATTTCAAAACTGTGCAGAAGGGTGCATAGGTCCCTGATCTGAGACCACTCCTCCAGCGTGATTTGCCCCACCTCTGGATCTCGTTGGCCCAGGCTATAATTCAGAACGTATTGCACCAGGGCTTGTCGGTGCTGCCACAGTTGCTGCTACATGTGCAGAGTTGAATTCCACAGTGTTGGCTCATTGCATTTTAGCCGGTGAAGTGGCAGGCCCAACGACTTCTGTAGAGATGTAAGTCGCTGAGCTGCGGGATGCGAACCGTGAAAGTGAGCACACAGCGACCGTGCCCTCTGCAGAAGGCCATGTAGTCCGGGATAGTGGGCTAAAAATTGCTGGACAACCAGGTTCAACACGTGAGCCATACAAGGCACGTGTGTGACATTGCCCCGGCGAAGGGCCGCACCCAGGTTTGCGGCATTGTCGCACACGGCCTTCCCTGGTTGCAGGTCCAGTGGAGACAACCATTCATGAAACTGGTTCTCCAGAGCTGACCACAACTCCTCAGCTGTGTGACATTTTCCAGACATTTCAACATAAAAACCGCCTGATTACGTTGAGCCCATCTGCCAGCATAGCAAGGAGGTGTGCTGCAAGATCCCTTCTGCGCAGTTAGAAAGCCCGTGGCATGACCAGACAGGCTTTGGTTGCAGGTGGAGGACCGAGAGGAGGTTGAGGAGGCAGAAGCAGTGGAGGAACTTAGAGATAAAGAGGATTGAAGCACAACTCGTGGGGACGGCAAGACATGGACAGCAGCCCCTTGTCCTGTTGTCACCATAGTTACCCAGTGCCCAGTCAGCGAAATGTAACGCCCCTGTCCATGCCTACTTGTCCAAGTGTCTGTGGTGAAATGCTCCCTGTCACACACTGAGTTTCTCAAAGAAGCAGTGATGTTGTGTGCGACATGCTGGTGGAGCGCAGGCACACCTTTCTTTGAGAAGTAGTGCCGGCTGAGCATTTGGTACTGGGGCACTGCGACGGACATAAGGGCTTGAAAATCCTCTGTGTCCACAAGGCGGAAAGGCAGCATTTCTGTAGCCAAGAGCTTGCAGATGGTGAAATTCAACCTCTTAGCTTTCTCATGGCTAGGAGGAAATGGTCTTTTACTTGTCCACATCTGAGGGACCGAGGGCTGGCTGTTGTGCGTAGACAGGGTTGAGTAGGGTGTCCCCGGACAACTGACGGTCTGTGAGGAAGATGCAGGCGCAAAAGTTAGGTTGCCTTGATCCAAAGGTGGTGCTCTCGATGTCAGAGAGCGCTCAACACCAGCTGGTGTTTCCACTTCCAAATGAACTGATGACCTGCCAATCTGACTGGCTGTTGCTGGTAAAGAGGTGCCAGGTCTGAGTCTCAAAACAGGTCTGACTGCTGTCCCCCCAGTCACAGAGGATGAAGAGGCCGCGGTCGCAGATGCACAAGATGGGGCAGACGGTGGTTGGGCCGGCCCGCTAGGCCGCATTGTAGCACAGTGAGCTTGCCACTGCAACTTGTGCTTCATATCCATGTGACGGTTCATGCATGAAGTCCTCAAACTATGGATTTTTTTGCCTCTAATTAGCTTTTGGTCACAAATGTTACAGATAACACGAGTTGGGTCATCCTTATCGATGTTAAAAAATGCCCAGGCTATGCCAGGCTTAGAACCCATGGTGACGTGCTTCCAGTACTACGTCTCTGTCCAGGAAGGCGCACCCTGACCTCGTCGTCACTCGAATCCTCCTCCACCTCCTCTGCTGACCTCATCGACTGTCTCACTGTGGGTTGACAGTAAGTGGGATCTACAACCTTGTCATCATCACCCTGTGTGTTCTCACCCCCGTCGTCCTCAGAGCCAACCTCTTCCTGCCCTGACACAAAACTCAAGTTGTCGTTCACATCTGGTATTTGAGTCTCATCATTGTCTTCCTCATTGTCTCCACCAACAGGAGTTACAGTTTGGGAACGAGGGTCTACATTATGCTCAGAACCTTCTTCATCTGGTCCTGGATCAGACTCATAAACATTCTGGGCATCAGTGCAGATCATTTCCTCGTCTGGATTCACAGAAGCTGTGGAGACGACCTCTGATTCCCAGGCTATAGTATGAGTAAACAGCTCTGCAGACTCAACCATCTGTTCTACCCCATACTCAGACGGGCAGTTGGAGACTTGGGAGCTGTGAGAAAGCAAGTGCGATTGGGGTGACACCTCTGAGGAGTGGAGTTTTTGTGTTGTTGAAGTTGAGGTGGAGAGTGTACTTAAAGGAGCACTTGATATCTGTTGAAGCACCTTATTTTTTTGTGCCTCATCTGGAATTTGTAGCGATGGGCGTGCCTGTAAGAAAGGGATCGTACCACATTGTCCACTAAAAGAAGTAGACATCTTAGTTTGGCTGGAAGATGGTCTTTCTTTGCAGATGTTCCTGTTGCTTTAACACCTACCCCACGGACACAACATTTTTTTCCCTTCACAACTCGCCTATTCCCCTTTCCACCAACAGCAGGCCTTTTGCCACTCATCTTGGTGGTTACCTAATTGACAACTGTGGAGTTGTTTCCACAAAAAACAATGGCTGCAAAAAATTCTTAGTATTTGAACGCGGGTGGAGCTTTGTATAGATTGCCTAATACAATGAGTACCACAGACTGCTACTATTCCCAAAATTATTGTCCAAGCAACATGCAGATAGATTTTTTTTTTTTTTAAGGCTGGTGGAGCTTTGTAGAGATGGCCTAATACAATGAGTACCACAGACTGCTACTATGCCCAAAATTATTGTACAAGCAACATGCAGATAGATTTTTTTTTGTTTTTTAAGGCTGGTGGAGCTTTGTAGAGATGGCCTAATACAATGAGTACCACAGACTGCTACTATGCCCAAATTATTGTCCAAGCAACATGCAGATAGATTTTTTTTTTCTTTTTAAGCTGGTGGACCTTTGTAGGGATGGCCTAATACAATAAGTACCACAGACTGCTACTATGCCCAAATTATTGTCCAAGCAATATGCAGATAGATTTTTTTTTTTTTTAAGGCTGGTGGACCTTTGTAGAGATGGCCTAATACAATAAGTACCACAGACTGCTACTATGCCCAAATTATTGTCCAAGCAACATGCAGATAGATTTTTTTTTTGTTTTTTAAGCTGGTGGACCTTTGTAGAGATGGCCTAATACAATAAGTACCACAGACTGCTACTATGCCCAAATTATTGTCCAAGCAATATGCAGATAGATTTTTTATTTTTTTTTAAGGCTGGTGGACCTTTGTAGAGATGGCCTAATACAATGAGTGCCACAGACTGCTACTATGCCCAAATTATTGTCCAAGCAACATGCAAATAGATTTTTTTTTTTTTAAGGCTGGTGGAGCTTTGTATAGATGCCCTAAGAGAATGAGTAGCACACACTGCTACTATGCACACAATTATTGAACAGGATAAATGCAGCAAATAATTAGGAGTGATTTGAATGCTGGTGTAGCTGACAAAAAGTGATAGCAACTGCTGTAACCTAGCCCTGAAAAGGGCTGCAATTACAAATAGTCACTGTCCCAAGTTGACCTTTCTGTCTATTTAAGAGTGAGCCAGACTTGCCTGCTAAAACTGCTAGGAACTGATGTAACGTAGCCCTCAAAAGGATGCAATTACGAACTAGTCCCTACTCCCTAAACCTTCTTCTCTATTTCTCAGCGATTTCGCTTGCAAGTCGCTGTTGCACAATGCACACACAATATAGCGCTAACAGCAGCAGTGCAGTCTAACTGTCAGGATCCCGTCTGGGTTGGAGCCGATGTTACTGCAAACACTAGGGGAAGCAGAGGCAGGTAACGTAGTCAGGTGGCAGCCGGAGGTCGGTACACAGGAAAGGCAGTGTTTGTAGCAGAGAGCAGGCAAATAACGTAGTCAGGTGGCAGCCGGAGGTCGGTACACAGGAAAGGCAGTGTTTGTAGCAGAGAGCAGGCAAATAACGTAGTCAGGTGGCAGCCGGAGGTCGGTACACAGGAAAGGCAGTTCGGTAGCAGAGGAGTAGGCAAATAACGTAGTCAGGTGGCAGCAGGAGGTCGGTACACAGGAGAGCAGTGTTTGAAGCAGCAGGAACAGCAGGAGAAAGAGCTTGACTAAAGGCTGGAAGCACAATAATCTCGCAATGACACACCCACAGGGCCAGGTTTATATAGGGTGTGTAATTGGCAATCAGAGGCCCAATCAAGAGAGCACTAGGTGTAGCCAATCAGGAAGAACAGTCAATGGTATCTGGGTTCAGCAAGGAACTTTGCAGCCAGCAGAATAGCTCAGATGGTAGAACTGCTGGCCAGTGGACAAGAGGTACTGGGTTCGACTCCTGACAGTACTCCCCTCCTTCCAGGATGGCCTCTGGACATCTCAGGAGCTGGCTTATCCGGGTACCTCTGATGAAAGGCTCTTGTTAGTCTAGGAGCATGGACGTTGTCCCTTGGTTCCCATGAATTTTCCTCTGGTCCGTAACCCTTCCACTGCACCAGATACTGCAGTTTACCTCTGAATTTTCGGGAGTCCAGAATCTTATCCACAATGTATTCTTCTTCACCACGGATCCTTTCTGGTGGAGGAGGTGGCTGAATTCTTCCTGGAAACGGGTTTTCACAGAAGGGTTTGAGCAAGGATATGTGAAACACTGGATGAATCTTTAGATTGTTGGGAAGTTTTAAACGAAAAGCAACCTGGTTAATTTTTGCAGAAATTTGAAAAGGTCCAATGAATTTCTGACCCAATTTGGAGGATGGCACATGTGTCTTAAGGTTTTTAGTGGACAGCCAAACTTTGTCTCCAACCTGAAGAGCAGGGGGCACTCTCCGATGTTTATCTGCTGCTTCCTTATATTCTTCCTGGGTCTTGAGCAATATCTCTGATAATTCCTTCTGAGATTCCTGTAATTTTGTAAGCCTGTCATTAACAGCAGGAATGGGAGTGTTCACTGGCAGATTAGGGATAAATACTGGATGTACTCCATAATTAGCAAAAAATGGGGTTTGAGATGTAGCGCTATGTATGGAGTTGTTGTAGGCAAACTCTGCTGTTGGTAAATAGTCCACCCAGTCATCCTGAAGATAGGAAATGAAGCAACGGAGGTATTGCTCCAAAGTCTGGTTCGTTCTCTCCGTCTGGCCATTGGACTGAGGATGGAAAGCGGTAGAAAGATTCACCGTGACTCCCAAGGCTGTACAGAAACTCTTCCAAAATTTTGATGTAAACTGAACGCCTCTGACAGACACCACGCTGTCAGGAATTCCATGTAACCTGAATACCTCTTTGATCATCAGTTCTGCAGTTTTTTCAGCAGTAGGAATTCCTTCAGTTGGAATAAAGTGGGCCATTTTTGTGAGTCGGTCCACTATGACAAGGATGACGGTCATCTGTTTGGAAGGGGGTAGTTCCACAATAAAATCCATGGAAATAGATCCCCAAGGCCTGGATGGAACTGGGAGTGGTTGCAAGAGTCCTAGAGGAGACGATCGTGGGGTCTTGTTTCGTGCGCATGTTAAACAGGTTGAAACATATTTCCTCACGTCCTTCCTACAATTAGGCCACCAAAAGAAACGAAGTAGTAAGTCTTGTGTTTTTGCAACTCCAGGATGTCCTGCCAGTTTAGAATCATGGACACTTTGAGGACTTCAAGGCGAGAAGATTCAGGTACATATATTTGGTGTTTCTGCATCCAAAACCCCTCTTTGAATGAAAGATCGACGTCTTCCGAAGGATGGTTAAGGAAAGAGTCCTCTTGATATCCATCTTTAATTCTATTACCTAGTCCTCTAGAGTGCAATATTCCCAAAAAATTTTTAGGGCCTAGAATTGTATCATCATTACTAGACCTCTCCTGAGGTTCCGAACACATCCTGGACAGGGCGTCAGCCTTGCCATTTCTTGAACCAGGCCGGTAAGAGATTATAAAATTGAATCTTGAGAAAAATAAGGCCCATCGTGCTTGTCTTGCAGACAATCTTTTTGCTGTACGGAGGAATTCAAGATTCTTGTGGTCCGTGAGGACAGTCACAGGGTGATTGGCACCTTCCAGAAGATGTCTCCACTCGGAGAAGGCAACTTTAATGGCTAACAGTTCTTTATTACCAATGTCGTAGTTCTTTTCTGCAGATGACATGGTGTGGGAAAGAAACGCACATGGGTGAAGTTGCATCTTGTCCCCAACTCGCTGAGACAGAATGGCTCCCACTGCAGAGTCCGAGGCGTCCACTTCGACAGTAAATGGCAATTCAGGATTTGGGTGTACTAACAATGGAGCAGACGTAAAAAGAGTTTTCAACTTGTCAAAAGCCTCCTGTGCCTCCGGAGACCAGAAAAATGCTTTGGTCTTTTTTGTTAGTGTAGTAATTGGTAGTATGATCCATGAAAAGTTCTTTATAAATTTTCGGTAAAAATTTGCAAATCCTATGAAACGCTGGACGTCTTTTAAATTTCTTGGAACAGGCCAGTCCACTACAGCATTGATTTTGCCGGGATCCATGCTCAGACCTTCTGGGGAGATGATATATCCCAGAAATTGGATACTGGTTTGTTCAAACTCACATTTTTCAAGTTTAATGTAGAGATGGTTCTCCTGTAGTCGTTCCAAGACTAACTGGACGTGCCTGCGATGCTCTTCCAAGGTGTCTGAAATATAAGAATGTCATCGAGATAAGCCACAACGAATTGGTCCAAGAAATCTCGAAATACATCATTAATAAAATGTTGAAAGGTGGCTGGGGCATTGCTAAGGCCAAAGGTCATAACAAGAGATTCAAAATGTCCATATCTCGTTCTGAAGGCGGTCTTCCACTCATCTCCTGGGCGAATCCGTATGAGGTTGTAAGCCCCTCTAAGATCCAGCTTCGTAAATATTTTCGCAGAACGGAGTCTCTCAAATAGTTCAGGAATCAAGGGTAGCGGGTAGCGATTCTTGACAGTGATATTATTCATCTCTCTGTAGTCAATACATGGCCGCAGAGTGGAGTCTTTCTTTTCAACAAAGAACAGGGGTGCCCCAGCTGGAGATGTGGAAGGTCGAATAAAGCCTTTCTCTAAATTTTCATCCAGGAACTTTCTTAATACCTTCAATTCAGGTTCGGAAAGATTGTAAATCCGTCCAAATGGAATGGTTGCTCCTGGCAGCAATTCAATGGGACAGTCGTAAGGACGGTGAGGAGGTAATTGATCTGCTTTCTTCTTACTGCAGACATCAGAGAACTGCTGATATTGAGGTGGTAGTTTCTCTTCCTTCTCATGCGAAATCTCAGAGATTTGGACTTGTTGGAGAACAGGGGGTTCCTTATGACAATTATTCTTACAGTAGTCAGATGGAAAGGTATGGTCCTTGATGCCCAGTTGATAGAAGGGTTATGGACTGAAAACCAGGGGATCCCTAGAATAACCGGAAATTTCGGAGATGAAATAAGGTGGAAACTGACAGCTTCATGATGATCCGGGTTGATACAAATCTCCAGTTCGATTGTCTCATGCGTGACAGGTCCAGAAGACAAAGGTGATCCATCCACAGTTTCCATTTCAATTGGTGTGGATTTGGTCCTACTGGAAATATTATTATCACGTGTAAATTTTAAGTCCATAAAATTTCCTCCTGCTCCCGAATCCAACAGGGCAGAGCATTGTATTTTTTGGGTGCCCATTACAACCTGAATGGGGATTACAAAATGAGATGATGTGGTATGTATTTTGTCTATTTCTGGCGTTACTGATGAGATAGTCTGCAAGATGGAATCCGACTGCTGAGAAAGGTCCTATTGCTGGCAGACCTGTTGTTGGTAAAGGCTATAGTCCTTTTGTTAGGACAGTTGATGGCATAGTGTCCAGGGTCCCCACAATAGAGGCAGAGATGTTCTGCACGTCGCCTCTCCTTCTCCTGTGCAGAGAGTGGTCTTCGGATGATGTCGATCTGCATCGGTTCAGACACAACTTGCGTCTTTTCTTGGTGGTCTGATGCTGAAAATGAGAAGCCAGGGCTATTCCCAAGTGCTCGCAGTCTCTCCTTTCTCCTTTCAGTAAGTCTCTGGTCAATCCGGATACATAGTTGAATAAAGTCCTCCAACTGGTCAGGGGTCTCAACCCTGGCAAGCTCGTCTTTCACTGGTTCTGATAACCCTCGTCGAAATTGACTTCTCTGGGCCGCTGGATTCCAGGTGGTGTCGGCCACCCAGCGACGGAACTCCGATGTATATTCCGCAACAGAGCGACGTCCTTGGCGCAAATTATGTAATTTGGTTTCTGCTGTGGCACAGCGGTTTGGGTCATCAAAAACTTGATTCATAGCTGCGATGAAAGCTTCCAGGTCATTAAGGAGGGCATAGTCCTTTTCTACATAAGGTGAAGCCCAAGCAAGAGCTTCATCCGTCAGGAGATTTATCATGAAAAAAACTTTCTTCCTCTCACTGGTAAAGGGAGCAGGTTGCATCTGGAAGTATATGCGGCATTGATTGAGGAATCCTCGGTACTGCTTGCGATCCCCACTGAACTTTGCAGGCAGCGGCAGCCGCGCGTTTGATTCGGACCCTGAATTGCGCACGTCCAGTAGTTGTTTTTGTAGCTCAATTACTTCCTGTTGTATCGCCGTGAAATCAGTTTGTAACTTGGAATATTTTCCTTGAGAGTCAGTACAAAAACTTTGAAGCTCCGAACTTGCCGCCTCAGGGTGTTCACAGCGGACTCCATTTTGACGCGAGATTATTCTGTCAGGATCCCGTCTGGGTTGGAGCCGATGTTACTGCAAACACTAGGGGAAGCAGAGGCAGGTAAAGTAGCAGTGCAGAGTGTCACAGAAGGCGTGTTTAGCAGAGAGCAGCAAACGCAGGTGGCAGCGAGTCGGTACACAGGAAAGGCAGTGTTTGTAGCAGAGAGCAGGCAAATAACGTAGTCAGGTGGCAGCCGGAGGTCGGTACACAGGAAAGGCAGTGTTTGTAGCAGAGAGCAGGCAAATAACGTAGTCAGGTGGCAGCCGGAGGTCGGTACACAGGAAAGGCAGTTCGGTAGCAGAGGAGTAGGCAAATAACGTAGTCAGGTGGCAGCAGGAGGTCGGTACACAGGAGAGCAGTGTTTGAAGCAGCAGGAACAGCAGGAGAAAGAGCTTGACTAAAGGCTGGAAGCACAATAATCTCGCAATGACACACCCACAGGGCCAGGTTTATATAGGGTGTGTAATTGGCAATCAGAGGCCCAATCAAGAGAGCACTAGGTGTAGCCAATCAGGAAGAACAGTCAATGGTATCTGGGTTCAGCAAGGAACTTTGCAGCCAGCAGAATAGCTCAGATGGTATAACTGCTGGCCAGTGGACAAGAGGTACTGGGTTCGACTCCTGACACTAACACTGAGCTGCAGCACGGAGAAAATGGTGGCGAGGGGGAGATGGCTGGGTCTTATAGGGCAAGGACATGTGACATACACAGCCAATGACACATGCCCTTGCTTGTGTGAAAAAAAGCACCTCGCTCCATGTGAGCGCTGCTGATAGGCTGACAGACTGCACTGCCCATTGGAAATGCGGGAAAGAGAAAAAAAAATGGAGATCTTCATTATCTCTGCAGAGATCCATGCTATGCCCCTCCCCCGCCACGCTGAACACTCAAAATGTGTATTAACAGTGATTCTCAGCATAACTGTTAAAAAATCAAGTGACGATTTAGGTGCATGAACAGTTATCGAACATAATCTCGAACACCCAGATTTTTTCTAAATCGTTCGGGTTCATCGAATGACTCGAACACCGCCCAAAACAGCTCGAATTTGAAATTGGCGAACAGTTCTAGTCGAACACCACTCATTTCTAATGGCGAGGACTTTGAACCTCCAAGTGCTTCACAGAAGTTTATAACGTAGAGCCGTAAAAATAAAAAATCATATTCTTTTCACAAAAATTATATTTTTGCCCTCAATTTTTTATTTTACCAATGGTAAAAGGAGAAATTGGACCCCAAAATTTGTTGTGAAATTTGTCCTCAGTATGCTGACATGCCATATGTGGGGGTAAACCACTGTTTGGGCACATGGCAGAGATCAGAAGGGAAGGAGAACCGTTTGACTTATTCAGCGTAGAATTAGCTGGAATTGAGATCAGACGCCATGTCGATTTTGGAGAGCCCCTGATGTGCCTAAACAGTGGAAACCCCCCAATTCTAACTCCAACCTTAACCCCAACACACCACTAACCCTAATCTCAACCCTAACCATAACCCTAACCACAATCCTAACCCTAGTCACAAACCTTACCCTAACACACACCCTAACCCTAATCCCAACCCTATACCTAATCCCAACCGTAACCGTAATCCAAACCCTAACCCCAACTCTATCCCCAATCCTAATCATAACCCTATATTTAGCCCCAACCCTAACCCTAACTTTAGCCCCAACCCTAACCATAACCCTAATTTTAGCCCAAACCCTAACTTTAGCCCCAACCCTAACCACAATTTTAGCCCCAACCCTAACCCTAACCCTAGCCCCAATCCTAACCCTAACTCTAATGGAAAAATGGAAATAAATACTTTTTTTATTTTATAATTTTTCACTATCTATGGGGATAATAAAGGGGGATTTGATTTACTATTTATATTGGGTTTTTATTAGCAGGTTTTTATGTTTGGCAGCTGTCTCACACTAAAAGATGCTTTTTATTGCAAAAAATAGTTTTTGCATGACCACATTTTGAGAGCTATAATTTTTCCATATTTTGGCCCACAGAGTTATGTGAAGGCTCGTTTTTTGCGGACAAGATGACGTTTTCAGCGGTACCATGTTTATTGATATCCACCTTTTTGATTGCATGTTACTCAACTTTTTGTTCAGCAGTATGATGATAAAGCATTGTTTTTTGCCTTTTTTTATCGTGTTCACTAAAGGGAATTTAAAAAAATCACTCTGTCAAAGTATCACAGACTATGTACTCAAGAGTCCACAAAAATCCACCATCGGACTCAAGTGCACATATACATGTGATTATCTCAATCCTGAGAATTAGGCATATTCCGTTAGGACAACATTGTCTCAATTATTTACCTATTTCCCAGCAATACACAATAGATGATCCTTTTGCAAAGGTCAATCTGACCCCTATCTTTATAAGATTATGGACCAAGGACAAAAATATACATATACACTAATTGTATTGCTGCAAGAAAAACATAAAGACAATGTTTCAAATAATTAATATGGAACAATCTCACCCATATTTGTAGGTGTCAGGTGTGTTCTTTTTCCTTTGGAGTCAAGGTAGGTCAGGAAAATTCAGGATCTCATCCTATTAGGCCTTGTCTGAGCTATTATATCCTGACCCCATGACTCCCGCCCTTGCAAGGTCAGTCCACAGCTGACCTTCAATGTTAGAAGCCCTGTTTAATCCTGTGCATCCGACGCGTTTCGTCATTCACTTACTCCTCAGAGGACAAGCTAGCACATTTTGGGCATAACTGAGAAAAGACCAGGCCGCCTCTCTGATGATAGTAGTCTGTCGGCGCCTGGTATGTCCGTCTATATATAGCAGATTAATGATTGCACATTGTGCTCACCTGCGTCCTGGAACGCACGCCATCCACCCACTCTCTGAGACGCATACCTCATTTCCGGTTCTCGCGTTCCGGAAGTGGATGCGTTGTCATATGTGATGCGTCATTCGACTCCGCCCCTAAAAAAACTCCTCAATATCCAAGTACCCAACTATGCCACGGATGCGTTCCAAATCATGACGCATCTCATATCGCAACTGCGTCCAGGACCATTTCGCGTCCCAGAATCTAACGCAAACATAAATCCCCAGTTGAATTCAAAATCGGCACACATGAGACCTCTTTTAATACGCACTTAACTAAGTTCTAAAATCTCTGCATGTGAGGTATATTTTTTGGCGCTGATGCGTCCCAAAATCCAACGCACCTCTTGCAGAGATGTAGAATAAGTCTCTTTACCAGAAGACGTTATTGCAATATGTATTAATACAACGTCCAGGCATACAACGCATTGAACATTATTAAATATACAAGAAATCCACTATAGATAAAGGTATAGAGTTTGGGATAAATGGCATTCAGAATAAAGATTAATGAGGTAGCTAATAAGTTCCAAAAGAACAGATATTAACAGTTTAGATGCCAAAAGAGAACATTTGAATTATGCAAACCAACAACCTAGAAATTCCTATATATAGAAGCCGAAGTTAAGTTGCTCATTAAGTCCTGCTGGAGCCACCGTACCTAATTGAAAAATCCATCGAGTTTCTTTTTGAAGTATGATCCTATCCCAATTGCCACCCCTTGGTGTTTTTTTGACTCTCTCAATCCCTATAAATTTAATGGCATTAGTATCTCCTCTTTGACATGCATTAACGTGTCGTGCAATTGGGGTATCTCTTTTGTGGACAATGTCTCTCAAGTGTTCCCCAATCCTTTGTCTAAATTCTCTGATTGTTTTTCCCACATATTCCTTTCCACATATACAGTTTGCCTTGTAAATCACCCCTTTGCTACTACAATTAATGAAATCTCTGATTGTATACTCTTGATGGGTGACACTCCCTGCAAACTTGTTGGTGGGATTTATGTGGGAACACACACTACAATGACCACATTTAAAGCATCCCTTGATGTCACTTGGTAGCCACGTCATAATGAAGGGTTTCACAGAATGACTATTTACTAGTCTATCCCTCAATGAACGACCCTTTCTATAGGTGATTAGTGGCCTCTCACTTAGTTTTTTTCCAATATCTGGATCCATACAGAGGACAGACCATTGTTTATTCAAGATATCACGAACTTCTTTTGCTTTATTGTCAAATGTAGTTACAATTCTCATCTCACTTCCATTTGATCTTTTGTATACCGGTTTTAGAAGCTCCGTTCTGGTTTTCTCTTTTAACTCATTGTATGCCCTTTTTAACATATCAGGGGGGTAACCTCTCTCCAAGAATCTCTCTCTTAATTCCCCTGCTTGTCTCTCAAAACTCTCCTCCGTTGAACAATTTCTGCGGATTCTCATATATTGACCCTTTGGTATCCCACGTTTCAAATGTACTGGGTGACAACTCTCCCACTTCAGGAGAGAGTTTGTTGCTGTAGGTTTCCTATAAGTGCATGTGGAGAGAACTCCATCATCACTTTTTTCAATTAGAATATCCAAAAAGGACAGAGAGGAAGGGTCCATCACAGATGTTAAAAATAGATCACAAGCGTTATGATTTAGAGTATCAACAAAAGATGTAAAACTCTCAACTCCTCCCTTCCACAAGATTAAGATGTCAACAATATACCGGACCCACAGCTCAATCTGACCAATCACCTCGTGTCCACTTTTCAGGACTTGTGTCTCCTCCCACCAGCCCAGGAACAAATTTGCATAAACCGGGCACAGGGGGACCCCATTTCTGTGCCCCTGAGCTGGTGGAAGATTTTATGGTCAAAGATAAAAAAGTTTCTTGTCAGACAGAAACGTAGAAGTGTAACCACAAATTCATTGTGGGCCCAGTATTGACATCCTCTTGTTTTTAGGAAGTACCATACAGCCTCCAGTCCCTTGTCGTGGGGTATTGAGGTATATAATGCCTCCACATCTATACTTCCCAAATAGGTCTCAGGTTCCACAGTCAGCCCTTCTAGTCTCCGGAGAAGATCTGGAGTATCCTGTACAAAGGATTGGAGAGAGGCCATAAAAGGTTTAAGTACCCGATCAAGATAGATGCCTATGTTTTGACCTACAGTACAGACCAAAAGTTTGGACACACCTTCTCATTCAAAGATTTTTCTGTATTTTCATGACTATGAAAATTGTAGAATCACACTGAAGGCATCAAAACTATGAATTAACACATGTGGAATTAAACATTACACTTTATAAAAAAGTGTGAAACAACTGAAAATATGTCTCATATTCTAGGTTCTTCAAAGTAGCCACCTTTTGCTTTGATTACTGCTTTGCATGCAGAAAAGGTGAACGGATGGACTCTACATGCCTGGTTCCCACCGTGAAGCATGGAGGAGGTGGTGTGATGGTGTGGGGGTGCTTTCCTGGTGACACTGTTGGGGATTTATTCAAAATTGAAGCGGTGAGCGGTCCAGCTCACCCCAAACCATCTCGATTGGGTTCAGGTGTGGTGTCTGTAGAGGCCAGGTCATCTGGCGTAGCACCCCAACACTCTCCTTCTTGGTCAAATAGCCCTTACACAGCCTGGAAGTGTGTTTGGGGTCATTGTCCTGTTGAAAAATAAATGATGGTACAACTAAACGTAAACCGGAAGGAATAGCATGCTGCTGCAAGATGCTGTGGTAGCCATGCTGGTTAAGTATGCCTTCAATTTTGAATAAATCCACAAAATGTCACCAGCAAAGCACCCCAACACAATCACACCACCTCCTCCATTCCTCACAGTGGGAACTAGGCATGTAGAGTCCATCCGTTCACCTTTTCTGCATGCAAAGCAGTAATCAAAGCAAAAGGTGGCTACTTTGAAGAACCTAGAATATAAGACATATTTTCAGTTGTTTCACACTTTTTTGTAAAGTGTAATGTATAATTCCACATGTGTTACTTCATAATTTTGATGCCTTCAGTGTGATTCTACAATTTTCATAGTTATGAAAATACAGAAAAATCATTGAATGAGAAGGTGTGTCCAAACTTTTGGTCTGTACTGTATACTGCCTATCCCTGACACAATGGGTCTTCCCTTGAGCGGGGAAGTACCCTTGTGCAATTTGGTAAACAGTAGAAGGTCGCCATTATGGCATCTTTAGGCATCATAAATTCAAACTCACTCTTGTCAATGACTCCATTTGATAGGCCTTCCTCAAGGATGTCTTTCAACTCCCGCAAGTAATCAGACATTGGATTCTGTGTCAAGATTTCATAACTCTGTGTGTCACTTAGAAGTGTATCACACATTTCCTTGTAGTGTCCTATATCAAGGACGACCACATTGCCCCCCTTGTCAGAAGGTTTTATGACAATGTGGTCTTCCCGTTCAAGACAATTAATCAAGGCAATATCAGATTTAGTACAATTGTATTTAGAGAACAATTTTTCTTTTTGCAAAGATCTTAAATCCTGTACAACAAGGTTCTCAAATACATCAATTGCTGACACATCTCCAGTGGGAGGTGTCATTTTAGTACTTTTGTTTTTAAGGTTCGTGAATGGACCCTTTCGCAAAGTGTTGGGATCTATTGTGCCGATGCTGTTTAAGAATCTCACATCTGGCAAAAGGTCCATTGGTATACCCATATCCTGACACTCACGACTGTCCTGTTGGAGAAAGAACTTTCTCCAGCGTACTTTACATAAGAACAGATTTAAATCCTTTACACTACGAAACAAATCAAAGTCTGTACTTGGGACAAATGTAAGGCCTTTCTTTAACTTGAATTCAACTGGGGATTTATGTTTGCGTTAGATTCTGGGACGCGAAATGGTCCTGGACGCAGTTGCGATATGAGATGCGTCATGATTTGGACCGCATCCGTGGCATAGTTTGCTACTTGGATATTGAGGAGTTTTTTGAGGGGCGGAGTCGAATGACGCATCACATATGACAACGCATCCACTTCCGGAACGCGAGAACCGGAAATGAGGTATGCGTCTCAGAGAGTGGGTGGATGGCGTGCGTTCCAGGACGCAGGTGAGCACAATGTGCAATCATTAATCTGCTATATATAGACGGACATACCAGGCGCCGACAGACTACTATCATCAGAGAGGCGGCCTGGTCTTTTCTCAGTTATGCCCAAAATGTGCTAGCTTGTCCTCTGAGGAGTCAGTGAATGACGAAACGCGTCGGATGCACAGGATTAAACAGGGCTTCTAACATTGAGGGTCAACTGTGGATTGCCCTTGCAAGGGCGGGAGTCATGGGGTCAGGATATAATAGCTCAGACAGGGCCTAATAGGATGAGATCCTGAATTTTCCTGACCTACCTTGACTCCAAAGGAAAAAGGACACACCTGATACCTTCTACAAATATGGGTGAGATTGTTCCATATTAATTATTTGAAACATTGTCTTTATGTTTTTCTTGCAGCAATACAATTAGTGTATATGTATACTTTTGTCCTTGGTCCATAATCTTATAAAGATAGGGGTCAGATTGACCTTTGCAAAAGGATCATCTATTGTGTATTGCTGGGGAATAGGTAAATAATTGAGACAATGTTGTCCTAACGGAATATGCCTAATTCTCAGGATTGAGATAATCACATGTATATGTGCACTTGAGTCCGATGGTGGATTTTTGTGGACTCTTGATCACATAGTCTGTGATACTTTGACAGAGTGATTTTTTTAAATTCACTATATTCACTTATCATTTGGTAGCTTTTATTTGGATAACATTAAAGGTTATGTTTTATATATTTTTTCTCTATTGCTGAATTTACTATACTGGGAGAATATTTTGGTGGTTTATCCACTTTTTGCTGGAACTTTGTTCACTAAAGGGGTTAACTAGTTGGACAGTTTTATAGTTTGGGTCGTTACCGACATGGCGATACCAAATATGTGTACTTTTATTTTTAGATTTTTTTTATTCAAATATTTATTTAGTGATAGAATAAATATAGATTTTTATATTTTTTATTTAATTCTTACTTAAGCACCTTGTGCCACTATGGGACAATGATATTGTGCAGGCTCATCGCTTCTATAGCATGCAGATGAAGCAGCATCTGCATGCTATAAAAGCTTTCAGCGCTGCAGCTTCTGTGCACTGACCTGTGAGACTTCCTGACATGTACTGCACATGACAGGAAGTTTCACAGCTTTGGAGACCTGGATGTCATCATGACGACATCGGGTCTCCATAACAACGATCGGGACCCTGTGGAGTGCCGCGTGGTATCCAATCCAAAGGCAGAGTGGCTGTCAGCCCCTGTGCCAGCTCCGGAACGCTGCAATCATGTTTGGTCGCAGTGTGTTGGGGGTTAAAGTTCCGGGAGTGGTCTATGAGAATCAGCTGACACCCTGACGCGATCAGCCGCGCTTCTCTCGTGAGTGCGGCCGATCGCATATGACGTACTATCCCATCCATCGTCAAATTTGCCTGGGTCACATGGACGGGATAGTACGTCAAAGGTCAGAAAGGGGTTAAAGATGAAAGAATAATGACACGGACCTTTACTCACCTGACCTAAACCCTATAGAGAACTTGTGGTCTCTTCTTAAATTTGAGATTTACGGTGAAGGCAAATAGTACACCTCTCTGAACAGTGTCTGGGAGGCTGTGGTTAGTGCTGCCCAAAAAGATGATCACCAAGAAATTAAGAAACTGACAGACTCCATGGGTGGAAGGCTTATGGCTGTTGTTGAATAGAAGGCTTAGCTATATTGCTCACTAATATTTTTTGTTAAATGTCAGAAATGCAGTTTTGTACATTTTGAGTTGTTTGGTTATTATTCTCACTTTAACTGAAGAAAAGAAACAATTGACATGGGAAAATTTACATTTAGTTGCATAATAACTCTGCACACATAGAAATCCTTCTAAGGCCATGTTCAGCATTTGGTCAGTATTTTACCCATCAGTATTTGTAAGCCAAAATCAGGAGTAGGTGATAAATACAGAAGTGGTGACGTGTTTCTATTATACTTTTCCTCTGATTGTTCCACTCCTGGTTTTAGCTTACAAATACTGACGTAAAAAACTGACCAAATACTGAATGTGTGAATGTGTCCCAAGAAAGACAAAACCTCACTTTAATTTTTTTTAAATATTCAGGTTCCAAGTTTATCAACCTTTTTACTGACAGCATTGTAGCTGTTCAACAATAAAAAGTAGTTATCAAGAATTTAAATTGTCTAATAATTGTGCACAGTGTACAAGTTTTTCATCACTATAATATTATAGCTATGTTTAGCACACAATGAGTACCTTAACTCCCGAAAGAAAATGGAGCAATTGCATGTTTTTCACCGTTTCACCACACTTGTCAGTACAATATATGGTGTCATTCAGGACTACAACTCGCTCACGCTTCAAAAACAAGCTCTCATATGACTATGTTGATACAAAAAAGAAGTTTGACTTTTGGAATAGGGAGGAGAAAAAGTAAAAGCGCAAAAGTGAAAATTATTAATACTAATGTTTGATGGCTACAATTTTATGGTGGAATTTTAGACATGCTTGATATCTCCAGAAAAATGCATATTACATATGACTTCTTTTTCACTTCACTTTTCAGGTTTGTTTTGTAAAAAGGACTGATTTGGAAGGGCAAAGCACACAGGCAATTTTGAAGTGTAAATATTGTTTTTGTAAACTTTAAAAATGTTTAATAATAATTTCCTGATTAATAAAGAAATTTGTAAAAACTGAAATGGAGATTATGGATCTGTATTGATGGAGAAGCCCATGAACAGACCAGTTCATTAGCCTAGTTTCCCATATATACAAATGTGGACAAAATTGTTGGTACTCTTCTATTAAAGTAAGAAAGTCACCTGGAGGACACAGCACTAAACGGGCATATGTAAATAAGTGAACTGTAAGTAAAAGCATTGGAAAACTGCACCTTGCTGTGTCCCTGGAATCCTTCCTGCGTCATCTGCCAGCACCATTAAAACCACCATCCTTCCACCTCATAACATCCGCCCTGGGACAAAGCTCTGCCTGTGGAGAGCTGAAATAACTTTGCTGCGCCACCACCAATCTCAGAGGACCTGTACTGCAGCGTTGGTCACTCTGAACAAACACCACAGGTGGCGTCACAAACATTTTCCCCTTAATTCCCCCACAAACAGCTTTATTATTTTATACATATCTTCCATGGACGCCAGGGGCCACCGACCGGGTCACTCCCACTGTGACCATCCCTTTTAGAATTGCCCGCCCTGTATTGAGTATCCCACGGCCCTGGCGGGTGCTCCATTTGCAGTACTGTACAGTCATATTTTTACATTCAGCAGAAATTATTGTGCAAATTTTGGTGCCATTTTTACCCATTTCTCTGTGCGAAAATGTGAAATCTGGGGTTAAAACAAAATTTTGATTGCAAAATTATAATTATTTTTTCTTCACTGCCCAATGTATAAAATTCTGTCACACCTGTGGTGTTAATATGATCACTGCACCCCTAGATTAATTCTTTGAGAGGTGTAGTTTGTAAAATGTGGTCACATTCGTATGGGGGGGTTCTGCTGTTCTGACACCTCAGAGGTACTGCCAATTGATAAGGCACCCTCAAACCAGTCCAGCAAAATGTGAACTCCAATATGACGCTTCTTCCCTTCTGAGCTTTGCGCTGTGCCTCAAAAGTGGTTTACCCACACATTTGAGGTATTAGTGTACTCAGGAGAAATCGCACAACAAATTTTCGGGTCCATTTTCTCCTGCTATCCTTGTGAAAATTAAAAAATTGGGGCTAAAACAAAATTTTTTAAGAAAAAATAGTTCTTTTTTCATTTTCACAGATCAACGTTGAAAAATTCTTTGCAGCACATGAGGGTTTAAGGTGCTCACCACACGTCTAGAAAAAGGCAAAGAGCTGTCTGGTTCATCTGAGTATGTTCAGACGATAACTCAACACAGGCGCCGAATCGTGTGTCTCAATCCATTGGATTATGGCCATATGGAAGAAGTACAACTCAGCCCTTCTGAAAAATACAGAAAAGAAACTTTCTTGCCTATTATTGATCAGTTTATCGCTTCTCTTGACCAACGTCTTCAAGCATATAAAGATATATCAAGCAAATTTAGCTTTTTTTAGCCATCTGAAAGAACTGTCTTCAGACGAGCTTAAGGCCACAGCAGAGCAACTCGTCAGGTCTTATTCAGATGACTTGGACATTACATTTATCGATGAACTGTGTCAGTTTGTAACATTTGCCAATTTATTTACAGACGAGGAGCCAAAAGATATCAGCACTGAACTTTTCATGTACAAGCTTATCATGGAAAGGGGTGTGCAGGACACTTTCCCAAATATTGAGATAGCTCTAAGGATATGTCTAATTTTGACGGTAACAAACTGCAGTGGCGAGCGTTCCTTCTCAAAACTCAAATTAGTTGAAAACCGATAAAGGACATCCATGAAGCAGGAACGACTTGTAAATTTGGCTATCATGAGCATTGAGTCAGATATACTGAGTGTATTGGGCTTTAGTGACATCATTAGTGATTTTGCAGCACGAAAATCAAGGAAAGTGCCTGGATTGTAAAAAATGAACGATTTTACATGAATTACTATGCATAAATGATTTTTGTAAATAAACTTGCGTTCGCTTCATTTTGTGTTTTTGCATTACATATTGCAACACCTTGAAAAATAGGCCTCCCTCCAAAATGGGCCCCGGGCCACCCACTTCTTAAATCCGGCCCTGATGACGCCTTCACACCATTCCATCAATGTCGTTTATAAAATGTCACTCGTTCGTTTCTAAGCCCTGCCATGCGCCCAAACAAGAAACTAGATCTGAGCTGAAAAAGTAAGTTGATGTGTATGCAAAATGTAAATTCATATTAACACATGACCATTACACAGACAAAAAGCAAATATCCTAAAAATAAAATAAATAAAATTTTTTTTTGCAAAAAATGCATGAAGGTAGTAATAATTATAAGGGTATTCAGTAAACATAATTTTGATCAAAAGAATGTACAAGCCATCCCGCCACCTCAAGACATCTCTTGTTGGGACAGTCCTACCTTCATGCATTTTTTGCAAAAAATTTTTTTTATTTATTTTATTTTAGGATATTTGCTTTTTGTGTCTGGTTTTCTCTGTGGAATGGTCATGTGTTAATATGCATTTACATTTTGCATACACATTAACTTACTTTTTCAGTTCAGAACTAGTTTCTTATTTTGTTCAGAGTGCATCTTGTGCATATAAGGGTAGGACCGCCCTATTTCTGAGCTGAGAAATCCATCCTTTCTGGCCTATGCTTTAACTGGTGAGTTCAGTCCCTCTGCCCTTGTTCACATTTACATCACTTGACAAGTGAAAAGGTTTTTAATACTAGAGATAGGGCTGTCCCACAAAGGGTTGCCTTGATGTGGCGGGATGGCTTGTACATTCTTTTGATCAAAATTATGTTTACTAAATACCCTTATAATTATTACTACCTTCATGCATTTTTTGCAAAAAAAAATTTTTATTTATTTTTTTTAGGATATTTGTTTTTTCTGTCTGGTTTTCCATGTGCCCAAACAGTAGTTTTCCTCCACATATAGGGTAGAAGCATTCTCAGGAGAAATTGCACAAATTTTGAGGTCCATTTTCTCCTCTCACCCTTTATGAAACTGAAAAATTTGGGGCTAAAAGAACATTTTTTTGTGGGAAAAATGTGATTTTTTATATTTTTATGAATTAACGTTAAAAACTTGTGAGAATTATCTGGGGGTTCAAGGTGCTAACTACACATCTAGATATGTTCCCTACGGGGTGTAATTTCCAAAATGGTGTCACTTGTGGTGGTTTTCAATTTTTAGGCATATCAGGGGCTCTCCAAACGCGACATGGTGTCCGCTAATTATTCCACCAAAGTTTACATTCAAAAAGTCCTTCCCTTCCAAGACCTCTGCTGTGTGCCCAAACAGTAGTTTTCCTCCATATATTGGGTATCATTGTACTCAGGAGAAATCGCACAATTAATTACATATTGCAATTTCTCCTATTAGCCTTGTGAAAATGCAAAATTTGGGGCATTATGACATTTTGGGGGAGTCCATGTTATGTGAGCTGCAACTCTGAGCTGTGCGCAGCAGGTCAAGATATTTGTTTTACAAAAGAAAATAGAGTATGTGCACACGATAAGTATTTGCAGCAGAAATGTCTGCACCAAGAACACGTCTGTTACCAGGAAAAAGAGTACATAAAATATGCGTGTTTTTGATGCATTTGGGACACATTTTATACATGTGTTTTTTTCACTATTTATTTGAATGGGAGTAAAATGCTGCGAAAACCCTGAAAGAATTGTCATACTGCAAATTTGAAACTGTTTAAAATTTACAAGGAAAAATTAAGCAACATGTGCATGAGAATATATGTATCTTATTCATTTTGCTGGCAACATAAATGGCAGCGTTTGTGTGCAGCAGTTTTGGTGTGAAAATTTCAGCTGCAAATTCTTCTTAATGTGTGCACATACCCTGAGACAAACAGTAATTCTAGATTCACACAGTTTTTTTTATGAAAGGGAATAATCTTACAAATTTTTGAAGAACAAACCATATTTTGTCTTTTTTGGTGGATGTTTTTTCCTAAAGCAATTACTGAAGTGATTTTGAATGGGTTTTTGAAGCATTTTTTTCCACATGGCGTCTTTAGCATTTTGTCTTAAGAAAATCACATTTGGATCAGCTTCCATGAGGAATCCATCTCAAATAAGTTGACCTGACCTGCCACTTGGAAACTAAATCTTAAAGAACTCATTGTAATAAGAGAAAAGTGGACATTGAATTGAATATTCATTGAGTAACTAAAGTGTTTTTTTAAGAGGATTTTGTAGCAGATACTCTTCAAAAACCTCCTAAAAAACTGTGTGAACCTAGTCTAAAAAAAGCTAATACAATGCCAAAAAAACACTCTATGACTAAATGAGAGTTTATTTCTAAGCATATGTCAATTTGCCACTTCCCAGAGAGGAGGAGGAAGAAGGCGCTGAATTGTCTTAATTTCATATCGTCAACTGATAACATGTTAGGATTAAAGTGTGCAATCTGTAATTGCCAAGAAAAAATTAAAATAACCTAAAACAGTTACGACAAATGACATATAGGATTTTTACAGGATGAAAATGATGAAATGGTAAGAAAGGATGTTGAGAAGGCCGAACTTTTAAATTCCTATTTTGCATCTGTTTTCTCTCAGATAGGAAATGTAACATCAACTGATCTTCACTGTCCTATTAAGAGAATAGAAGAATCCAGGATATCTATAAACAGAAAAATAGTCACTAACCTAAATGAATTCAAGTCTCCAGGTCCAGATGAATTACACCCCAGAGTACTGAAGGAGAAAGCAGAAGAAATTCTTGAACCACTCTCAATAATCTTTGAAAATTCTTGGAGAACAGGAGAAGTCCCAGAAGACTGGAGAAGAGCAAATGTTGTCCCTATCTTCAAAAAGGGGAAGAAAGTGGACCCAGGGAATTATAGGTCGGTAAGTCTGACTTCTATACCAGGAAAGATCTTTGAACAAATTATTAAACAACATGTATGTAAGTACCTGGATAAGAATGAAGTGATTAAACAGAGTCAACATGGGTTTGTAACTAATAAGTCATGTCAGACTAACTTAATTTCCTTCTATGACAGAATCACTGACTGGGTGGATCAGGGAAATGCTGTAGATATAGCATATCTTGACTTCAGAAAAGCATTTGACAAACTATCTCACACAATCCTTATTGAAAAAAATGACTAAATATGGAATGGACAAGGCAACTGTTAGGAGGATTCATAACTGGCTTAGTGATCGGTCCCAAAGAGTGGTCGTAAATGGCTGCACATCCAGTTGGAAGAATGTCTCAAGTGGGGTACCACAGGGCTCTGTCCTGGGCCCTGTATTGTTCAACATCTTTATCAATGATTTAGATAAAGGAATTGAGGTTAAGCTGATTAAATTTGCTGATGACACACAGCTAGGAGGGACAGCTAATACTAGAGAGAGAAGATTCAACAAGATATAAATAAACTGGAGCAGTGGGCAGCAACTAACAGAATGTTTTTTAACAGGGAAAAATGCAAAGTACTACATCTGGGCAATAAAAATAAAAAAGCATATACAGAATGGGAGGAATAGGGCTAAGCAACAGCACATGTGAAAAAGACTTGGGTATACTAATAGATCACAGACTGAACATGAGTCAACAGTGTGATGCAGCAGCAAAAAAGGCAAATACAATTCTAGGATGTATTAGCAGAAGCATACAGTCTAGATCACGTGAAGTCATTATTGCCCTCTACTCCTCTTTGGTCAGACCTCATCTGGAATACTGTGTCCAGTTTTGGGCACCACATTTTAAAAAAGACATCAACAAACTGGAGCAAGTTCAGAGAAGAGCGACCAGAATGGTGACCGGTCTGCAAACCATGTCCTATGAGGAACGGTTGCAGGATTTGGGAATGTTTAGCTTGCAAAAAGAAGACTGAGAGGAGACTTAATAGCTGTAAACAAATATTTCAAGGGCTGTCACATTGTAGAAGGATCATCTTTATTCTCATTTGCACAAGGAAAGACTAGAAGCAATGGGATAAAACTGAATGGGAGGAGACACAGATTAGATATTAGAAAAAACTTTTTGACAGTTAGGGTGATTAGTGAGTGGAACAGGCTGCCACGAGAGGTGGTGAGTTCTTCTTCAATAGAAGTCTTCAAACAGAGGCTGGACCGATATCTGTCTGGGATGATTTAGTGAATCCTGCTTTGAGCAGGGGGTTAGACCAGATGACCCAGGAGGTCCCTTCCAACTCTACCATTCTATGATTCTATGATAACTCCATCAGTTTAACTCAATATTTCAGAACCACAATGAAAATGTTTGAAGGGGTTATCCACATTCTCTTTGTTTTAGAAAATGTGTTAGGGACATGATTTTGTGACATTTAGTAATATATTACACAGCTCTCGTTTTCTTAACATGGCAGTTGATGGAGGAGCATATGATTGAGTAGACACCCCCTATAAGAATTGATTATAATCAATAAGGTTTATTTACTGTCAGATTTAAATTAAAGTATAGAGATGAAATGGCAGATTTATTAGTATTAGTGGTGAATTGTCTACATTATGCCATTGTGAAGTTAGATGTAAGCAAACCTTTCCTTTTTTTTTCTTTTAAGTTATTCTTTAGAGATGCAAATCTAGACATTAAGCAATCAGTACCAGCATTATATTTGTGATTTACATTGTAATTTAATATTTTGCTTTTTATATGGCTTATAGTTATTACCTTTACTGAATTGCATATGAATAGCAATTTCCTGCTAAAGTTACTTAATGATTTAAAGCTCAGCAGAAGAACAGTAAAGGGGGAGTATATATGGAGTAGCTTCCAAGATGACATAGTGTGTGAATATAAGAAGGGGTAAAGATCAAATCTGGTGTGTGATCTAAAGTGAGAAAATGCAGATAACTGCAGAAGGAATCCATAATCCTCAAGCTTTCAACAGTATGAAATCCATTTAATGCTAACTGTGCTTATGATGAAAATCTGCCCACACCCTTGTCTGGAGTACAAAGACATAGAATTGAACAGATGGAAAGACTATTAAAATTCAGTTCGCCTACAAATGTGCAAACACTTGGTTAAATATAATCGTCTTTTTTATTTATGTGGGTCAAATATGACTTGTATCAAGAGGCCATATTTGAAGCCGTTATCAACAGAAAATACCATTATAATATAGAGTTAATATTAAAATTGAAGCATTTCTACACTGAATGATTGAAGGACCTGGGAAGGTAAAATTACTGTCATTATAGAAGAACATTAAAAATATATGACACTAATGATAGCAGAGGTAAAGCGTCACCAGGTTTTCCCAATATAAACTACGGCCATCAGTGTCGGACTGGAGCACCTTGGGCCCACCAGAGAAAATCATTCTTGGTGCCAGGGGCGTACATAGAAATCATGGGGCCCCATAGCAAAAGTCTGAATGGGGCCCCCCCCAAAAAAAAAAAGCCAGAGCCATTGTAAATGTAAAGTGCCAGCACAGTGAGGAGACATATTTAACAAAAAAAAATGTATTATGCCCCCATAGATGCTCCATGGATTGTGCCCCCATAGATGCTCCATGGATAATGCCCCCATAGATGCTCCATAGATAATGCCCCCATAGATGCATCATGCTCCATAGATAATGCCCCCATAGATGCTCCATAGATAGTACTCCATAGTATAGGTCCCTTATACTGCCGCAGCTGCTGAAACCAAAAATAAAAAGACATACTCACCTCCCGGCACCTGTGATATTTACCTGTCACCCGGTGCACCGCTGACCGCTGCTGTCTTCTGGGTCCTCCGCAGTGAATGCTCAGGCCGAGGGCGCGGCGCGCACAAACTACGTCATCGCGCCCTCTGCCTGAACATTCACAGCAAGAGAGGATGCGAGCACACAGCAGTGCAGCGGTGGAACGGGACAGGTAAATATCCCTTATACTCACCTACTCCTGGCGCGGTCTCTGCCCTGCTCTTCACCCGCGGTCTCCGGCTCCTGTGTTCAGCGGTCAGGTGGTACCGCTCATTAAAGTCATGAATATGCACATCTTCATGACTTTAATGAGCGGTACCACGTGACCGCTGAACACAGGCGCCGGAGACCGCGGGAGAAGAGCAGGGCAGAGACCGTGCCAGGAGGAGGTGAGTATAAAGCACACAGCTGCGCTTCACCTCCCCCGCTGTCCTGCCCTGGTAGTACTGTGTCAGCACAGCTGCCAAACCGCAGCGGCCGTCGCGGGCCCCCTCACCTGTCCGGGCCCCATAGCAGCTGCGTGGTCTGCTACAATTGACGGTACGCCACTGCTTGGTGCCCACTACGTAGCTGCATAGAAATAAATACAAGACCACCAATTGTGTGATATAACACGCTAATATCAGGGTATAATTTAAGGTAGTACATGTCTTAATTATGTAGCAGAATCATAGAATCACAGAGGGGTAGCCCCCTCATAGGGAATAATGCTGCCCCCCTCATATAGTAATATGTAGCCCCCAGAACATAATGTAGTCTCCTGAGAGAATAATGCAGCCCCACCACAGAATATAATGCAGCCCCCATAGAGTATACTGTAGCCCCTCATATAGTATGATGTAGCCCCAAGAATATAATGTAGTCCCCTGAGAATAATGCAGTCCCCCACATAATATAATGCAGCCCCCTCATAAAGTATAATGCAGACCCTCTCCACCTCCATCATTGTCCTCATCACCACCTCCATCATTGCCTTCTCCCCCACCACCCCTATCATTCTCCCCCACCACATCATCACTGCCCATTCCACCACCTCAATCATTGCCTCCTCCTCCACCACCATCATTGCCAATTTCATCACCTCCATCATCACCTCCATCATTGCCTCCCCCACCACCATCATTGCCTATTTCATCACCTCCATCATTGCCTCCCCCCACCACCATCATTGCTCATCACCTCCATCATTGCCTCCCCAACCATCATTGCGCATCACCTCTATCATTGCCTCCCCCACCATCATTGCCTATCACCTCCATCATTGTCTATCACCTCCATTATTGCCTCCCCATCATCATTGCCCATCACCACCATCATTGTCTCCCCCACCATCATTGCCCAACACCTTCATCATTGCCTCTCCCCACCGCCATCATTGCCCATCACCTCCATCATTGCCTCCCCACCATCATTGCCCATCACCTCCATCATTGCCTCCCCCACCATCATTGCCTATCACCTCCATCATTGTCTATCACCTCCATTATTGCCTCCCCATCATCATTGCCCATCACCACCATCATTGTCTCCCCCACCATCATTGCCCAACACCTTCATCATTGCCTCTCCCCACCGCCATCATTGCCCATCACCTCCATCATTGCCTCCCCACCATCATTGCCCATCACCTCTATCATTGCCTCCCCCACCATCATTGCCTATCACCTCCATCATTGTCTATCACCTCCATTATTGCCTCCCCATCATCATTGCCCATCACCACCATCATTGCCTCCCCACCATCATTGCCCAACACCATCATCATTGCCTCTCCCCACTGCCATCATTGCCCATCACCTCAATCATTGCCTCCCCCACCATCATTGCCCATCATCTCCATCATTGCCTCCCCCACCATCATTGCCCATTACCTCCATCATTGCCTCCCCCACTTTCTCCATATTTGCTTCACCCACCATCATTGCCCATCACCTCCATCATTGCCTCCCACCACTACCATCATTGCCTATCACCTTCATCATTGCCTCCCCCCACCGCCATCATTGCCCATCACCTTCATCATTGCCTCCCCCCACCGCCATCATTGCCTTCCCCACCAACCTTCTCTCTCTCACACACACACACACACACACACAAAGCACTGCATCACTCTCTCACACTCACACACAAAGCACTGCACCACATACACACACCAGGCACACAGCACAGCTCATCTCCCCGCAGCAGCAGCACATCCCGGCAGCCTCTTCCTCACCGGCAGCTTTCTGCCTCCTATACAGTCTAGCAAGCTGTATATAAGTACCACAAGTCCTCTGCATAGCCCCAAATATACCTGTCGTTATCTCCCAATATGGCTCGTCCTGGTTCAATGGCCGGCACTGGTCTTGCTAAATGTGTGAAATCATGTCCAATTTGCCTTTTTTTCTCTGTTTTTGTTGTGTTGTTCCAATACACACAAAATAAATAAATGTGTATAACAAAACGTATAATTGCAATAATTTTGTAAGAGAAATACTTCATTTTCTGGAACAATTTCAAGAGGAGTGCCAAATCTATCTATCTATCTATCTATCTATCTATCTATCTATCTATCTATCTATCTATCTATCTATCTATCTATCTATCTATCTATTTACAGCTCTGTCAAAAATTAAGAGACCACCACATCAAAACCCTGCCATGGGCAGCCCAATCTCCACACCTGAAACCTCTGGAATGTAATCAAGAGGAAGATGGATAGTCACAAGCCATCAAACAAAGAAGAACTGCTTACATTTTTGTATCAGGAGTGGCATAAGATCACCCAAAAGCAGTGAGAAAGACTGGTGAAAAGCATGCCAAGACACATGAAAGCTGTGATTAAAAATCGTGGTTATTCCACAAAATATTGATTTCTAAACTCTTCCTGAGTTAAAACATTAGTATTGTTGTTTCTAAATGATTATGAACTTGTTTTCTTAGCATTATTTGAGGTGTGCAAACACTGCATTTTTTTCTAATTTTGACCATTTCTCATTTTCAGAAAAATAAAAAAAAAATTTATTGCTTGGAAATTCGGAGACATGTTGTCAGTAGTTTATGGCATAAAAGAACAATTTACATTTTACTAAAAAATATACCTATAAAGAGAAAAATCAGACAAACTGAAAATTTTAAAGTGGCCTCTTAATTTTTTGCCAGATATATATATATATATATATATATATATATTTATATATATAATATTTGCAGGCCTTCATAGAAGCACAAAGATGGCAGACTTCAGTCAGGTTACCACAATCACTCCGCAGGTGAACAAATGGTGTCACAATGCTGTCTGTCCAATTAGTTGCTACATTTGCTAATAAATCGGGTTGATCTGCTGCTACTGAAGCTTCACAGCAATTTTTAGCAAGTATTAGCTGTGTAGTACAGTATATAATAGACATTGCTAAGGGGTTAAGAAATTAGATGTATAGAAGGGGCTGAAAGCAGCAAATAATAGAAAAAAATAATTGCTATTAAATTAATAGTATACCCTGAAAGCTGTAGTTAAGTGGATAAGTAAAATGAAACAGTTGAAAAAAACTAATTGCTAGCTCAAAGTGGAGCAGCTCCGGGCAGGTGACCTCCCCACTATTCTGGAACAACATACACTTATTGGGAGAAGATAGATCCAGCTCATAACGTCATAAAATTCAGTACCTTAGTCCAAGAATTTTAAAAGCAACACAGCGAGCAACACGATATTCGACTTTACCAATGTGTTTCTGCTGCGCAAGGCATTGTGCTACTCGTGATATTAGACAATCAAATTACATCCTCTAACCCCTTTCCCTCACAGCCAACTTTTGTTTTTTCCTCTCCTCCTTCCAGGAACCACACATTTTTTCTATTTTTCCATCCACAAGGCTGTATGAGGGTTTGTTTTTTTGTAGGACGAGTTGTACTTTTGAATGACACCATTCACTGTACTGAAAAACAGGAAAAAATTCCAAGCGTGTTAAAAAAATGAAATTCTGCCATTTTTTTGTGTCTTGTTTTTGGGGCGCAAACTGGTAAAAGTCACTCTAAATCATGTTTCTCAAAGTCAGTACAGTAAGTAGTTTAAGTGTAGAAAAGATTTCTTTATTTGTGTGTCGTCATGACTGTTACGTTTTTGTTTTCCTTCCCTCAGTTGAGCTGGGTGAGAGCTTGTTTTTTACATAACGAGCTGATGGTTTAATTGTTATGATTTTTGGCTCAGTATGACTTTTTGATCTGTTTCTATTGCATAATTTTTAGGAAGAAGTGAAAAAGATTTCTCATGTAATCACAAGATCTTATGCTTTAAACTAAACCATCAACACTACATCTTTTACTAAGTAGTGAACTGCAGTTTACATCATTAGAGCGGTAATTGATCAGTAACTGCTTAGAACAAAATGTAGCTGTGCTAGTTTAGTTCACTGCAAAGCGGGCCGTGGAGGGTTGTAGGATTCCACTCTGCATTCTGGTACCGACTTTTGCGAGAAAGCCAGGTCCTTTAGGGGACCTTTATGGACTCTTGGCAGAAGTTTTGGCAATGGGTGTAATTTAATAAAATCATCATTCTGTGGCTGCCCATTGCTTAGGCATTTATATAAAAAGGTTACAAAAGATTGGTAATAGGTACTCTTTAAGAGACTCAAAATCTGATAATTTGCGACCAATTTGCTTGAATCTCAACGCTGGAAAGCTTGTAACGTGGGGCCCACCCTACAGCTATATGAAAATACCTGTTATCCATTATCCCTGTTATAGTGGAGCATCTAGTGTAAAACACGGGCTCCTGCAAATCTACTGTGCGCCACCATACCTGGGATGTACAATGACGGTGGTTTGCATTTGGTTACAACACACCGATCCTTGGGCTGTACAGGATAGGTTTATTGATTGATTATTGATTGCTTGGATCTTACCATTGGAAACCGCAACCTGATCAGAAGATGGGGAAGTTTTATCCCTGACAGAACACTTATCCCATTTTAAAATGTAGCAGCAGGTGGGAGGTCTGACCACAGTTCCATTCCCTTTGGGGCTTCCAGAAAAAAACAAGCACAGCGCTTGCAGTTACTGAGGGAATGAATGGATGAATGGTCAAGTCGTACATGCTGCTCCAGTCTAATGGAGATAAAAGCTCAACATTATGCCGATTGGTGCTGATCCAGCAGTCAGACCCCCTCCAATCAATAAGTTATCACTTATCCTGTGGAGAGGTGATTATTTGTTTTCACCTGAAAACCCCTGTAAGTGCATCTTGTTCCAAGCATTTAATCACCAATGAAAATAAAGAATCTTAATATCAGAGAAAATAATTGATTGCCATACACAACATAATCCACTATACCATGACCAATAATATCACATACAAGGGAGAAATTCCGCCACACTGTGACCAGACTATATATCCCTACCACACAGTGACCGAATAATATCACATACAAGGGAGAAATACCATCACACCATGACTAGACTGCATATTACCACCACATAGTGACAGATTAATACAACATACAAGGACAAATACCGACACACCATGATTGGACTACGTATTACCAAAGCACATTGACAGAATAATACCACATACTGTACAAGAGAGAAATTCTGCTACACCATGACAAGACCACATATTAACGGCATATAGAGACCAAATAATATCACATACAAGGAAGAAATACTCCCACACTGTAACCAGACCGAATAACATCACATACAGGGATAAATACCGCCACACCATAATGGAACCAAACATTACGACATAGTGACCGAATATTACAATAGTGATCATCATTATTAAAAACCACAATACTAACAACACTGCTATTAGCACCAGTTACATTATACACAGGAGCTCTGTATATAGTGTACAGTACAGTGCATAAAGTAAGTGTACGGCTAATAATGTGACTCATTATTGGCAATATACACAGGAGCTTTGTATGTAGTATACAGGTAATACAGTTATCACCAGTGGCCTTATACACATGAGCTCTGTATATAGTGTATAGTGTCAGTGTACAGGTAAGACATTGAGTTACTAGTGATGTCTCTGTTTGAAGTCCTTCAACTTTACCTTTCTTCTTCATCTGGCGCAGACCGACATCACTTCTTCCAACCGGGACTATTCTCTGCAAAAAATTACAGTTATCAATAGCTGATTCCTTCTAGAGCACATTCCCTGACTTAAACACCACGCCAGATGCAGAAAAAAGTCAACATAGTGCTGACCTGCACAGTGACATTACCTCCCTTTTGTTCCGCCCATGGAAAGCAGTATTCTAATAAGAAAAAAAAGGCATGAACTGGCATATAAACTGGTGTGCAAGCATCCTGTGAGCACATGCTCACAAAGGCCACTAAACAGAAAAAAACAAATACAGAAACATAATGATAAAATACCCTACAGTAAATAAATAAATAAATAGCATAGTGCATGAAAGTAACGTATGGTATTTAGTAGAGTTGAGCATTCCGATACCGCAAGTATCAGGTATCGGCCGATATTCGCTGTATCGGAATTCCGATACTTAGTTCCGATATTTTTCATATATCGTATACCGGAATCGGAAGTTCCCATAATTCTTTGAGAGGCAATGTGATTTTAGTCAGCCAATGAGGAATCCTAAGAAGTGTGGGCACATCCTGTACTGCTGCGGTCATGTTAACTAATGGCATGGCTGTGATTGGATGCTGAAATGATGTCAGAATGCACTATAAAAGGCGCTGCCGCCATTTTAGCGTTACTGTGCTGTGAATTCAGTAAGGGACAGAACGCTGCTCTGCTGACTCTGAGGGACAGTTAGAGATTGCGATTTTGTGTACTGTGCTCTAGGCAGGCTAGTTTACCAACCGCTGTGTAAAGCTTCCTTTTGCCAGTGTTGTTTTAACAGCTCTGTGCAAGGTGTGTGTGTGTGAGAGTGCAGGTGACGCTGCAGTTTGCTCTGCATCCAACGCTGTTTTTAGGCATCTGCACGTGTCACTCACAGACTCTTTTTTTTTTCTTTAGTTTAATTCTTGCTGCTCCATTCAATTGAAATTATAGTGTGACGTGCTTCCATCCGTATCCAATACATTGGTTGCAAACACTATAGAATTACAGAAAGGAGCCTTTCAGAGATAGTGAACAGTTGTGTTCAGTGTTCACTCTAGTCTGTGAGGTTTTCTTTTTTTGAGTGCAGATCACGCTCCAGTTAGTTCTTCAACCATTGCTGGTTGTAGTCTGCTGAACGTGTGTCACTGCCTCATCCTTGTCATTTTTCTCTAATTGGTGCTGCTCCATACCATTTCAAATAACTCAAATCTATTAGTGTGACGCGCTTCCATCCGTATCCAATACATTTGTTGCAAACACTATAGAATTACAGAAAGGAGCCTTTCAGAGATAGTGAACAGTTGTGTTCAGTGTTCACTCTAGTTTGTGAGGTTTTTTTTTTTGAGTGCAGATCACGCTCCAGTTAGTTCTTCAACCACTGCTGGTTGTAGTCTGCTGAACGTGTGTCACTGCCTCATCCTTGTCATTTTTCTCTAATTGGTGCTGCTCCATACCATTTCAAATAACTCAAATCTATTAGTGTGACGCGCTTCCATCCGTATCCAATACATTGGTTGCAAACACTATAGAATTACAGAAAGGAGCCTTTCAGAGATAGTGAACAGTTGTGTGCAGTGTTCACTGCAGTCTCTGCGTAATAACCACACTTAGGCCTTATAACTTTTCTGACTTTCTTTATCAATCTACCAAGATGAAGAAGGCAGGGAGTAAGGCACGTGGTCGTGGCCGTGGAGTTTCAGCAGGGAGAGGACGTGGGGATTCTGTGGCTGCTGCCGCCCCCAGTGACACAGCATCCACCAGTTTTCCCCGTGAGCGTTCCTTTATGTGCAGTTTTGTAGGAGCTCGGCGTACCCCCCTGCTGCGGGAAGAACAAATTGAAGCCGTTGTTGGTTGGATGGCAGCCAATGCATCGACTTCAATTGCTTCCACCTCCTCTCAGGACCACAACACTGTTGATCAACCATCTGTCTGTTCACCGCCTGTCAAATTGCCCAGGCAGTCAGAGAGTTCTGAACTGGAGCCAGCTGAGTCTCTGCTTCTGTTCTCAGAATCTGTTGGCTTGCAAACAGGGGCCCAGCCAAGCAGCATTCTGGAATTTGAAGAAGAGGGAGTATGCAGTGATGCGCAACAGCTGTGTCTCTCTGAATCTGAAGAGGCGGGTGAGCCAGTGCCGATGGTCAGCACACCGCAGAACACATCTGATGATGATGAGACTCAGTTGCCAGTTTCTGTTGAGCATGGTGCTGTCCAGACCACCCAACAGCAGCAGGTGTTGGAAGAGGGTAGTGGAGATGATGAGGTCCAAGACCCAACATGGCGTGAGGAACAGGAAGGTGGTGGGAGCAGCTCTTAGGAAGAGATTGGCCCAACGGTACAAACAGGAGGGAGAGGTAGGCTGCAGACTCGGTTGCCTGTAGCCTCCAGTTTGGCACCTGTTGGGAGCAGTTCTCTTCCAAAAGTCAAAACGGGCGCTCCCAGGACTTGCACTGCGTGGTCCTTTTTTGACACACTTGCAGATGATATTTGCTGTGTCAAATGCAAGCTGTGTAAGCAAAAAGTAAAAAGAGGTAAAAGTGTCAGTAACCTCAATACCACTAATATGTGGAAACATGTGCGGACAAAGCACGTAGTTGAGTTATAAAGACACATTGGAGATGTAGGCCAACCTACAGCAGCACCTACATCTTCAGCTCGTGTTGGAGCCTCTTCCTCCAGCTCACACACAGCTGGTTCGGCTTCCTCACACGATCGCCATGGAAGAACCTCGGTCACTGTTGTCCAGAGACAAAGTGTTATTCCACCCACAGCTGCAAGTTCCCTGTCATCCTCACACTCCCAGGCCACAAAACAGGCATCGGTAGCACAGGCATGGGATAAAAGACGGCCATACTCGGCAAACCATCCACGAGCACAGGCTCTGAATGCTGGCATTGCAAAACTCCTGTCCCTTGAAATGCTGTCATTCAGGCTGGTGGAGACTGACAGTTTCCGGAACTTAATGGCATTGGCAGTCCCACAATACAATGTGCCAAGCCGATTTTATTTCAGCAGGCAAGCCGTCCCTGTTCTGCAAAAGCATGTTGAGGGAAAAATTAAACATGCGCTACTAAACGCCGTCAGTAGCAAGGTCCACCTGACCACTGATGCGTGGACCAGTACCCATGGCCAGGGACGATACCTTTCCCTCACTGCCCATTGGGTCAATGTTGTGGAGCCGGGTACAGATGTTGCGAGTGGCGCTGTACGTGTTCTGCCAACTCCAAGGATTGCTGGAATCCAGTCTGTACACATTGACTCCTCCTCCTATTCCAGTTCCTCAGAATCATCGCTGCAGGAGCCGTCACGGTCTACCTCCACATGGACCCGTGAACGCTTACCTGTTGCGACCGATATGAGCACAGCCGTGGCCAAACGTCAACAGGCCGTCCTGAAATTAATTTCCATGGGAATCGAAGCCACACAGCGCAGGAGGTCTGGAATGCCATCAAGCAGGAGAGCGACGTGTGGTTTTTGCCAGCGAATCTCCAGCCAGGCTTGGTAGTGTGTGACAATGGCCGAAATCTGGTGGCAGCTCTGGCCCTTGGCAACCTCACTCACATACCATGTCTGGCACATGTGCTCAACTTGGTCGTGTAGAGTTTTTTGAGGGACTATCCGGATCTTGATGCACTGCTGCACAAGGTCCGCCTAGAGTGCGCTCACTTGCGACGTTCCAGCATGGCCAGATCGCGCATTGCAGCTCTGCAACGCAGATTGCGCCTTCTTGAACATCGCATCATATGTGACGTACCCACCAGGTGGAATTCCACGTTACATATGTTCGAGCGGTTGTGTGAGCAGCAGACAGCAGTAATGGTGTATCAGCTGCAACAGGCGCAATTAACACGCAATTTGCGCCGTTCACTCTTCACCACTACTGAGTGGGCCTCTATGAAGGACATCTGCCACGTTTTGCGTGCGTTTAATGAGTCAACGCGGATGGCTAGTGCAGATGATGCACTAGTCAGCCTGACTGTCCCCCTTATCTGCCTGCTTCAAAAAACACTGCAAGCACTAAGGGATGAGGTTTTGGAAGAGGTGGAGGATGAGGAGACACAAATTCCATCACCTTTTGGACAGTCAGCGCAACGTGGTTCCTCCCAAAGGGCTTTGCAGGGCTCACTTTGTGAGGAGGATGAGGAGGAGTCAATGGAGGAGGAAGAAATCGCTAAAGAGGGAGGTACACAACGCTCTAGTCAGTATGTAGAGCGAGGGTGGGGTGATGCAGAGCAGGTACAGATGACGCTTCTTACAGAGGACAGCGTTTGTTGGCCAGTTGGGAGTCTGCAGCACATGGTTGATTTCATGCTGCAGTGCCTGAGAAACGACCGCCGCATCGCCCACATTCTCACCACGTCTGATTATTGGGTGTACACCCTCCTAGACCCTCGCTACCGGGACAACTTACAAAGCCTCATCACACCGTTGAACCGGGAGCGTAAAATGCGGGAGTACAAAGACACACTGGTGCAATCCATAATGTTCTCCATTCCAGCCGAGAACGCTGCTGCTACTGCTTTACAAAGCAGCTCTGTGCGTGGAGGCAATGGAGACAGCTCTGCAACAAGAGGGAGCAAAAGCAGCGCCTCTACACAGGGGGCAAGACCAGTATGTTCCAAATGTGGCGAAGTTTTGTGTCAGCGCCACCAATGTCTACACCATCCGAGACGCCTCCAGTCACCAGGAGGCAACGTTTCCGTAAGATGGTGACAGACTACTTGTCTTGCCCTCTCAGTGTACTCCCAGATGGCTCTTCCCCTTTCAAGTTTTGGGTCTCTAAGCTGGATACATGGCCAGAGCTTAGCCAGTATGCATTGGAGGTGCTGGCTTGCCCTGCTGCCAGTGTATTATCGGAGCGCGTCTTTAGTGCTGCAGGTGGTGTACTAACAGACCGTCGCATGCGACTATCCTCCGATAATGTAGATCGGCTTACTTTTCTGAAAATGAACAAAGCATGGATCTCGCCAGAATTTGCCTGTCCATTTTCCGATTAAATAACTGGTTGGCAACGTTATCAATTTCTTCTGTTATGTTCATCTATCTACCACCTGAACTCTACTCCCTGGGATACAACACTGCCAGTCTGAGGGGAATGATCAGTTAACAACCAAAATGTTATCCCCAACAGATAGTAGCGCAACGACTCCAGTGCCCACTTGATCGACAGGCACCCTCTCTCTCTACAATGCTGTATCTGGTTTCAGCTGGAGTTAGCTTTCGACTCTGGAAAGTACTGTGATGCTTCTCCCCGTTAACCTCCTGAGACAAAACTGCCCCCACACCTACCTCTGACGCATCAGTCTGGACAATGAATTCTCTTTTGAAGTCGGGTGTGATCAAAAATGGTGACACACACACAGTGCCCCTTTTAGTTTTACAAACGCTTCTTCAAGCTGATCATTCCATCGCACCATTACTAAATTCCTGCCTTTTAGGCAGTCATTTAACGGCGCCGACAGTGTTGCAAAATTGTGAATAAACCGCCGGTAGTATCACACTAACCCCAAAAACCCTTTCACTTGTTTTGTGGTGAGGTGACGAGGCCAGTTTTGGATTGCCTCCACTTTGTTTATTGGGCCTTTGATAACTCCTCTCACAATCACATACCCCAGTAGCGATCTTCCTCCAACCCTATGGAACACTTCTTTGGGTTGGCAGTTAGCTCTGCTTGTCTCAGCGAATCTATCACCGCCTGTACCTTGGCTAAGTGACTTTCCCAGTCTGTACTGTACACCACAATATCGTCCAGATTGGCCGCGGCATATCGGCGATGAGGACGAAGAACAACGTCCATTAACCTCTGGAATGTCGCTGGAGCGCCATGCAACCCGAAGGGTAGGACTATATACTGGAACAGTCCCTCGGGTGTTAAAAAAGCCATTTTCTGTCTCGCTGCTTTTGTTAGTGGCACCTGCCAATACCCTTTTGTGAGGTCAATGAGTGAAAAATAACGTGCCTGCCCAAACCGCTCTATTAACTCATCGACCCGGGGCATGGGGTAGGCATCAAAGTTAGAAATTTCATTCAGTTTTCTTAAGTCATTACAGAACCTTAGTGTCCCATCTGGCTTTGGTATTAGGACTATTGGGCTGGCCCACTCACTCTGGGACTCTTCAATAACCCCTAACTGCAGCATCTTCTTGACCTCTTCCAAGATGGCTTGTCGCCGGGCCTCAGGCACCCGATATGGCTTTAATCGTACTTTGCCCTGCGGCTCAGTGACAATGTCATGTTGTATTAGGGAGGTACGACCAGGAAGTTCAAAAAAAAAAATGTATTTCGGCTAACAAACTCTCTGACTTCCTGAACTTGTCTGTGCGACAAAGTGTCTGATTTTTTGACGGCGGAGAGGACTTCTCTTGCCTTCTCCTGAGGCAAGGAAGCCATCTGTACTGGAAATGCAGGCCGTGGACAATCCTGACCAAGCGTGTCTCTGTCTTTCCATGGTTTGAGCAGATTCACATGGTATACGTGTTCTGGCTTTCTCCACCCTGGTTGGTGTATTTTATAGTTTACTGGTCCCACCTTCTCTATAATGTCGTAGGGTCCCTGCCACCTTGAAAGGAATTTACTATCCACTGTAGGCACAAGTACCAACACCCAATCCCCAGGGTTAAAGGACCTTACCCGTGCCTCCCGGTTATAGACCTGCCTCTGTGACCTTTGTGCTGATTCCATATGTTCTCGACTAATGGTAGGACTGTCTCCATTCTCTCTTGCATTTTGGCCACATGTTCTATCACACTTTTGTGGGAGTTGTATGGTTTTCCCAGGCCTCTTTAGCTATATCGAGTAAGCCACGGGATGTCTGCCATATAATAGTTCAAAGGGCGAGAAGCCCGTAGATGCCTGGGGCACCTCCCGCACTGCAAACATCAGGTATGGCAACAAGAGATCCCAGTCCTTAGCATCTTTAGAGCCTTTTTTTTTCAACATATTGTTCAGGGTTTTATTGAACCTTTCTTCTAAACCGTCTGTTTGGGGATGATAGACCGATGTGCTCAACTGTTTAACACGTGGCAGAGTTCCTTCATTATTTTTGACATAAAGGGGTCCCCTGATCTGTTAAGATTTCTTGAGGGATTCCCACCCGAGAGAACATACCCATGAGTTATTTTGCGATCATTTTTGACGAGGTGTGTCGCAGGGGAATAGCCTCAGGATACCTGGTAGCGTAATCTAGAACTACGAGGATGTGTTGATGACCCCTTGCTGATTTATTAACCGTCCACACCAGATCCATTGGCTATTCTCTCAAACGGTACCTCTATAATTTGTAATGGCACCAAGGAACTCTGAAAATGAGGCTGCGGACTGTTTACCTAGCACACGGTACAAGAGTAACAATACCGTTTAACTTATTCATAGACCCATAGCTAGTAAAACCGTTGTAGAATTCTGTCTAGGGTTTTCTTTGGTCCCAAATGTCCCCCTAGTACATGCGCATGCGCTAAGTCCATTACCAACCTCCGATATGACTGCGGTACCAGCAATTGCTCGACAATTTCCCCATGTATTTTTTAAACCCCATACAGCAAATCTTGGTTCAGCTCAAATCGGGTAAATACTTTAGCTGTCCTGGGGTGTTGGGGTTCCCCATTGACAACCAGTACATTTTCCCTGGCTCGAGTCAATGTAGGGTCCCGTATTTGCACCGTACCAAAATTGTCACCTGCCACAATTAAGTATGACAATTCTGGTCCCGGTGGCAAATCTTCCATCTCCCCACCTAACACTTCTATAGGATAGGGGTTTTCCTCCTCCACCGAAGGCTAAGGTACTCCTACCGCCAGTACATCTTCCTCTGGGCCACCAGGTTCATGCCCGATTTCTGGAGAATGCAACCTGTTTGCCACTGGTGCCGACGACTGTTCTGTGGGAGGGGTAATTACAGGCCAAAGCACATAAAATAACGGAAAATCTCTCCCCATTATTAATGCTAATTAACCACCACCCCCACTCGTGTCACCTCCTCCCCGCTGGCGTGTTTATCATCACCAGGGTGGTAGGATAATGTTTGAAGTCACCATGTATACACAACACACCCATTTTCCCAGCAGTATACTCGCTGATTTTGACGTGGCTGGCTCGTATTAGGGTCACTCACGAGACTCCCTGAGTCCACTAGAGCCACAGAAGGGTTACCCTCCACCTGCACTTTACACAAATGGTTCATATTGGGTCCCTCTGCTTTGACCACTGCACACATGTGTTCTGCATAGTGAGACTGATAGTAGCCAAAGTTGTTGTCCATGGGCTCTGTCAGGTGGGGGCAAACAGCTCTCACATGTCCTGGTTGTTGGCACCGCCAACAGATTATGGGGCCCATTTTGTTCCCCGATCCGTCCTGGGTGGCCCTCCGAGTCTCTGCTCGCCGAGCTGTGGGTGAAGGTTTGTGGAATTTACTTGGTACCTTCCGGGTAGTCTCTCCCTGTATCTCCTTGGTAGCCCCATATCTTTCAATGAGGTCTACCATTTGGAGACCATCAGTAGGGGCTGCCTGTCCAAGCCATGTTTGAAGGGTGTGTGGCAAATTTCTCAAGAATTTATCAGTCACTATACGATCCAGCATAGCGCGGGGTGACAACACCTCCGGCTGCAACCACTTTTCTATCAGGTGTATCAAGTCATAATACTGTGATGGAGCTGGCTCGGAAGGGGAAAAGTTCCACTGGTGTATCCGCTGTGCCCGGACCAAAACATTTACCCCAAGACGTGCAAGTATCTCACCCTTGACGCTCTCATAGTCCTCCTGTTGCTCGGGGGGTAGGTCCCTAGAGGCTTTTGCGGGTCCTGAATTAAAAAAACGGAGCCACGATCTCGGCCCACTGGTACCGGGGCAGTCTCTCCCTTTTAGCCACGCCTTCCAACATCTCCAGGTACACCTCGACGTCATCTGATTGCTCCATCTTTCAGATCGCTGTACGCACCGCTTTCCGGACATCCTGCCATCCCCGGGCAGCTCCTGCTGTCTGCGGCGCTGTGATGTGCTGCATCACTAGACTATTGGTTTCCTGTTGCTGTTGATTAAATATCTGCTGCTGCTCCATAGCCTGCTGCTGTATAGCCTGCTGCTGCTCCATAGCCTGCTGCTGTATAGCCTGCTGCTGCTCCATAGCCTGCTGCTGTATAGCCTGCTGCTGCTGCATAGCCTGCTGTTGCTGCCGCATGGCCTCCTCCAGCATTTTTACTGTGTTCTCCATCTTGGGACAGTTATCCACCTGGTTTTGCGTCACTTTCTTTACCTAGGACATTTACTGTCATGCAGGAAAAAACAGCCTGACCTCACTGCGTTGCCCGCATTGAAGCCACCAATTGTATGGATCCGCTCTGGTAGGCAGGGCTGGGCCGCAGTAATGAGGCAAACACACCGCCTTTTACTTCAAATTTCAGTGGTTTTTATCATGAGTTCAAGAAAAAGTCCAGATAACAAAATAAAAACAGAACATAAATCACCACAGTTTGGAGAACCACTGGTGCCAGACTCACCCTTGCTTGGGACGGGCTTAACTAAGCGGCTGCAGGTCAGCAGAGACCGCCAGGTCCCATTCCGGGTGGTCTGGTACTCGCTTCCTGGTGCACACTGGCACACAGTAACAAAACAATCTTCCAGGCTGACTCCAGCCAAAATCCTTCCTTCCACACACCAACTACAACAGATCCTTGTTTTATAGGCCTACTCCACACCCTCAGGTGAGGTACACATCAGATGACCAGATCACGTGACTATGACCTTATCACAGGTCCTTGTGATCATGGAAAATCCGGAGCAAACTTCAGTCTGCTAGAAGAAATATATCTCACATCCAGCAAGATCCCCTTTGGTGTACCACAGCGGCAAGAAGTCTCCTGTTCCCCACACATGCACAGAAAAACCCATGTCGAACATGCTCCAAATAGGGAAGAGCTGTCACCCTGATTGTTATGCTTAAAACAGGAAAGATTTAAGTTTTCAAGGGCTAAAATGAAAATTTTTTATAAGAAATATGGACAAATATTAATTTGTCATCACAGCGCATATCTGCACATGGCTAGTAGAAATGGTAACAAAAAATAAAACATAGTGTTTACTTTTTTAAATTAATGCATAAAAATACATTTCATAATTATCAATTAATGCTTCTTAAGGAACGTTATCTGTACCTGTAAGATAATGCAGTCAATGGATGTACGAATCATAAACATCATCATCATCATCATCCTCACGAGTTTTATTAATGACAGACATAATAAAGTACACAGAGTGAGGACAACTGTAACTTCACACACCATATATGAAATGGCCATCATGTAAACCTGGTAATAATGCGCAATAATAAATAATTACACCAAGAAAGTGCATCATGCATACAAACAATAGGTAGTTAGACCTGCAAGTGCTGTTGAAACAACCACAACAGATTTAAATTAATAATGCTATATAGCTATCACAGTGCATAGTTACTCATGGACAATGTCGATCTAATACTGTAACTCAATAAAGGAAGCGTCACCCATCATGCTTGTTTATCTTGTAGATTGTTGGAGGGTTTTTATTTATTTTTTTTTTTTTTGAAAGTTCCTTTTTATTTAGATTTTCAAAAAAAAAAAGGTGCTATGTACAGCTTCCACCGGCGGAGGTACCTCTGACTCTTTGTGCGCTTCTCCGGCGCACGCAAGCCTTTGACATTCCAGGAGATGATCTTCATGTTGAATGGGCGGCAGAAAAATTAAGAGTGTGCTGGAGGAGACGGTGTACCCTCTTATGGCCGTCGTTGGCACCAACCTGCGAGGAAAGGAGGAAGCAGCACCACAATATCAAATACCTAATCAAGATATATTGACAATTCCAGGATTAATTATTGGAGAGAGGTCCCTTGCTACCCTTTTCTAGTAACTCTTGTTTACCAATAAACCGCTGTAAGCGGTCGTAGTCTCTCCACCACTACCTGTGTTTATGTGACTTCCTTTTTTCTAACCTGTGAGGAGATTACCCCCATCCTCCCAGGCTATTCAGTGTACCCCCCATGTGTCCAAAGCATGAAACCCCAATAGCCTGCTTCACTTATTGTCCCTCCATATGTAATGTTTAACTCATTTGTCCCACGTTTATCAAGACCCCCACTCTCATGAGAGATCTTCAACATCTAATATCAATTAACTAATTTAACCATCTAAAATTGCAGCAAAACTATCATGCTTTAGCATAGGTATGAAGGAACTCCAATAGAAACGGCTCAAACAGCAAATATATCTCATATGTCATTTAACGTGGAGAGAATCTCTTTCATCTTTCCTGATCTCCTTCATGAACTGCCATCTTGTCGTCGTCTGCGTGGGGAGAACCTGGAACTGCGTCGCTGTACTTCCCTATCACTTTGTTGATTTCGTTCCAAGGCTGCTTCGGCTTGTTCTGGTGTGTCATTAATGACATATGTCCCGTCAGATCTTTGGAACCGCTAACGCACTGGGAACAGTAGTTGAAAGCGAACATCTCGCTCAAACAACGTTGTGCAAATTAAACTGAACGCCCTCCTCTTCTTGGACACCGATACTGAGAAGTCATCAAAGAGCAGAATCTCATAGCCATGGAGTAGCACTGGGCGCCTCGCTTCTCTGAATGGCCGTAACAATGAAACTTTGTCGTTATAATGTAACAGCTTAATTATTACTTGCCGTGGTCTGTACATCGTTGGTTTCGATGCCTCCCCTCGCCTGTTGTTGTTTTGCGGCGGTCCCACACGATGTGCACGTTACACACGACAGTAGTAGTTAAGTCACAATATTTTCGGTAGATCATTCTCACAGATGGATTGTAAGTCTGCTGATTTAAACGATTCAGGCAGTCCGACGAGACGTAAATTGCTTTGTCTCGAGCGATTTTCCAAGTCCTCTGTTTTGTCTATCAAATTTTGTAACTTCTGCTCAAGGTTCTGTTCTCTGTCTTGGCCAAGTTGCTTCTCCTGTTGTAGCAGCGCCACATCCTGTTGCAGCTTGGTAATTGCAATGGTATTCAGGTGTACAGACTTTTGTATGGAAGACAATGACGATTGCAATGCCGACTCCAGCAGCTTCTGAATGTCTGGTAAGAGAAGGGCTTTGACCTCTCTTCAGCCATTTTCTGCGAATTAAATTCCTGAGGAACTCTCACGTCACATGGTGCTTCTGATAATAGCTCTTGCTGCATGTCTATGGCAGCGCTCAGCATCGCGCCTCTTTCCTCTTTGTCTCCTCCATGCGCCATCTTGTCCTTCTGCTTCAGTTGGATAGGTAAACCGTTCGGGGTCTGTTGTGAACTCCGTAGCAAGTAGCGCTCCATAAATTATGTCCCCACGAATGTAAAAGGTGTCAGTGTTCCCGGGGGTGGTTTTACTGCTCTCCTATGGGCCCGATATGCTTGGATACCTGGGAGGAATTCAGGAGCATCTCCAAACTCCCTCCTCACATGTCAGCGCAGGAAATAGAAGAGGGAACGTGCTTGTTTTGTTGCTCATAGGTGGAGTTTTATACAGTAAATGATTACTGCTGTCGTATTTTTGGCGTCCCTAGGGCAGAATAAGGCTGCGTAACGTCACATTTTAGAGAGAGTCATATAATAGACACACGCTACCCTACCCGTGACACAAGGAAGGTAGTGTTGCCGGATAAAGCCTTGCGCAACCAGACATGCCCTGGAAAATGACTGCTGCTGCAGGCTAAACTCAACACGGACAAATACTGTTGTAATTTAAAACTTTTGTGACAGCAAGAACTCAAGGATTAAAAATTCATACTTTTACAGATTACAAGTACAGGAATCTCTGTCCAAAATAAGAATATGATGAAGAAGATGAAGATGAAGTAGAATATGAAGAAGAATAATAGTTGAATAAGAACAATATGAGTAATGTTAACAAAAAGATGAATAGCAAGAAGTTTAAGAAGAAGATAAAGAAGGTGAAGATGAAGAATAATTTGATGAAAAAGATGATGCTGCTGAAGATTATGAAGGAGAAAGTGTGTCAAAAGTTAAAAAGGTGAAGAGCATGGAAGTTGTGAAACATACATATTTGCCAAAATAGAAAAAACGTTAACAACATTGTCAATTTCTTCGTCAATCCGAACATCTTTAAAAAAAAAAATATTAATGCTATTCCATTTGATTGGGTTAAACATCTATGCCTTTAATGTCTCCTCAACCTCCCCCAATACATTCTACATTACTCTTTGTTGTTTTCCTTCATGTACAATTAACCAACAAGGCAAGAATGGGCTTTTTTTAATTCCGATATTTTGTTCCCATAGACTTACATTGGATTTCCGGTATCGGTATCGGGTATCGCCGATATTTTTGGGGTAGCGGCGATACCATTCCGATTCCGATACTTTTGGATATCGGAAAGTATCGCTCAACTCTAGTATTTAGGTAACATGCTTTTTGATTAAAAAAAGCAAAAGCCATCCCACCTCATCATCACGGCAACCGTAATTTGGATGGTTCTAACTCTATTATTAAAAACCTTACCGTTTGTCAAGTGACATGCATGTAGATAAGGGCTGAGAAGGACTGGGCCCAATTAGTGGACCACATGAATAATGCCCAGTTCAGCACAAAGGCAGAGCACACCTTTTATATGCACATGATGCAATCAGACTGGAGAAAAAACAAAAGGTATTAACTGGGATACAAATTGGTGTGCATGCAGCAAAAAGAAAGTCTCAGGATATGGCAACACAAACCCAATTTTTAGTTTTTCAATGTCTTTGTTTTTAAAAGTAGCAAAAAAAATAAAAAATAAATTTGGTATTGTTGAATTCATATTGCCCCACTGAATAAAATCATGTAATTTTTGCCATCTAGTGATGAGTAACAATGGCAGAATTGTGTTTTTTAACATCACAATTTTTTTCTGCCTTTCTGTAAATTATATGGTAAATTAAATGGTGACAATCAAAACAACAACTCAACCCACCAATAAGCCCTCATATGGCTACGTGTAAAATAAAAACTAAAAAATGTATGGGTCTTGTAAGGCAACAATGAAAAGACGAAAGCAGAGAAATAAAAAGTGGCACACTCATGTATTGGTGCCTATATTAGCGCATTTTATGCTATACAATTTATATAATTATCAATACTGATCAAATATGTTTTCTCATGTAACAATATATTTTAAACATTAAAAAGCTACAAAACAAATGTGTGTTGGAATTATTTCGTGAAAATTAGAACGAATTTTCCAATACCATTTTTATTACCAACCCAGAAACTTACCTTCTAATTATCCAATATATGCTCCATTGTAGGCAAGGGCAATTACCTGCATATAACAGGACGAAGATAAATTTCACATTCAGCGTTCCAGATGTCCATGAGAATGGCTCCTTTATTATCACAGAAACACAGTTCACTAGTAGAGAATTTTATTGTTTGTATTGTCGAAAAGTCTACGCATATTGTACAATTTCATATTATATTAGGTACTATTTATGACCTCTGAATCAGTAGATAATACCCTTTAATTATGTAAGACTGAAGGGTATGCCACACTAAACAATATCGCTAACGGGATCGCTAAAAAACGTCACTATTTAGCGATCCCGTTAGCGATATTGTTCAGTGCGGCAGCTTCCAGCGACGAGCTTCCTGCTGTGATCTCGCTCGTCGCTGGAATCGCTCCGGACCCTATTTTCTCGTCGGCGCTCCCGCTGGGTAAGTATTTAATCGCTGTGTGGCACCTTTTCTTAGCGATTTAGCGGTACTTTTGTACCGCTAAAGTCGTTAAGAAGATCGCTAACGGCGATAGCGTCGTTAACTATATCGCTAAATGTGGCAGCATTTAGCGATATAGAAACAATCCCGCTAGCGATCGCATTAGTATGCGTCGTTATCGTGATCGCTAGCGGGATTGTTTAGTGTGGCAGTACCTTGAGCCAAGGAAGAAGAAAAGTAAGAAGCTGAAAATGCTGATGTGGTGTGTTTGCTGTAGAGTCTTTGAGACATTGAAAATGCTAATGACTTGCCTCTATAGACTGGTTTAAACCTCAGGCTGTCATCAGCTCCAGAGGAACCTGTGGATCAAAGATAGATCCAGAGCACTCTGTCCTGAAGGCTGCTATTGTATTCTGCTGAAGTCTCCAGCATTGTCATGCTATAGCATATGACTATTTCATTACAGATTAGCCAGGACAGAAGAGGGTTTGTCTAATTGGTCTTGCCATGCTGCAATATGATATGGTGGCTAAACTACAGGTATATAAATTACTTTTTCCCCTTTCACACAGTTGGAGCCAGCAAATCTTATCAACTGATCAGTGATCCGTGTGGCTACTCTAGGATGAGCAAACATGTATTTATTCATTTCCTATCAAGAAACTTTGAATTTACATTTATCCTAAGCTCCCGAGGCTCGGTAAATACAATCTCAGTTTCTGGATATGAGAAAATTGGTCCAACTCCTTTGAATTAATTTGTGGCTGAAATCAAAGTATTATATTTTATTTCATAATTTGCACTATTTGCCATTGCTAATTAAGGATATTTTCTAAATAATTAAAAATATACCACTACATGTGATGTGTAAAATGTTGGTAAAATAGTATAGTAGTCAGGGCTGGAGTGTAGTAAAGTTATTTTCCCAGGAAATGTATGATTTTTGGGATGAACAACAATAATCTTGAATAGAGAAGAGCGGATCAGGAAAAAATGTTGAATTGATTGCGCCTTTTTTCCCACGGAAATTTGCTTCACAGAGAAGTTATTCTCTGCAAAATGAAAGTTCCTTATTATGCTCTGGGGTCTACGATTTAGACCCTAGATCATTATAAAAGTAATATGTAAGAATAAAGATCCTTATACTTACCTTACTGCTCTCAGGTCCCTCCATTCCTTACCGTCACCTGTCTGGCCCCAGCCACATCTTCAGATTGACGTCTCTCTCGCTGAAATCCCAAAGCCTCTAACGTTGGGCCGGGACCTCCTGCTTTGATGGGGCCTGAGAGGGTTCTGTGTTGGAACATGCTGTAGGAAAGACAGCTAGGACAGGGTTAAACCCTAGCACTAGAGGTACTAATTAGATGAACCTGGATTGCTAAGACTAGAACCAGGCCATGTGTTTGCTGGAGGCAGTCAGCAGGGGGAGCTGAGCAGAGTGGGTTGTGTTGGAACTGCAGAGAGACAAGCCAGAATCTCTCGGAGAAGGAGACTGCACAAGTCTACAAACTGCAAGTATCACTGGTTGCTATGAACAATAGCAATTTTGTCAGTGAATGTCAACACATTGAGCCTGAAGCAAGGCCTCAATTGCCATGTGGGTGACACCCTGTTATTGCTTTGCCTTCATTGGAAAAGGACTATAATTTTTGTTATTACATGTGTGCCGGGAAAAGGTTTTTCTTATTTAAAGAGCTGTGCAAGTTTATGGAGTTGAATAACCTCACACTGCTTTGCAACAAAGAATCCGGTACCTGTGTGATCCCTAACTGCTATCTAGTGCCTTCCTGAAAGTGTCAATACCTACAGTGCGCATGGTCATGACACATGCTTTGACATCATGATGCCATGACCTTTAGCGTGCTTGCACAGAACCCTCTCATGCCCCCATCAAAGCTAGAAGTACCGGCCCAGAGTAAGAGATCTGAAGATGCGGTGACTACATTTGAATATAAGGATCTTTTTTAACACTCTGATGGCCTTTTATGGAAAAATGAGGGCCAGCATTTATCATTTATCTGAATTCGCATGAGAGAGAATTAAAAAAAAATAGCTTTTTGGCAAATATACTGTAGATTTTTGTAAAATTCAAGTAGAATTCATTTCCACTTAAATTCATTTGCTCACCTGTAATCTTGAACTTCACAACATGGGGCAGATTTACAAATCCTGTGTAACTCATTCAGGCATGAATGATTTCTCGGTACACCAAAAAATGGTCCAATTGTCAATAGTGTTTTAGATTTTCATTATTGTCTGGTTCGTGTTTCAGTGTCTACTATCAGTGATTTATCAGTGATTTTCTCTTATCCCAAAATAAAAATAAATTGCAAACCTTTTCCTACACATTGCCATCGTTACCCACAGCCTTCCGCTTTCCAGTACTCTTCTTAGGCCGGCGTCACACTGGCGAGTTTAATGCGAGTAAGTCGCACGACTTTCTCGCATCAACACCCGGCACGGCCGCCCGCTCTCGACCCCGAGTGTGCGGCTGCATGTATTTCTGTTCAGCCGCACACTCGGGTCCGAGAGCGGGCGGCCGTGCCGGGTGTTGATGCGAGAAAGTCGTGTGACTTACTCGCATCAAACTCGCCAGTGTGACGCCAGCATTACAACATAAGTGTGCCTTGCTTTAACTCTAGAACAGGGTTTTCATTAAAGGAGGTCAGAGCACATCATGATGTCACGACGTTACAAAGAGCCATGACCTCAAAAGCCTGGTGTCCTTACAACTTTCGACCATGACCCTGCTTTCCAGATTATGACATTATGATGCACTATGATCACTGTAACATGGTGTCTTCATTCTAGAATAACACTTCCAGCTCCAATAGGCCTTGGAGGTTCCATCATTTCATAACATAAGGAAACTTATCAAGGCTTCATATACTAGACTTAGATCCAAAGGCAGTTGGAATAATGTGCATCAAATTTATTAAAATGAAAATAATTAGAAGCTCACACTTAAGTTTGACACATATTTTTAGTTGTTCGTGAGCCAAAACATAAAATCAATGTAAGTTACTAGCTGATGTAGATTACAGCTGCAATGTACAGCAGTTCTCTGGCACGCATTGTAGTACATTTCACACCATCTGTTAGGCAACGTGCCCATGATCAGGAATAGTACAGTAGGTTTTGAACTGCGTCCAAAATGCCACTGTTCCTGATCGTGGGGACGTAAATAAAAAAAAAACTTTAGCAGATCTTTAGTAAATTTGATTGATCCCACGTCCACAAATATGGTTAGCCAAACCCCACTTTTAGAGACTTTTCAAAGGTGTCAACTGAGACACAAAAATTGCATTTAGTTACCAATATTTTTAACCTGTGACTCAAACAGAAAGTTAGATACACCAGAAGACCTTAAAATAATAGTAACATGCAGAATGCAAACATACCACTTCAGCTTATGTGTATTTATAGAATATACAGTATCTATATATCTTTATAGAATCATCAGATTTGGAAAATACCAAATATCTGGCATTACTTTGAAAAACTCAAATCTGTAATTTGTGACATTAGATAATAACTTTGGAATTTGGGTCGATATGTTTTGAATTTATTTTATAAAAATCCTAAACTTTATGAAACATTTGGGCCAATTAGAATTTATAACATATTTAATGAGCTTGCCCTTAAATCAGATAGTCTTACCACATAAAATAGTTAATTAATTTTATACCGTAAGCCTTGTTCATGACATCCTACTGTGCTTAGAGGGTAATGGTGAATAATATATTTCATTGTTGGGCCCCCATATTGGGTGTAGGGAGCAGTAGGAAACATCATATTGTGTATGAGGGAGAGTATTGAGGGGGCATCATACTGTGTATGGGTGCTGTGGGGACATCATACCATATATGGGGTAATGTACTGAAGGGGACATCATACTGTGTATGGGATGCTATAGGTGATCATTATTCTGTCTGCGGAGGAAGGTGCTGTGGGGGCAATCATACTGTGTATGGGTGACTATGGAAGCCATCCTATTGTGTGGGAGCCATCATATCTTTTATGAGGGGTTGTATGGCCAACATTATAAGGGGTCACAATGGGTGGTCATTATCAGTATAAGGAAGCATAAGGGTATACTATTATTAGAGAGCACGCGGGTGGGCACTTTTAGTATAAGAAAGAGATACTGGGTCATTATTATAAGAATGCACAGGAGAGATTATTATTAAAGGAGGCATAGGGGAAATTATTATAATGTGTCACATTATTACTATATGCTCCTTGCATAGCTAAGGAGGCACAGGGGAGCATTATTATTATGAGGAAGTCCAGAGGAAACTTTATTACTGGATAGGGGCATAGAAGGGGCACTGTTATTGTGTGTGGCACAATAGGAGGGCATTATTACTGTGCAGGGCTCAGTGGGGGCATTATTGCTTTCTAGAGTACTGGTTATATGGTTTGTGTAGGTAATGGGCAATGTCCAGGTGATGCTGGAAAAGCAGTAACCTAATTATGTCTGTATGTTACATTTTGCAAGGACAAGTTATGGATGTAAGAAGTGGTCATGGTGGCATGGACCAAATATAAAAGAAAAGGAAAAATTAATGACTACGATCATTGAGATCGTCACTGGTGAGTATCTGTACAGTATACACATACAATCATTTTATAGTCCTTGTATGGAGGTAATATCAGTTTTATTACAGTGGTTTTGATTAATGATCAGAATGTTAGTGTTATCACTACTGTATATGCTGGTAGTATTTTCTATGGAATGGCGGTATTGTTTGTCTATTATATTGCAATATTAATACTAACATTGGTCTTGATACAGTCATGTTTTTAAAAGGGTTGTACAACTCTGATTAAATTGTAGGCAAATAGTGCAGCTTGCTTGCTTGTGCTTGCTCTTGCTGGCTCCAGAAGTTGTCACATGATCACAAGTACGAGATTTGCAGACTAGAATAGAACATTAAATGGAACTTGTCACATCGTTTTGCCGCTATAAGATGCGGCCACTGCCTTTTGGGGCTTATCTACAGCATTCTGTAATGCTGTAGATAAGCCCCCAGTTCGACCTGAAAGATAAGAAAAAGAGGTTTTATTATACTCACCTGGGGGGCGGTCCGGTCCTATGGGTGTCATAGTCCGAGTCTGTCCCCCCCATCTTCATGCGATGTCGTCATCCTACTTGCTTCGTGTTGCGCTCCTTTGCAGGCACACTTATCTGCCCTGTTGAGGGCAGAGCAAAGTACTGCAGTGCACAGGCGCCAGGACAGGTCAGAGAGGCCCAGCGCCTGCGCACTGTGAGAATTTGCTCTGCCCTCAACAAGGCAGATCAGTATGCCTGCACAGGAGCGTGAGACAAAGCAAGTAGGATGATGACATCGCATGAAAATGGGAGGCGCCAGACCCGGACCTGCGACACCCATCGGACCGGACCGCATTGGACCGCCCCCCCCCGGTTGAGTATAATAAAACCTCTTATCCTTATCTTTCAGATCGGACTGGCGGCTTATCTAAAGTATTGCAGAATGCTGTATAAAAGCCCCGAAAGGCAGTGGCCGCATCTTATAGCGGCAAAACGAGGTGACAGGTTCCCATTAAGTGAAGCTGCTGATGTTCTAATTGGTACATGACCACAAGTAAGCAAATCTCATGCTTGTGATCACGTAACAACTGCTAGAACCAGCAAGCAGAGCCAAATACTTATGGTGTGTGTATTACATGCAGTTAGGAATTGGCAGGATGCACTGCTACTGGGTAAAAATTTACCGTACTTAAGGGTATACAATGCTTTTAATGATTAGTATTATTGGTAATATAGATCTTATAGTAAATCTTGATTTCCTCCAGACAGGATAATATTTATAATAGAGACCTGCATTTAGAGACGTGGTGAGGGAGGAGACAGCATGTATGCTTTCAAATGCAGGGTTTTATTTCCAAAAATTAAAGATTTAATAGAACAAAAGGGCTATTTACATTGTTTCATTATTTTCTTATTTTGTAAAAAATGTTTTACATTTTTTAGTTGTGATACATAAAACCTAGTGTTAGGGAGAGGTGGATATCGCACATCGTTTCTCTCCTATCCCTGCAAATTGTCAGCTCCCCTATGTGGATATGGAGTTTTTTTTAAACGTTTTTGGAGTAGAACCAATGTGGAACTCTCCAAATCTTCCTCAAAAACTCAAAACTCCTAAAAATGTGTTTAGCTCCAAAAATAATAATTTTTTTTAATCTGTATTGTCATAGAACTGACATGCGTGTGTCCATTCTGTACACCCACATGGAACCCATTTTTTACATTAACAATTTAATAAATAATAAAAGGTCAACTACATGTTCCTATATAAATAATTCAGAATTGAGATTCCTCGGTGGTTGATACCTTTTAAAGGCTAACTGAAAAGAAGGTAATAAATTGCAAGCTTTCCAGACTACTCAGGTCTCTTCATCAGGCATTGACTAGTGTTGAGCGATACTTTCCGATATCCAAAAATATCGGATCGGAATGGTATCGCCGATATCACTAAAATATCGGCGATACCCGATACCGATACCGGAAGTTCCATGTAAGTCTATGGGAACAAAATATCGCAACTAAAAAAAACCCTTTCTTTCGTTGTAAACACAAAATATACACACATAGAATACATATATATATATATTACATGTCATTGTGACATATATATATACATATATGTATAGTTTATACACTTCTACATAGTAAAATAGCCTCTGATTCAATTGCCGGGTAAAGCCGGCTTCTGTGAAAAGACAGAAGCACCCGACATGAAATGACACTTGGTGTACATAGGGTTAACCATGTCTTTTCATGTCGTTTGCTATCTGATTTGCACAAACATTACATCAGTCTATGTGTGCAAAATTTCACACCTGTAGGGGTTAATTAAAGTTGTAAATTCGTTGTAAAAAAAACGGACTTTTTTGCTACGAATTTACACCTTTAATTAACCCCTACAGGTGTGAAATTTTGCACACATAGACTGATGTAATTGTTTGTGCAAATCAGATAGCAAAGGACATGGTTAACCCTATGTACACCAAGTGTCATTTCATGTCGGGTTCTGCATTTTCACAAAAGCCGGCAATTGAATTAGCGGCTATTATACTATGTAGAAGTGTATGAACTATAAATATAAATATATATATATATATATGTGTCATATGGTCTGTGGTAAATAATACCAGTCCTACAGAACATATAATAGATTACAGCACAGGTACAGATAATGACTTACCGCTGATGTTCTTTCTAATGGAATTGTTCACTTTTCATTTCTTTTCCATCTGGCCCAGACCGACATGACGACTTCTCCAGCCAGGACTCGACTGCAGAGATTACAACAAAGACACATTTCACTTCTCATATTTTTAGCACTGTCTTGGTCACCAATTGGACTATTCTCAACCTGCACAAACTCCTCATCCTGCTGATACCCCAATACTGAGCCGCTGCTGCCATATGTGTCCCTATTTCTGCACCTGATACCCCAATACTGAGCCGCTGCTGCCATATGTGTCCCTATTACTGCACCTAATACCCCAATACTGAGCCGCTGCTGCCGTATGTGTCCCTATTACCATGGGCGTACCCAGGATCAAAACTAGGGGGGGGCAAGCCAATGTCACATCTTATAACAGGTCACATCATATACACTGTACATTATCCTGCATATTAGGTATGGAGCATTAGAACTGTTGTATACTGTATAATACAGCAGTGTATGCGACACTACGCTGTATATACCATATACTACACATGGCAGTCTCGCTCATGTCAGGAGTGGTACCAGCAAGTCCGAGGATTGCAGTGCGATCCTCGCATGAGTTATACGGCTGTCTGTCTATGCCCTTGTTATAATAATACTGAAATATTAATCTATTATCAAAGTATTAAGGAGCTCACAAGTAAAAAAAAGCCCCCTACCTCCCCTGTCCCCCACCCACACCCCAACAGCCCATTGTCTCACATGCATCCCTTAGTGTTCTGTCCCACTGACCACACAATACCCCCATCCTCTCACATGCACCCCTCAGTGCTCTGTTGCCCCTCCCCACTTCAGCCCCCATAATACCCCATCCTCTCACAGTAAACCCCCAGTGCCCTAGCCCCACAATACCCCATCCTCTTACATTCAACCCCAGTGACCTGTCCACCCTCCCTCACAATACCCCATACTCTCACATCAACCCCTGTGCACCAGCCCCCACAATATCCCCATCCTCTCACATTCACCAACCAGTGCCCTGTATCCCCTCCCCCACAATACCCCATCCTCTCACATTCACTCTCTGTGCCCTGTTGCCCCTCCCCCACTTCAGCCCCCACAATACACCCATCCTCTCACATTAACCCCCCCAGTGCCCTAGCCCCCACAATACCCCATCCTCTCACATTAACCCCCCCAGTGCCCTAGCCCCCACAATGCCCCATACTCTTACATTCAAGCCAGTGCCCTGTACCCCTCCCCCACAATACCCCCATCCTCTCACATTAACCCCCCCAGTGCCCTAGCCCCCACAATACCCCCATCCTCTTACATTCACCCCAGTGCCCTGTACCCCTCTCCCACAATACCCCCATCCTCTCACATTAACCCCCCAGTGCCCTAGCCCTCACAATACCCCCATCCTCTTACATTCACCCCAGTGCCCTGTACCCCTCCCCCACAATACCCCATCCTCTCACATTAACCCCCCCAGTGCCCTAGCCCCCACAATACCCCATCCTCTTACATTCACCCCCAGTGCCCTGTACCCTCTCCCCCACAATACCCCATCCTCTCACATTCCCACACAGTGACCATGACATGCCTGAGCAGAATGAATTTAATAAATTCCATCCTCTCTTACCATGAAGCTTGCAAGCAGGGACCATGCCAGCCTGATAATACCAGGCCACAGCAGTCTGCATATCTTGGCTGGTAACAAAATAGGGATCCCTCGAAAAAAATTGGCGGGGGTCCCCCCTATTTTTGTTAACCAGCCAGATGAAGCAGACTGCTGAGGCCTGTTTTTTCAGGCTGGTAAGGATCCAATATCCATGGACCTGCCAGCCTGATAATACCAGGCCACAGCAGTCTGCTTAGCTTGCTGGTTAACAAAAATAGGGGATCCCCTCGAAAAAAAAACGGCATAGGGTCCCCCTATTTTTGTTAACCAGCCAAGTAAAATGCAGACTGCTGCGGCCTGGTATTAAAAGACTGTCAAGGCCCATGGATTTTGGCCCTCAACAGCCCGATAATACCAGGCTACAGCAGCCCCACATTTTGGCGCATCAAAAGATGTGCCAATTGTGGCACTTTACCCGCTCTTCCCACTGCCCTGTAGCGGTGGCAAGTGGGGTAATAAGGGGTTAATGTCACACGTTGATTGCACGGTGACAATAAGCCGGTTAATAATGGATAGGCGTCAATAAGACACCGATCCATTATTAATCCCAAAGTTTTTAAATGTATAAAAAAAGACAAAGCAAGAAAAAAGTATTTAATGAAATAAAGAGACAACACAGTTTCATTTCTTTATTATACTCTCATTCCTGCGACGCCAATCGATCTCCTGTAAAAAAAGGAAAAAAACAAACCAACAGTATACCACCTGTCCGACGCAGTCCATAGTAACGAGTGTCCCACGACGATCCAGCTCTGCTATATCGCAATGACAGGCAGAGCCTGTCATGGCGACGCAGCACAGCTGATTACCTGCTTCCCCGGCGGTGACGTCATCGGACTGACTGCTTTACGGCCGGGATTACCCAGCAGTCACTGCAGTTATCGCGAGAAACTGCATGTGACCGCCGGGGAAAGATGATGGCAGCCATCAAGCAGTCCAGGCCGTGACCGCCGGAGATCTTCTGCCAGGTAAGTGCCGCTGACTCCTGACAGACCCGACCGACGGACACTGACAGTGACAGTGACAATTCCGATTCCGGTATCCGATAAGACGACAATATCGGAACTCGGAATCGAAAGTCCGATACAGCTAATATCGGCCGATACCCGATATTTGCAGTATCGTATCGCTCAACACTAGCATTGACTAATACAAAATCTGAAGAGTCACATATTTATACACAACACAGCACAGAAAATGTGCTGTGTTGTGTATAAATATGTGATTCTTCAGATTTTGCATTAGTCAATGCCTGTTGAAGAGACCTGAGTAAAAAAGAAGGAACAGCATCCAATCCAGGTGAAAAAAGTGGTGAAAAACTTTATTGCACCATCATACAACGTTTCGACCTGCTTGGTCTTCATCAAGTCGAAACGTTGTATGATGGCGGAATAAAGTTTTTCATCACTTTTTCCACCTGGATTGGATGCTGTTCCTTCTTTTTTTATTTTTAGTTACTTTTGTCCAATTGGGTCTATGGACTTGGAACGTGCATTTTGATGTCGGCTGCTGTTGTTCTGAAGAGACCTGAGTAGTCTGGAAAGCTTGCAATTTGTTACCATCTTCTCAGATAGCCATTAAAAGGTATCAACCACTGAGGACTCTCAATTCTGAATATTTTACCATCTACTGGCTAACATGGTACAAAGATATACATCTTTCCTGTATCTTAATAATTGTAATGGATCCAAGAAAAACATAAGATATATTGGTTGGTAACCCGTCTATGATCCATTTTTGTGCACCCATTGAATTAAAATAGGTGAATCTTATACAGAGTACAGAATATGGTTTAAAGCACTTCATGCTGCAATTATTTTTTTACTTACAGTCCATCAGTCTGAACTACCACATTGACTTGTCTGGATCAGTATGCTGTCAGTTTTGCATAATGACAGCACACGGACTGATTATACGTTCATCTAAACGAGCCCTTAGATCAGGGTCACATGGATCGTATATCTTCGATTGGATCGATTATGTTAATGACACTGCTCAAATGCTGCTTCGAGTTTGATCACAGTGTGATCATAGTGTGATCTGATTCTAACACATGAGAAAATCAGAGAACAGGCAAAAAAAAAAAAGGAAATCTGCAGTGCCCTATAGAATAGCATTGGTCTAAGAGCTATCCTATGTTTATCGGATAGCACTTGTCTGATTTATACGCTGATCTGTTATGATTTGGTAGCTGAGGAGGAAAGGAGCAAAAAAACGCCAAAGCAGCAAGACACCAGAGAGGCTGGGACCTAATGGGTTGCAGATCCCCAAACTAACCGCCCAACTAGAAGTAGCCGTGGAGCGTACCTACGGTGATCCTAGACGCCTCGGCACAGCCGAGAGTTAGCTACACCTGAAAATATAAAGAGGAAAGCTAACTGCCCCAGAGTAGAGACCCCAAAGAAATAGGAAGCCCCCAAACATGTAATGGCGGTTAGACAAGAGGAAAACACGAACACAGACAGAAAATAGAATGAGCAAATGTTGGGGCCCAAATCTGTCTAGAAAGTAAAGTACAGGAGAGAAATTTTGTCTGCAACCCAGAAAAACACTAATAAAAATACCAGCACTTCTGATTACAAAAAACCTGAGACCACACGATCTCGACCACCTATATCAGATCTCTGGTGTGAAACACAGCTACCCAGCAATAAAAAATATCACAGGAACAGAGAACAAGTGCAAATACAAAATGAGAACAGAGGGCAGCGCAAGCCCCCAAAGGGGACCCGGCTGAAGTCCAAGGCAAGACTGCAAAAGCAAGGAAAATCCAACCACAGAAAAAATACAGAAAGTCACTTATCTGAATGATAGCAGGAAAGCAAGCTGAAATTCCAACAAAGACCTGGAAGCCACAATTGATTACCGGCGATGATCATGGGAGTTCAGCTCACTTATATCAGGCCAGTCAGGCCCACCTGACACCCATTCCTTAATTGGTTCAATACCCTCAGCAACCACCGGAGGGAGCCTAAGCTCCAAAGTCATCTCCAACACATTCACAACACTGATCTGAGCGTGCGAGGCCTTACAAAGAGCCATGAAGCTGCTATCCAGGTTTTCTGCATCTCAAACGTCTTTGCCTATCGAGTTGCCTCCCTTTAAAGACATATGACCTCTGCACTAATCCGTACCTCCCACTCCCGACTCCAAGACTTTTCCCGCGCTGCGCCAATCCTCTGGAATGCTCTACCCCAAGAAATTAGGACTATCCACAATTTGCATGGTTTCAGGCGCTCCCTCAAAACACATCTGTTCAGAGCGGCCTATCACATTCACTAATCAAAGTCATTCTATGTGTAAGTGTTGTGTTGTGTGTAGCCCATTCACTATCTCCATCCATCCCTCACTCCCTTAAGATGGCTGGACCATCATTGTAAATACACCATTGTATATACACACCTGTATTTTGTATCTCCCCCACCTCATTGTAGATTGTAAGCTCTCACGAGCAGGGCCGTCTTATTTTGCTTTAATTACTGTATTGTTAACGTTGTTACTTATGACTTGTGTTTTGAAACTGTTAAATTGTAAAGCGCTGCGGAATATGATGGCGCTATATAAATAAAGATTTATTATTATATTATTATTATTATTATTATTATATGAGATGCTTACTAGGCAGGGAAAGGATCAATTCAATACATGGAGTTCTGGTACATTTTAGTTTGTAAATCTAATGTGTGTGAATCAGATTGTTATCTTTGTATGTTTTATGGGTCTTCTAAAATAATAATGCATTTTATGGAATAACCTTTATTAGATAATATAGTTTGAGTATCAGCTAAAATGTATCCAGTAGTGTGCTGAGAAAGCTTTTACAATACACTAAATGGGCATGCAACAAAAACAGGATTCCACAATAATCAAGCACAAGTTAAGTAACCTTTGAGGAAATCGGGAGCTCACTTATGGCAGGCTCATTTCTGCAAAAAATGACCTTGTATTTCACTGTGATGTGTAAATTTAATATAGATTTGCAATATGCACTAGTGGATTGTCAATTATACCTTTTGTGCTGTTATATATTCCCATCTAATAAATTTCCCAATTCTATAAATAATTACAACTTAAAAACAGCTTTCAGTAATTTAAAAAAAAATGTCAAGGGACTGGGAAAAGAGTTCCCTCCTGCTGCAAACTGTCTTGACAGGTAGAATGTCTGCTGATTCACATCTTCTGGCATGTATGAGTGGGGGTTGTTCAACCCTATTTAATTGAACTGAAAAGAATACTCTATTGAGCTGTATTGAATAAACATGAACACATTGATTCCTCCTGCAGAGACAGCGAAGTATAGTGGCTGACACAGCACATACAGTGTAACATGCCACAGAATCAGAGGCAAAAATTATTAAGGATCAATAAGCTATCTAGAACATGACAGACTATGTAAATACTTAAAACATTGGCGAATCAGATCTGTACTCTACTTATCTAGTGTAAAATATATTAAACATTTTAGAACACACCACTTTTGTGCAAAAAGATACACTGTCTAGCCATTTTCTACTTCTCATGTCACTTTTTAAAATTGTTTAGAAAGAAAGAATTAGTGAGAAGCATGGAGCTTTTTATGTACTTTAATTAAAGTGAAAAATGTAGTTAACTTAAAAGGGTTATCCACTACCCTGATGTATACACTGCAGTCTCAGTGCATCCTATGTGATTTATATATATCAATCTCAGTGTATCCTATGTGATGCGTATAGCAGAGTCTCAGTATATCTTTAACCCCTTTACTCCCGAGGGTTGTTTGCATGTTAATGAACGGGCCAATTTTTACAATTCTGACCAATGTCCCTTTATGAAGTTATAACTCTGGAATGCTTCAACGGATCTTGGATATTCTGAGATTATTTTATCATGACATATTGTACTTCATGATAGTGGTAAAATTTCTTTGATCTAACTTGCTTTTTATTTATGAAAAAAACGGAAATATGGCAAAAATTTTGAAAATTTCCCAATTTTCAAACTTTGAATTTGTATGCCCTAAAAACAGAGAAATATGTCACATAAAATAGTTTCTAAATAACATTTCCCACATGTCTACTTTACATCAGCACAATTTTGTTAGGAAGTTATAAGGGTTAAAAATTGACCAGCGATTTCTCATTTTTACAACAAAATTTACAAAACCATTTTTTTAGGGACATCACATTTAAAGTCACTTTGAAGAGTGTACATGACAGAAAATGCCCAAAATTGACACTATTCTAAAAACTGCACCCCTCTATGTACTCAAAACCACATTCAAGATGTTTATTAACCCTTCAGGTGCTTCACAGGAATTTTTGGAATGTGAAAGAAAAAAATGAACATTTAACTTTTTAGTCACAAAACTGATCTTTTACAAACAATTTCTTTATTTTCACAAGGGTAAAAGGATAAAATTGACAAAAAAAAGTTGTTGTGCAAGTTCTCCTGAGTACGCCGATACCCCATATGTGGGGGTAAACCACTGTTTGGGCGCACGACAGGGCTGAGAAGGGAAGGAGCGCCGTTTGATTTTTCAAACAAAAATTGGCTGGAATTGAGAATGGACGCCATATCATGATTGGAGAGCCCCTGATGTGCCTAAACAGTGGAAAACCCCTACAAGTTACACCATTTTGGAAACTATACCCCCTAAAGAACGTATCTAGATGTGTGGTGAGCACTTTGAACCCCCAAGTGCTTCACTCAAGTTTATAATGTAGAGACATGAAAAAAAATCATATGTTTTCCATAAACATGATCTTTTTGTCCCCAATTTTTTTATTTTTCCAAGGGTAAGAGGAGAAATTGGACCCCAAAAGTTGTTGTCCAATTTGTCCTGAGTACACTGATACCCCATTGGTGGGGGGAACCGCTATTTGGGCGCACGGCAGAGCTTGGAAGGGAAGGAGCACCATTTGACATTTTCACACCAAAATTGGCTGGAATTGAGATCGGACACCATGTCGCGTTTGGAGAGCCCCTGATGTGCCTAAACAGTGGAAATCCCCCAATTCTAACTTCAACCCTAACCCCAACACACCCCTAGCCCTAATCTCAACTCTAACCATAACCCTAACCCTAACACACCCCTAACCCTAATCCCAACCCTATCCATAGGCCTAACCACAAACCTAACCCTAACACACCCCTAACCCTAATCGCAATCCTAACCCTAATCCCAACCCTAACCCTAATCCCAACTCTAACACTAATCCCAACCCTAACCGTAATACAAACCCTAATCCCAACTTGAGCCTCAACCCTAGCCCTAACTTTAGCCCCAACCCTAACCCTAACTTTAGCCCCAACCGTAACCCTAACTTTAGCCCCAACCATAACCCTAAATTTAGCCCCAAACCTAACCCTAACTTTAGCCCCAACCCTAACCCTAAAGGAACTGTCACACTTAGCGATCGCACTAGCGATCATGACAATGACACGACCTGGCGAGATTGCTAGTGCGATCGCTATGAGGTCAGTAGTTAGCTTCCAAACACATCTCATCAGCGATCAGTATAACGACCTCTGCGGTCGTTGGGAAAACCTAGTCCCGCCTGCGACGCTGGTAAAGTCGTTCATAAAGGGTGTCACACTCAGCGATTCAGGCTCACCAGCGGGACACCAACGACCAAAAAACGGCTCAGAATGTTCATAAGTGATCAGTGACATTGCAGCAGGGGCCACATCGCCGCTACATGTCACACACAGCTAAGTCGCTAACGAGATCGCTACTGCATCATAAAATCGGTGATGCAGTAGCGATCTAGTTAGCGATCTCGCTTAGTGTGACAGTACCTTTACCCTAATGGGAAAATGGAAATAAAAACATTTTTTATTATTTTTCCCTAACTAAGAGGGTGATAAAGGGGTTTGATTTACCATTTATAGTGGGTTTTTATAGCGGGCTTTTATGTTTGGCAACTGCCACACACTAAAAGATGCTTTTTATTGCATAAAATAGTTTTTTCATCACCATATTTTGAGAGCTATAATTTTTCCATATTTTGGCCCACAGTCATGTGAGGTCTTGTTTTTTGCAGGAAGGACGAGTTGACGTTTTTATTGATACCATTTTTGGGCACATGACATTTTTTGATCGGTTTTTATTCAGATTTTTGTGGAAGCAGAATGAACAAAACCAGCAATTCATGAATTCTTTTGGAGGGGGGCGTTTACACTGTTCCGTGTGTGGTTAAATTGATAAGGCAGTTTTATTCTTCGGGTCAGTATGATTATAGCGATGCCTCATTTATATATTTTTTAAATGTTTTGCCCCTTTTATACAATAAAAACTATTTTATAGAGAAGATAATTATTTTTGCATCGCTTCATTCTGAGAGCTATAACTTTTTTATTTTTTCGCTGATGGCGCTGTGTGGTGGCTTATTTTTTTCAGAACAAGATGACATTTTCAGCAGTACCACGTTTATTTATATCCGTTTTTTGATCATGTGTTATTCCACTTTTTGCTTGGCGGTATGATGACAAAGCATTGTTTTTTTGCCTTGTTTTTTTTGATGTTCACTAAAGGAGGACAGTTTTATAGGGAAGGTCGTTACGGATGCGGCGATACCAAATATGTGTACTTTTATTGTTTAGATTTGTTTTTAATAAAAATATTTATTTATTGCTGGAATAAATATTAATTTTTTCATTATTATTTTTTATTATTTTTTAAAATATTTTTACAATTATTTAAAAAATTTTTTTATTTAATTCCTAATTTTACACTTTTTCCTATTATGGGACACTCATTTATTTTGTGCAGGGTGATCGCTTCTATAGCATGCAGATCTGCATGTTATAGAAGCTGTCAGCGCTGCAGCTCCTATAGCACTGACCTGAGAGACTTCCTGGTCATCAATGCGCATGACAGGAAGTCCCTCAGGCCTGGAGACCTGGATATCATCGTGGCAACATCGGGTTTCTATGGCAGCGATCGGTAACCTGCGGCATGCTGTCAGCCCTCTGCAGCCGCCGGAACACTGTGATCATGTTTGATCGCAGCGTGCCAGGGGTTAAAGTTCCGGTAGCGGTCCGTAACCTCTTCTGGCACTTAGTGCCGGTTGTCAGCTGTGAGAATCAACTGACACCCGGCCGCGATCAGTCGCGCTCCTCCCATGAGCGCGGTCGATCAACTGTGACCTACTGTCCCGTCACTGGGACTTAAGGCCCACGTCACATGGACGGGAAAGTACGTCATATGGTAGAAAGAGGTTAATCATGTATATACAGCAGTCTCAGTGTATCAGTGTATCCTATGTGACATATTTAGCAGAGTTTCAGTGTATCCCATGTAATGTAGACAGCTGAGTTTTAGTATATTCTATGTGCTATATATACAGCAGTCTCAGTTTATACTGTGTGATGTGTGTAGCAAAGTCTCAATGTAAAGAATGTGATGTGTGATGTGCAGCCTAAATGTATATATAGCAGAGTCTCAGTGTATCCTATGTGATGTGTATAGCAGAGTATCAGTGCATCTTATGTGATATGAATAGAAAAGTCTCACTGTTTCCTTTGTGAAATATACAGCAGTCTCAGTGTATCCTATGTGATTTATACAGCAGAGTCTCAGTGTATCCTCTGTGATGTGTACTACAGTCTCAGTGTATCCTATGTGATATATTTAGCAGAGCCTTAGTGTATCATCTGTGATGTAAATAGTAGAGTCTCAGTGTATCCTATGTGATGTGTAGAGCAGAGTCTCAGTATATCCTATGTGATTTATACTGTAGTCTCAGAGTATCCTATGTGTTGTATATAGTAAAGTCTCCAGGTATCCTATGTGATGTGTACTGCAGTATCAGTGTATCCTATGTGATTCATGTATTTCTATGCAACCGCTCTGATCCGAGTGCCGGCGGCAGTTCCGGGTGTTCATGCTAGAGACTCGCACGAGAATCATGCGAGTTTCTCGCATGTGTGAACCCGGCCTAACAGGGAGGCTGGAACTGGTTGGGAATGGGAGAAGTCAGAGCTGCTATGAGGGATTTGATAGTTGATGTCATTCTGTAGTTCATAGAAAGTCAGAGATTGACATCCTGTCTACACATTCGTTGATGTTCTGCGCTGTTCATTAAACTGCAGTTTATATGACCCAACCTCCTATATTAAATGGGGAGAAACGTACAGATGTGACTGAAATGGGATGAAACAAACAGCGTGAACATTGATAGTGAGTAATCATTATATGTGAAAGAAAAAAAAAAACGCTGGCGTGATTTTGTAAGGACTAAACTAAATCCACGTAAAGCCATGGCTGTAATCATGCTCTAATACTGAGTGCATTGATTCTTTTGATAAAGAAATTGGCTTCTTTAAACTCCATTTGAAGTTTTCTGCTAGTTAGATTTCGGTGCACAGGGGCCGCACTCTGCACTGGGTCTTCTCTTCCCTGCCTGTGATTCCCGGCCCCTCTGCCTGCCTCAGGTCTGTGAATGTCCTGTCTCCTGATTTTATAATCTCAGCAGTGACCTATCATTCACAGACTGGAGGAGGGCAGAGGGGCTGGGAATAAAAAACAGGGAGGAGAAGACTTTATTAGTAGAAAACTTTATATGGTGATTACAGAACAACAAAGTGGATTTCTTCACCAAAGGCATCAATCTAATCAGTATTAAAGTGCCATTACTGTCATGTATTTACTCTACATTACATTCCCTTCCTTAAAGTGCTTTTTTATTTAGAGTGCCTTAAAGGGAATCTGTCTCCAAATGTTTTACTCCTAATCTGAGTGCAGAATAATGTAGAGACAAGGACCTTGAATCCATCGATGTGTCGCCTACTGAGCTTCTTGCTATTGTTTTGATAAAATCACTTTTATCACCAGGAGATTATCACTAAACCTACTGTAATGTAGTCCTCCATAATAATGAACTCTATATAAACCAGCCCCCATCAATGATTGGCATCTTTCTGCCTATGCACAGTGTAGGCAGAAAGCTGCCAAACAGTGGTGTGGGCGCGGTTATACAGAGCTCAGCATTCAGAGAACTGGTAGATCAGCAGCAGATATACTCTAATTTTATCAAAACTGCAGCAAGCAGACAAATAATACATTGTTGGAATCCTAATCTCTTCCACTACTTTATGCTGTTCCCAAATGGGGTAGCAAAAACCTAGTGACCGATTACCAGTATCATCACTTTCACATTTTTACAATTCTTGTTCTGGGTATATGATTTTCACTTTTATACTCATACAACATTTATTTAAAAATATCTGTATATTTTGCATCAAGAAACTTTGTACAGATGGTGACATTAAATTAGTTCAAATCAGTAATGAAAACCTTATGCTTACTTCTGTAGGAGACTTTCCCTACCATTCCCGAGGCTTGTTACATAATCTTACACAGGATAACATGTGGCAGCATTTTCTTTAGATGTACAAGTCTCAACATGTTCTGCCATGTAAAGTTTGCAAAGGTTCTGAAATCTGCAGGTCTACAAGCTGTTGAGATAAGAGAGTTTCTGCATAGACTTTTAACCCTTTTTCAGGAAAAAAGCTAATAAATAATTTTTATCAGTAATTTTAGAAGAGTAATAGCAGGACATTCTTTGTGATTTTTCTACTCATTTTTTGCAGTTTACACAATATATTTTGGACATCTGTTAATATTTGAGACATTTGCATATCATTTTAGAAATAAAATGATGTTGCCATGAATTGATGCAGGCTCAATAAAGTAGTATTTCCATCTCATTAAAGGTGATGGACTAATTACCTCCTCAACAGGGGCGGAACTATCGTGGAAGCAGGGGAAGCAGCTGCCATAGGGCCCGGGCTAGCAGGGGGCCCGTCCCTGCTGCAGCTGTCTCCCCTGCGGCTGTGTTCCGCCGCCCATGGCCTGAGAGTCGGCGGTTCCCTGTGCTGGCTGTCATGCTGACAGCCGGCGCAGAGAAGCTGCTGCGTGCCGTCTCCCAGGAATCAATTGCACTGGTGTCTATACAGACGCCAGTACAATTGAAGCTCTGACCGCCGGGTCAGAGCGACGTCTGCAGCGTGATCATGTCATGTGATCACGCTGCTGACGTCACTCGTCGGCGGCGCCCAGAAGGGTGAAGACTGGTGGTGAGTGTGCTCCACTGTGGAGCTGAAGATACCACCGAAGATTAACGGGGGCACATACTGTGTGAGTGATAACTCTGCATTCTTGGCTGCATTACTACTTGAGGGGCACATTACTACTGATGGGAGAATAAGAGGGCTTATTACTAGTTATGGGGGCATAATGTGCCTGCATTAATAGTTATGCGGGACATGGTTACTAGTAATGGTAGCATAAGGGGGCTGCATTGCTACCAGTCCATTATATTATATTGTGTTTCCATAATGTCTGCTTTAAATACAGCTCTGATTTGGGCAAAAAGCTGGCCGTTATGAGACTGAAGAGTATTTTTTGGGCCTAGAGAATTGCTGTGATTTGCTCCGCCCACTGCTATTGGCTCCGCCCACTATCAGAACCCCGCCCCCCCGCCGCCCGTTTGGGAGAGGGGGCCCCGTTCAAAATTTTGCTGTGGGGCCCCGCCATTTCTAGTTACGCCACTGCTCCTCAAGATAGTGAAAGAGTATGCAAAGAGGCCACCGACATTAAGTACAAATGCAAAAGAAGAAAGAAGCACAGAAATAGCACACACAATTAAAAAACTATTAAAAAAAAACAAAAAAGGTTATATATGAATGAATCACAACATGCTCATGGTAAAATCAATGTATAGCCTCCAAAGCCCTGAAAGCATGCAATGTTAACCTCTAAGTGCATACATACAGGTGCATCTCACAAAATTAGAATATCATCAAAAAGTTAATTTATTTCAGTTCTTCAATACAAAAAGTGAAACTCATATATTATATAGAGTCATTACACACAGAGTGATCTATTTCACGTGTTTATTTCTGTTAATGTTGATGATTATGGCTTACAGCCAATGAAAACCCAAAAGTCATTATCTCAGGAAATTAGAATACTTTATAACACCAGCTTGAAAAAATGATTTTAAAATCTAAAATGTTAGCCTACTGAAATGTATGTTCAGTAAATGCACTCAATACTTGGTCGGGCTCCTTTTGCATCAGTTACTGCATCAATGCTGCGTGGCATGGAGGCGATCAGCCTGTGGCACTGCTGAGGGGTTATGGAAGCTTTTGTTGCTTTGATAGCAGCATTCAGATGGGCTCCATTGTGGGGTCTGGTGTCTCTCATCTTCCTCTTGACAATACACCATGGATTCTATATGGGGTTAAGGTCAGGTGAGTTTGCTGGCCAATCAAGCACAGTTATACTGGTGTTTATAAACCAGGTATTGGTACTTTTGGCAGTGTGGAGAGGTGCCTAGTCCTGCTGGAAAATTAAATTTCCATCTCCAAAAAAGCTTGTCGGCAGAGGGAAGCATGAAGTGCTCTAAAATTTCCTGGTAGAACGGCTGCACTGACTTTGGTCGTGATAAAACACAGTGGACCTACACCAGCAGATGACATGGCTCCCCAAACCATCACTGATTGTGGAAACTTCACACTAGACCTCAAGCAGCTTGGAATTTCTGTCACTCCACTCTTCCTCCAGACTCTGGGAGGAAAGTATTCAGATCCCTTTAAATTTTTCACTCTTTGTTCCATTGCAGCCATTTGTTAAATGCAAAAAAGTTCTTTTTTTCTCATTAATGTACACTCTGCACTTCATCTTTACTGAAATAACAGAAATGTAGAAATTTTTGCAAATTTATTAAAAAAGAAAAACTGTAATATCACATGGTCTTGCTCAGTATTGTGTAGAAGCACCCTTTTGAGCTAGTACAGCCATGAGTCTTCTTGGGAATGATGCAACAAGTTTTTCACACCTGGATTTGGGGATCCTCTGCCATTCTTCCTTGCAGATCCTCTCCAGTTCCATCAGGTTGGATGGTGAATGTTGGTGGACAGCCATTTTCAGGTCTCTTCAGAGATGCTCAATTGGGTTTAGGTCAGGACTTTGGCTGGGCCAGTCAAGAATTGTCACAGAGTTGTTCTGAAGCCACTCCTTTGTTATTTTAGCTGTGTGCTTGGGGTCACTGTCTTGTTTGAAGGTAAACCTTCGACCTAGTCTGAGGTCCAGAGCACTCTGGAAGAGGTTTTCATCCAAGATATCTCTGTACTTGGCCACATTCATATTTATTTCAATTGCAACCAGTCGTCCTGTCCCTGCAGCTGAAAAACACCCCCCATAGCATGATGCTGCCACCACCATGTTTCACTGTTAGGATTGTATTGGGCAGGTGATGAGCAGTGCCTGGTTTTCTCCACACATACCGCTTAGAACTATCACTAAAAAGTTCTATCTTTGTCCTTCAAGTGTATTGATCCTTCATCCTCTATTGATCCTTCTCATAGTCTGGGAGTCCTTCATGTGTATTTTAACAAACTCTGTGCGGACTTTCATATGTCTTGCACTGAGGAGAGGCTTACATCAGGCCACTATGTCATAAAGGCCCGACTGTTGGAGGGCTGCAGTGATAGTTGACTTTGTTGAACTTTCTCCCATATCCCTACTGTATCTGTGGAGCTCAGCCACAGTGATCTTGGGGTTTTTCTTTACCTCTCCCACCAAGGCTCTTCCCCCATGATTGCTCAGACTGACTGGACAACCAGGTTTAGGAAGTCTTCTGGTGGTCCCAAGCTTCTTCTATTTAAGGATTATGGAGGTCACTGTGCTCTTAAGAACCTCGAGTACTGCAGAAATTCTTTTGGAACCTTGGCCAGATCTGTGCCTCGCCACAATTCTGTCTCTGAGCTCCTTGGCCAGTTCCTTTGACCTAATGATTCTCATTTGGTCTGACATGCACTGTGGGCTGTGAGGTCTTATATAGGCAGGTGTGTGCCTTTACAAATCAAGTCCTATCAGTTTAATTAAACGCACTTGGGCTCCAATGAAGGAATATAACCATCTCAAGGAGGATCACAAGGAAAAGGGTAGCATGTTACATAAATATGAGTGTCTGAGCAAAGGGTCTGAATACTTATGACCATGTGATACTTCAGTTTTTCTTTTTTAATACATTTGCAAAAATTTCTACATTTCTGTTTTTTTCAGTCAAGATGGGGTGCAGAGTGTACATTAATGAGAAAAAAAATTAACTATTTTGCATTTACCAAATGGCTGCAATGAAACAAAGAATGAAAAATTTAAAGGGGTCTGAATACTTTCCGAACCCACTGTATAATCCACCAATCCTATAGCTATAGACCACTTCACTATTCTTGTTAAATACAGTATGCAATAAACTAGAAAAGAAATAATGGTATATATAAGACAAAGAAATATACAAAAAAAATTAAATGAAGTGTGTTGGTTCAGTTTGTGAATATAAGGAAAAACTGCTTGCGGAATGTACATAGAGATGTCACACCAAAAATATGTACAATAATCTGAAGAAAGCGGTCATATGTGGGGGAGAGCGCTGCCAGATCAATGCACCAATTCCTATAGCTATAATCCTACAGGGCTATTATAAGATAAAAAATGAATGACCAGAGTATATACAGACAGATAGATGACATTTTTCTTTACTTAGCTGCTTTTTTCTTGTCATAATACAAATTCTAACAGTCTATTCAGTAGGACTATCAGCTGTGTATCCACCAGACTTCTGCACAACACAACTAATGGTCCCACCCCCATTTATAAGGCCAGAAATCCCACTTATTAAACCTGACAGGGCACACGTGTGAAGTGAAAACCATTTCCGGTGACTACCTCTTGAAGCTCATCAAGAGAATGCCAAGAGTGTGCAAAGCAGTAATCAAAGCAAAAGGTGGCTACTTTGAAGAACCTAGAATATAAGACATATTTTCAGTAGTTTCACACTTTTTTGTTAAGTATATAATTCCACATGTGTTAATTCATAGTTTTGATGCCTTCAGTGTGAATGTACAATTTTCATAGTCATGAAAATACAAAAAAATCTTTGAATGAGAAGGTGTGTCCAAACTTTTGGTCTGTACTGTAGAGGTCTGGAAGAACCCACGTTTATTGCCACCTGCGTTTGTGGCTTCCTCAGGGGTAGTGTAAGCATATAAATCTGTCTTGGATAGATATATTTCATAAGTAATTAAGAACAGAGTTACCAGCTGTAGAGAACAGCATGCGGAAGTCCGCCAAATTGCCTGTGCTTAGGTAGTGTCAATTAGACATAAAGTTTATTGAAAATATAAACTGTTCTTGTGCGTTTTGATTATGCCCATTGGGTTTGTTGCTAGGGATGTTTAAATTTAAACAGCTTATTATGCACACGTGACTGTGTCATCATTAGACCCATAGGATAAGTACACATGCGTTTATTTACTTATCACTAAAACTACCGCTGCACCCAGGAGAGGAGCAATGTATACGCCAAGGTAAGTACAATGCCAGATAGGCAATTAAAGACGGAATAAAGTGCATGTGCCAAACAGGTCACTGCATTGTGCAATATTATTGATGGACATAAAAAATAAAAAAAAAAGAATTACAAAAAGGTAGAAAACCAAGCAAGTGCATATGAGGATATGCACAAGTAAAAAATGCATAAGTACAATCTCTGATGAGACATTAGGAATACTGTTAGTAAGATAGGCCAGGTCAATCATTGCATATACAAATCTATGCAAATGTGAATTAATCCATAAAAATATATGTATAAACATTTATTCTTATTTAAACATATGATAATGCACATGTAGGGTGGCAGGGTGGCTCAGTGGTTAGCACTGCAGCATTGAAGCGCTAGGATCCTGGGTTCAAATCCCACCAAGGACAACATCTGCAATGAGTTTGTATGGTCTCCCCCCATCGGGGACAGTGCCGATAATGTATCTAAAGCACTGTGGAATTAATGGTGCTATATAAATGAGTAAAATAAATAAAAAAAATAAATGTACAAATGAACAAACCCAGACACCAGACAGTGCATAAAAAAACATATCAAAATGTGAATAAAAAAATAAAAATAAATTAAATATAAAGATTAATTTTTTTTTAAATATAATAAATAAATAATAAACACACCAAAAAGTGTCCATATAAAAAAGTGCTCACATCAAAAATAATATCAGCATCAGCAGTATGCAATTTAATGTTATAAGAAAAAATCTAGTCTCCCATGATCATGTATAAATATATTTATGATCTTTCACTTTTTTTATATGGAATTTACCTCTTCCTGACAACATTTATGCAATGACTATATGTGTGACTTATTTATTTTCACATTGATCATAGTTCTGCTACCACTTATATGTTTTCAATGTACTGAGACCCATTTTTGTGCTGATTTTCCCTTTTGGAATTCATTAATATTTTTGATATGATATATGTTTTTAACCCCTTCATGACCCAGCCTATTTTGACCTAAATGACCTGGCCATTTTTTGCAATTCTGACCAGTGTCCCTTTATGAGGTAATAACTCAGGAACGCTTCAACGGATCATAGCGATTCTGAGATTGTTTTTTCGTGACATATTGGGCTTCATGTTAGTGGTAAATTTAGGTAGATAATTTTTGCGTTTATTTGTGAAAAAAAATGGAACTTTGGCCAAAATTTTGAAAATTTTGCAATTTTCAAATTTTGAATTTTTATTCTGTTAAACCAGAGAGTTATGTGACAAAAAATAGTTAATAAATAACATTTCCCACATGTCTACTTTACATCAGCACAATTTTGGGAACAACATTTTTTTTTTGTTAGGAAGTTATAAGGGTTAAAAGTTGACCAGCGATTTCTCATTTTTACAGCAAAATTTACAAAACCATTTTTTTTAGGGACCACCTCACATTTGAAGTCACTTTGAGGGGTCAATATGGCAGAAAATACCCAAAAGTGACACCATTATAAAAACTGCACCCCTCAAGCTACTCAAAACTACATTCAAGAAGATTATTAACCCTTTAGGTGCTTCACAGGAACTAAAGCAACGTGGAAGGAAAAAATGGACATTTTAATTTTTCCAACAAAATTTTTCTTTTAGCATCAATTTTTTCATTTTTGCATGGGCAACAGGATAAAATGGACTCTAAAATTTGTTGGGCAATTTCTCCTGAGTACATCGATACCTCATATGTGGTCATAAACCACTGTTTGGGCGCACGGCAGGGCTCAGAAGGGAAGGAGCGCCATTTGACTTTTTGAATGGAAAATATGCTGGAATATTTAGCGGTTGCCATGTCGCATTTGGAGAGTCCCTGTGTGCCTAAACATTGGAGCTCCCCACAAGTGACCCCATTTTGGAAACTAGACCCCCCAAGGAACTTATCTAGATGCAGATTGAGCACTTTGAACCCCCAGGTGCTTCACAAATTGATCCGTAAAAAAAAGAAAGTACCTTTTTTTTCACAAAAATTTTCTTTTAGCCTCAGTTTTTTCATTTTCACATGGGCAACAGTATAAATTGGATCCTAAAATTTGTTGGGCAATTTCTCCTGAGTACACCGATACCTCATATGTGGTCATAAACCACTGTTTGGGCGCACGGCAGGGCTCAGAAGGGAAGGAGCGCCATTTGACTTTTTGAATGGAAAATATGCTGGAATATTTAGCGGTTGCCATGTCGCATTTGGAGAGTCCCTGTGTGCCTAAACATTGAGCTCCCCACAAGTGACCATTTTGGAAACTAGACCCCCCAAGACTTATCTAGATGCAGAGTGAGCACTTGTTTCAAATATTTATTGATTTTAAATGTAGGGAAGTAAGGGAGGAGGAGGGTAATTGAAGGGGAAGAGATAAACAAAATAAGTTAGAGAACTCTAATTTATATACAAGCATCGGCAATATCCATATCAGTTACAGCAAGTGTCATGTAAGCCTATATAACTATACTATAAAATGAAAGCAAAAGTGGAAAGAGAGAATAGAAGAGAAAGAAAGAGTCCTGGTATTACGATGTATGAGAGTTCAGCATTTAGGGTTTGGATATAAAGAATCCAAAGTTCCCATAGAGTGAGCACTTTGACCCCAGTGCTTCACAAATTGATCCGTAAAAAAAGAAAGTACTTTTTTTTCACAAAAATTTTCTTTTAGCCTCAGTTTTTTCATTTTCACATAGGCAACAGGATAAAATGGATCCTAAGATTTGTTGGGCAATTTCTCCTGAGTACACCGATACCTCATATGTGGTCATAAACCACTGTTTGGGCGCACGGCAGGGCTCAGAAGGGAAGGAGTGCCATTTGACTTTTTGAATGGAAAATATGCTGGAATATTTAGCGGTTGCCATGTCGCATTTGGAGAGTCCCTGTGTGCCTAAACATTGGAGCTCCCCCACAAGTGACCCCATTTTGGAAACTAGACCCCCCAAGGAACTTATCTAGATGCAGAGTGAGCACTTTGAACCCCAAAGTGCTTCACAAATTGATCCGTAAAAAAAAGAAAGTACTTTTTTTTTCACAAAAATTTTCTTTTAGCCTCAGTTTTTTCATTTTCACATGGGCAACAGTGTAAATTGGATCCTAAAATTTGTTGGGCAATTTCTCCTGAGTACACAGATACCTCATATGTGGTCATAAACCACTGTTTGGGCGCACGGCAGGGCTCAGAAGGGAAGGAGCGCCATTTGACTTTTTGAATGGAAAATATGCTGGAATACTTAGCGGTTGCCATGTCGCATTTGGAGAGTCCCTGTGTGCCTAAACATTGGAGCTCCCCCACAAGTGACCCCATTTTGGAAACTAGACCCCCCAAGGAACTTATCTAGATTCAGAGTGAGCACTTTGAACCCCCAAGTGCTTCACAAATTGATCCGTAAAAAAAAGAAAGTACTTTTTTTTTCACAAAAATTTTCTTTTAGCCTCAGTTTTTTCATTTTCACATGGGCAACAGTATAAATTGGATCCTAAAATTTGTTGGGCAATTTCTCCTGAGTACACAGATACCTCATATGTGGTCATAAACCATTGTTTGGGTGCATGGCAGGGCTCAGAAGGGAAGGAGCGCCATTTGACTTTTTGAATGGAAAATTAGCTCCAGTCATTAGCGGACACCATGTCATGTTTGGAGAGCCCCTGTATGCCTAAACTTTGGAGCTCCCCCACAAATGACCCCATTTTGGAAACTAGACCCCCTAAGGAACTTATGCAGATGCACAGTGAGCATTTTGAACCCCAGGTGCTTCACAAAAGTTTATAACGCAGAGCCGTGAAAATAAAAAATCATATTTTTTTCTCAAAAAATGATTATTTAGCCCCCTATTTTTTATTTTCACAATGGTTACAGGAGAAATTGGACCCCAAAAGTTGTTGTCTAATTTGTCCTAAGTACGCTAGTACCACACATGTGGGGGAGAACCACTGTTTGGGCACACGTCAGGTGTTGTGAATGGGTTTGAGATGAGTTCTGAGCAGAGGCTCCCTCTGGTGGTTACAAGCGGTGCTAGTCTGTCCAGTGAAGATTGTGAGGACTGGGAATCAGGTGTTACTGATTGGTCTTATATAAGGGAGTCACCTTCCCATCAGGGTTGCCGGTGATCAATTGTTCTGGTCTGGATCCTTTATTCCTGTTTCCCTTGTAGCCTGCTGTGTCGTGTCTGCATCTCCTGCTAACAGATAAGACATTTTCTTCTTTTGTGTTTGTGCTATATTTTTGCATTTTGTCCTGCACTTCTGTGGGGGCCTTCAGGGTTTCCCCTCCGGGGGCTTCTGCCCTCTCAGTTTTGTTCAGCCACTGATGTTTGTACTTTTGCTTTTTCCAGTTTTTTCAGTGGCTGCTGTTTTGATTTTGTTACACCAGAGAACTAATTTAGGTGGAAGAGGTCGTGTGATCTCAGGTGTTTTTGAAATTAGTAGAGTTGGTGCCTTTCAGGGTTTTCTGGGATTGCAGTAAGTACCCTTCCTATCCTTTTCTATTTAGTTAGTTTGGGCCCCAGCGTTTGCTCATACTATTTTCTTTCTGTGTCAGTATTTCATCTTGTCTAACCGCCATTACATGTTTGGGGGCTTTCTATTATCTTTGGGGTTCTACTCCGGGGCAGATAGCTTTCCTATTTCTATCTTTAGGTGTAGTTAGTTTCTCAGGCTGTGACGAGGCGTCTAGGACCAACGTAGGAACGCTCCACGGCTGCCTCTAGTTGTGGTGGTTAGTCAGGGTACTGCAATCTCATAGATTCCAACTGCTCTGGTGTATTGCCTTTTTTACCTGCACTCCTCAGCTACCGAAACATAACAGTATCACCGGCCCAAAAATTGAAAATTGTATGGTACTCACAGAAGGGAAAAAATATTGTGAAAGAAAAAAGGTTGTCAGAGTTGTCAGAGATATTTTTCTGTTTGTTGCATTTTTTTTTTTTTCCCTCTGTACCTCTGGGTGCTGGGGAGGATCTTTTCTCTCAATGGAGTTTGCACAGTTGTCTGACCGTGTGGATCAGCTTGCCACTGAGGTTCGGAGTATTGCTATCTATCTTGCTGGGTTGCCTGTTGTGGAACCTAGGATTCCCATGCCAGATTTGTTTTTAGGGGATCGAGCTAAGTTTCAGAATTTCAAAAATAATTGTAAATTGTTTTTTGCCTTAAAACCTAAGTCCTCAGGGAACGCAGTGCAGCAGGTTCAAATTATCATCTCTCTCCTGCGCGGCGATCCTCAGGATTGGGCTTTTTCCCTGATACCTGGGGATCCTGTTTTGAGTGATGTTGATGCGTTTTTTCAGGCCTTGGGGTTATTGTACGATGAGCCTAATGTCACTGATCAAGCTGAAAAAGCCTTGTTGGCTTTAAATCAGGGGCTTGATGACGCTGAGTTATACTGTCAGAGATTCCGTAGGTGGGCAGTCCTGACCAAATGGAATGACGACGCTTTGGCAGCCCTTTTCCGGAAGGGTCTGTCTGATAATGTAAAGGATGTTATGGTGGGATTCCCTGTTCCCTCTGGTCTCAATGATTCTATGTCATTAGCGATTCAAATTGACAGACGTTTGCGTGAGCGGAGAAGTATGCGTGGAATGGTGTTGCCTTGTGAACCAGCTTCTGAACCCCTGCAGTGTGATAGAGTGGTGTCTGGGGCACAGCGTCATGAGTTTCGAAAGCGCAATGGGTTATGTTTCTACTGTGGTGATGCCTCTCATGCTATTTCAGTCTGCCCTAAGCGGGGAAGACGTTTTGCACGCTCAGTTGTCTTGGGTAGTGTTCAGACTAAGTTTTTATTAACTGTCACTCTGATATGCTCTCTGTCCTCATTTTCTGCTCAGGCTTTCGTTGATTCTGGAGCAGCTATTAACCTGATGGATTATGATTTTGCTAAACGTTGTGGATTTCCCTTGATACCCCTACAGAAGTCTATTCCCCTACTGGGGATCGATTCTACCCCTTTGGCTGAGAATAAACCCCAGTTTTCTACTCAGGTGATAATGAGGGTTGAACCTGATCACCAGGAGTGCTGCAAATTTTTGGTTCTGTATAATCTGCATGACATTATCGTGCTGGGTTTTCCTTGGTTACAGTCTCATAATCCTGTTTTGGATTGGAAATCTGTGTCTGTAACCAGTTGGGGCTGCCAATGTGTTAATACCAACACTCCTGTTTTTTCTGCCTCCCCTCAGGCTCAGGATGTTCCTGACTTTTTGATTGATTTTTCTGATGTGTTTAGCGAAAGTAAATCTGCATCCTTGCCTCCCCATAGGAGCTATGACTGCGCTATTGAATTAGTGCCGGGTAGTAAATTCCCTAAAGGTCGCCTTTTTAACTTGTCTGTACCTGAACATGACGCTATGCGATCTTATATCAAGGAATCATTGGAGAAGGGTCATATCAGACCATCCTCTTCACCCTTAGGTGCCGGTTTTTTCTTTGTGGCCAAAAAGGATGGTTCATTAAGGCCGTGTATTGATTATCGTCTCTTGAACAATATTACTGTGAAATATCAATACCCGTTACCCTTGATTTCTGACCTGTTTTCCAGGGTGAAAAACGCTACTTGGTTTACCAAGCTTGACCTCAGGGGGCGTATAACCTTATTCGCATTAAGCACGGGGATGAATGGAAGACGGCATTCAATACCCCTGAAGGGCATTTTGAGTACCTGGTGATGCCCTTTGGGCTCACTAATGCTCCTTCCATCTTCCAGTCCTTCATGAATGACATTTTCAGGAATTTTGTGGACAAATTTCTGATTGTTTATTTGGATGATATCTTGATTTTTTCTAATGACTGGGACTCTCATGTGAAACATGTTCGAACTGTATTCCAGATTTTGAGAGAGAATGCTCTGTATGTGAAGGGATCAACGTGTCTTTTTGGCGTACAGAGGATCTCATTTCTGGGATTCATTTTGTCCCCATCTGTTATTGAAATGGACCCGGTCAAGGTTCAGGCCATCTGTGATTGGGTCCAACCTACTTCATTAAAGGCTCTTCAGAGATTTTTGGGTTTTGCCAATTTTTATCGTAAATTTATTGGTAATTTCTCGGTTATTGTTAAACCATTAACTGATTTGACCAGAAAGGGTTCTGATGTGGTGAATTGGCCTCCTGAGGCAGTCTCTGCATTTCAGGAACTTAAGCAGAGATTCACTTCTGCTCCTGTTCTACGGCAGCCTGATGTTTCTCTGCCATTTCAAGTGGAGGTTGATGCCTCTGAAATTGGGGCAGGTGCCGTTTTGTCCCAAAAAGATCCAGAGACCTCTAAAAGTAACCCTTGTGCCTTTTTCTCTCGAAAATTTTCTCCTACTGAACGTAATTATGACGTGGGTAATCGGGAGTTATTGGCCATGAAGTGGGCTTTTGAAGAGTGGAGACATTGGCTGGAGGGAGCCAAACATCAGGTGGTGGTCCTTACGGACCATAAGAATCTGGTCTATCTGGAATCTGCCAAGCGACTCAATCCTAGACAGGCCAGGTGGGCCTTGTTTTTCACACGTTTTAATTTTGTGGTTTCCTTTCTTCCTGGCACTAAGAATGTTAAGGCGGATGCCCTCTCGAGGAGTTTCCTTGCGGACTCTCCTGAGTTATCTGATCCTTCTGTTATTTTGAAAGAGGGTGTAGTTGTTACCGCCATCTCGCCCAATTTGAGACTTGCTCTGGAGGGGTGTCAGGAGGATAGGCCCGAGCGCTGCCCTGTTGGAAAATTGTTTGTCCCGGACGAGTGGAAAAAGAGTGTGATGTCTGAGATTCATTGTTCCGCATTGGCTGGGCATCCCGGAATTTTTGGTACCAGAGACTTGGTTAGTCGGTCCTTTTGGTGGCCTACCTTGTCTCGTGATGTCAGGGAATTTGTGCAGTCCTGCGGGACTTGCTCTCGCTCCAAGCCTTGCTCTCGCGCTAGTGGTTTGTTGATTCCATTGCCTGTGCCCAAGAGACCATGGACCCATATCTCTATGGATTTCATTTCCGACCTTCCTGTTTCTCAGAGAATGACCACCATCTGGGTAATTTGTGATAGGTTTTCCAAAATGATACATCTTGTGCCATTACCTAAGTTGCCTTCCTCCTCTGAATTGGTGCCGTTGTTCCTTCAGCACGTGGTTCGTTACACGGCATTCCTGAGAACATTGTGTCTGACAGAGGAGTCCAGTTTGTTTCCAGATTTTGGAGGACTTTTTGTTCTAAACTGGGTGTTCAATTGTCTTTCTCCTCGGCATTTCATCCTCAGACCAATGGTCAAACTGAGAGAACAAACCAGACATTGGAGACTTATCTAAGATGCTTTGTGTCTGCTGATCAGGATGACTGGGTCTCTTTTTTGCCTTTGGCTGAGTTTGCTCTTAATAATAGGGCTAGCTCTGCCACTTTGATGTCTCCATTTTTTTGTAATTCTGGGTTTCACCCTCGATTTTCTTCAGGACAGACGGAGGCTTCTGTCTGTCCAGGTGTTGACTCTGTTGTGGAGCGTATGCAACAGATTAGGGACCAGGTAGTGGAGAGGTTGTCCCTCTCTCAGGAGAGGGCCCAGCGGTTTGCTAACCGGCATAGGACTGATGGTCCTTGGTTTAAAGTGGGGGACTTGGTCTGGTTGTCCTCAAAGAATATTCCTATGAGAGTAGCATCTCCTAAATTTAAGCCTAGGTTCATTGGACCTTATAAGATCATGGAGATTATTAATCCTGTTTCTTTTCGTTTGCTTCTTCCAGGGACATTTAAGATCCATAACGTGTTCCACAAGTCCTTGTTGAAGAGGTTTGTTGAGCCAGTGGTTCCTGCTGCTGTGCCTCCTGACCCTGTTTTGGTTAAGGGCAATCTGGAGTATGTGGTTGAGAAAATATTAGATTCTCGTTTTTCTAGACGGAAACTCCAGTATTTGGTTAAATGGAGAGGTTATGGTCAGGAAGACAATTCTTGGGTGTTTGCTTCGGACATCCATGCTAGGAGACTTATCCGTGCGTATCATAGAACTCATCCTGACTGACCTGGTTGCTCAAATGAGGGTTCGGTGACCCCTCCTCAAGGGGGGGTACTGTTGTGAATGGGTTTGAGATGAGTTCTGAGCAGAGGCTCCCTCTGGTGGTTACAAGCGGTGCTAGTCTGTCCAGTGAAGATTGTGAGGACTGGGAATCAGGTGTTACTGATTGGTCTTATATAAGGGAGTCACCTTCCCATCAGGGTTGCCGGTGATCAATTGTTCTGGTCTGGATCCTTTATTCCTGTTTCCCTTGTAGCCTGCTGTGTCGTGTCTGCATCTCCTGCTAACAGATAAGACATTTTCTTCTTTTGTGTTTGTGCTATATTTTTGCATTTTGTCCTGCACTTCTGTGGGGGCCTTCAGGTTCCCCTCCGGGGGCTTCTGCCCTCTCAGTTTTGTTCAGCCACTGATGTTTGTACTTTTGCTTTTTCCAGTTTTTTCAGTGGCTGCTGTTTTGATTTTGTTACACCAGAGAACTAATTTAGGTGGAAGAGGTCGTGTGATCTCAGGTGTTTTTGAAATTAGTAGAGTTGGTGCCTTTCAGGGTTTTCTGGGATTGCAGTAAGTACCCTTCCTATCCTTTTCTATTTAGTTAGTTTGGGCCCCAGCGTTTGCTCATACTATTTTCTTTCTGTGTCAGTATTTCATCTTGTCTAACCGCCATTACATGTTTGGGGGCTTTCTATTATCTTTGGGGTTCTGCTCCGGGGCAGATAGCTTTCCTATTTCTATCTTTAGGTGTAGTTAGTTTCTCAGGCTGTGACGAGGCGTCTAGGACCAACGTAGGAACGCTCCACGGATGCCTCTAGTTGTGGTGGTTAGTCAGGGTACTGCAATCTCATAGATTCCAACTGCTCTGGTGTATTGCCTTTTTTACCTGCACTCCTCAGCTACCGAAACATAACAGTCAGGGCTTGGAAGAGATGTAGTGACGCTTTGAAATGCCGACTTGATGGAATGGTCTGCGGGCGGGCAGAGCCCCTGATGTGCCTAAACAGTAGAAACCCCCCACAAGTGACCACATTTTGTAAACTAGACCCCTCAAGGAACTTAACTAGATGTGTGGTGAGCACCTTGAACCCCACGTGCTTCACAGAAGTTTGTAATGCAGAGCCGTGAAAATAAAAAAACATTTTTTTCCTCAAAAACTGATTTTTTTAATCCCGCAATTTTTTATTTTCACAAGGGTAACAGGAGAAATTGGACCACAAAAGTTGTTGTACAGTTTGTCCTGAGTACACTGGTACCCCATATGTGGGGGGGGACTACTGTTTTGGCGTATGGGAGAGCACAGAAGGGAAGGAGCGCCATTTTGGAATGCAGACTTGATGGAATGTTCTGTGGGCGTCATGTTGCGTTTGCAGAGCCCCTGATGTGCCTAAACAGTAGAAACCCCTCACAAGTGACCCCATTTTGGAAACTAGACCCCCAAGGAGCTTATCTAGATGTGTAGTGAGCACTTTGAACCCCCAAGGGCTACACAGAAGTTTATAACGCCGGGCCATGAAAATAAAAAAATAATATTTTTTCCACAAACATGATCTTTTAGTCCCCAATTTTTTTATTTTCCCAAGGGTAACAGGAGAAATTAGACCTCAAAAGTTGTTGTCCAATTTGTCCTGAGTACGCGGATATCCCATATGTGGGAGAAAAACTACTGTATGGGCACACTTCGGTGCTCGAAAGGGAAGTAGTGACGTTTTGAAATGCCGACTTGATGGAATGGTCTGCGGGCGTCATGTTACGTTTGCAGAGTCCCTGATGTGCCTAAACAGTGTAAACTCCCCACAAGTGACCCCATTTTGGAAACTAGACCCCGCAAGGAACTTATCTAGATGTGTGGTGAGCACTTTAAACCCCCAAGTTCTTCACAGAAGTTTATAACGCAGAGCCGTGAAAATAAAAAATCATTTTTTTTCCACAAAAATAACTTTTTTAGTCCCCAATTTTTTTTCCCAACAGTAACAGGAGCAATTAGACCCGCTGATACCCCATATGTGGGGGTAAACCACTGTTTGGGCACACATCGGGGCTTGGAATAAAGGGAGCACTGTTTGACTTTTTGAACGCAAAATTTGCAGGAATCAATGGTGGCGCCATGTCGCGTATGGAGACCCCCTGATGTACCTAAATAGTGGAAACCCCTCAATTCTAACTCCAACCCTAACCCCAACACACCCCTAACCTCAACCCTAACCCTACACACCCTAACCCTAATACAAACCCTAACCATAACCCTAACCCCAACACACCCCTAACCCTAATCCCAACTCTAACCATAAACCTAACCACAAGCCTAACCCTAATCCCAACCCTAACCCCAAAACACCCCTAACGCTTATCCTAACTCTAACCCTAACCACAAACCTAACCCTAATCCCAACCTTAACCCTAATTCCAACCCTTACCCTAGTTCTAACCCTAACCCTAGTTCTAACCCTAAGGCTGGGTTCATATTGCGTTTTACCAGCCCGTTCAACACGTAGCGTTGACGGGCTGTTAACGGTATAGCATAACGCGATCGCGTTATGCTATACCCGCTAGTGCAGAGGAATCAGCGATGATTCATCTGTGCTACCGGTGATGGAGCCCAGACGCTGCAGCCTGCGTCCAAGGCTCCGTCACTGAATGACGACACGTCGCGAACGCATGCCGCTTCATGGCATGCGTTGCGATGCGCACACAAATGGGGTGAATGGCAGCGTTAATGGACTGCGTTACACCGCGTTATACCGCGGTGAAACGCAGTCCATCTAACGGACTGCCATAATGCAATATGAACCCAGCCTGACCCTAAGGCCCCGTACACACGTTTCGGAATCACTTGCAGATTTTTCTAAAATCCGCAGGTAAAACGACCTGCCTTTTACCTGCGTATTTAGCGCGGATTTGCTGCGGTTTTTCTCTGCGGTTTTACGCCTATAATGGAATAGGTGTAAAATCGCTGCGGAATCCGCACAAAGAATTGACATGCTGCGGATTTAAAACCGCAGCAAATCCGCGCTGAAAAATCTGCAGCATGTGCACAGCGGTTTTTTTTTACCATTTATTTGCATTGTACTGTACATGGTTTCTGGATCTGCTGTGGATCTGCAGCGCCAAATCCACTGCGGATCCGCAGCGAAATCAGCTGCGGATCAGCAGCGAAATCAGCTGCGGATCAGCAGCGAAATCCGCTGCGGATCAGCAGCGAAATCAGCAGCGAAATCAGCTGCGGATCAGCAGCGAAATCAACTGCGGATCAGCAGCGACATCAGCTGCGGATCAGCAGCGAAATCAGCTGCGGATCAGCAGCGAAATCCGCTGCGGATCAGAAGCGAAATCAGCTGCGGATCAGCAGCGAAATCCGCAGCGACATCAGCTGCGGATTAGCAGCGAAATCAGCTGCGGATCAGCAGCGAAATCAGCTGCGAAATCAGCTGCGGATCAGCAGCGAAATCAGCTGCGGATCCGCAGCAAAATCCGCAACGTGTGCACAGGGCCTAATAGGAAAAAAAAAAAATTCTTTATTATTTGTCCCTACCTATGACAGGGGGGGTTCACTTACTTTTTTTTATTTTGATCACTGTGACAGTTTATCACAGTGATCAAAATAAATTTTTTGACTTTGCAGGGCGCACTGCGCATGCGCCGGCCGGCGGGCGCACTGCGCATGAGCCCGCCATTTTCCAAGATGGCGGCGCCCATGAAGAATCCCGGGCAGCCGCCGGGAAGGATCCAGGGACATCGGTGGACCGGGAGAGGTGAGTATGGGGGTCGGAAGTGAGGGGGGGGATCGGAAGGTGGGGGCAGCGGAGGCCAGGACGAGGGGAGCTTTTAGTGACGGCGGTGACCGACCGCTGCCATCTTTCGGTGGCGGCGGCCGATCGCCGCCGTGAATCCGTGTGGGGGGGTCAGGGCTCGGTGTCCAGCCATGGCAGATGCTATTGCAGCATCGGCCATGGCTGGATTGTAATATTTCACCAATTATATTGGTGAAATATTACAGATTGCTCTGATTGGCTGTTTCACTTTTAACAGCCAATCAGAGCGATCGTGGCCACGGGGGGTTAAGCCAACCCCCCTGTGGTGAAGCACAAAGGGTCCTGTGCCTACGGGTCAGATGACCTTTCAGTGACCTCGGTCACCCGGCCCGCAGGGACGCGATCCTTTCATGACGCCACATAGACGTCATGGGTCGGATTGGCACTGACTTTCATGACGCCTACGTGGCGTCACAGGTCGGGAAGGGGTTAAAGTAACTCAATAAATAATACATTTTATCTTTTATCAAAGTGTGGAAACTTCTTTGTAGGATATATGCTGTGTAAAATATAATAAAAACAAAAATTCAATGGTTTGGACATCTCTTATAGCCATATTTTATTTACCTCTGACTATCTTTGCTTTTGTGAAACTCTGCCTCTCTAACATAAGGTACTGTGACACTAAGCGAGATCGCTAACGAGATCGCTAAAGAGTCACCGATTTTATGACGCAGTAGCGATCTCGTTAGTGACTTAACTGTGTGTGACATGTAGCGGCGATGTGGCCCCTGCTGAGATGTCGCTGATCGCTTATGAACGTTCTGAGCCGTTTTTTGGTTGTTGGTGTCCCGCTGGTGAGCCTGAATCGCTGAGTGTGACATCCTTTATGAACGACTTCACCAGCGTCGCAGGTGGGACTAGGTTTTCCCAACAACAGCAGAGGTCGTTATACAGATCGCTGATGAGATGTGTTTGGAATCTAACTAGCGATCACATAGCAATCGCACTAGCGATCTCGCCAGGTCGTGTCGTTGTCGTGATCGCTGGTGCGATCGCTAAGTGTGACAGTGCCTATACTCTTCTCCACAGTCATGTGACTTAGTTTAAAATAACCTTCCAGCTGTTTCTCATTCGCATCACTTAGGCTGCTTTCACACATCAGGCTTTTTGAATCAGGCGCGATCAGGCGTGTTTTAAAAAAAACGGATCCGGTACCGGATGCGTTTTTTTAGCATTGACTTACATTAGCGCCGGATCGCGCCTGATGTCACTGCGTTGCATCCGTTTTTGGCCGGATCCGTCGGAATTGTACATTCCGGCGGCCGGACAAGACGCTTGCTGCAACGTTTTTTTTTTTTTTCCGGAGGCACCTGACAGTGCTTGAATCGGCACTTCAGGCAGCCGGAAACAATGCAAACCTATGGAGTCGGACCAGATTTTTGACAAATCCGTCAGAAAACTGATCCGGAGTCCAAGGTCTCTCTCTCTCTCTCTCTCTGTCTCTCTCTCTCTCTCTCCCTCTCTCTCTCTCTCCTCGGTCCGGACATTCAAGCCTGCATTTTCAACATGGAAATTTTATATTTCCGGGTTGAAAAGGTCAGGACGGATCAGGCAAAAAGCCTGATCAGTTGCATCAGTTTTTTAAAATCAGCGCCGGATCCGTCCTATCAGGCATAGGACGGATTATGCCTGATTCAAAAAAACTGATGTGTGAAAGTAGCCTTAGGCCTCTTTCACACATCAGGCTTTTTGAATCAGGCGCCATCCGGCCTTTTTTTTGAACACCGTATGCGGCGAACGGACACGCCGGATCCGGTGGGTATAACATTGAAAAGATATAGCGCCGGATTGCGCCGCATGTACCTGCGTTCTGTCCGCTGTCCTCCGGATGCGGTGTCTGGTTTGTTTCCGGCGTCTAGAAAAGACGCATTTTGTAACGTTTTTTTTCTCCGGCCAAAAAGCCGGAAGCGCCGGATCCGGCGCTTCCGGCGTTTGTGTACAATGAAAGTCTATGAGCGCCGCATTGCGCCGCATCCGTCAGAAACCGGATCCGGTGGCCTGATCCTGTTTTTTTGTCTGGGAATGTTAATTGGGTCTAGACAGAAGCAAACATATATATAGACCACACCTGTGGGACACTGTGCCACATGCATTACAAGAAGCTTGAGAGCTGACGCTATTATATAGACCACACCTGTGGGACACTGTGCCACATGCATTACAAGAAGCTTGAGAGCTGACGCTTTAGGCGCTGCTCGATCCCTCTCTCCTTCTCCATAACGATAAAACACAAGCGATTCGCCTCCGCTGTGAAATCCACGAGATTCCGGAAAATATTACCAATAATCCCTCCATCTTCATCAGTCACTTGCTCTTCTCTCAAAAATGCTCCTCTACAACCTGTCAAAGATGTTCTGTAGGAACACTGTATATATAGGATTTACAATAGCCAATCAGATTTTGAAATGAAAGGGGCGTGATTGGAAAACGGATCGGTCAGAATCCGTCAAAAAAACGGATGAAACTGATGCGCCTGATCCGGTTTTCTGCCTGATCCGATAAACTGATCAGGCAGAAAAATGGATCCGGCGTATCAGGTTTTTTATTTCATTGCCGCATCCGGCGCTCCGGCGCGACGCCTGACCGCGCCTGATTCAAAAAGCCTGATGTGTGAAAGTAGCCTTACTGTTCCAGCCTTTTGTTAACCCTGTACCAACTTTGTTGAGCTGTTTTGATGTGATCAGTTTCTGAATTAGTTATTTTTTTCAAATGAAATGGAAAAATGTCTAACTTCTTCTCATGTGTATTCTATGTTCTGTTGTGAATAAAATATGGCTAAGAGATTTCGAAATCATTGCATCTTTTTTTTTTATTTATAAAGCATCCCAACGTTCTCGGAATTGGAATTGTATAAAAAAATAGGTTTTAACACAGAGTTCTTAGATGCACTATTATAAAACCAATAGAAAAGTCAAAGGAATACCCATTCTTCAATATAAAGGTGCTCTGTTAAATTGTACTATAATTAACCTCTTACCTTTTCATTCTTACCCAGTATGTGACCTCCTCTGGCTTGTGGAGGTGGTGTGGATGCATGTATTTTCCTATATTCTAAATTTATTATCATTATCTGCTTTGGAAATACTGAGAAATTGGATTCTAATAGCTCTCAATACATACTGTACCTACGTAAAGTCAGCAGTCAACACAAATGTCATATAGCTGTATATGTATGTGAGTTTTTTTACATTTTGTGCAGAAGCATTAAGGGAATATTGCTTTTAATTAAACAAATAAATGGCAATTACATTTATAAATGATGCTACCTGTTAATAATAGTAATGATGTGATCATTAAAGGGTTTACAGGATTACAAAAAAACATCCTGCTTTGTCTACAGGTTTGTATGGTATTGCAGATTAGTCCAATTTAAATAAACAACGTAGAGTTGTTATATCACATATAACCTGTAGCACGAAAGTCAGTTTGTCTTTAACAAGGTAAGTCATACTTACTGTTTCCAATTATGTAAAATTACACTATGTAACAAATTTTTATTTATTTTTTGTTCCTGGGTCCAAAGTGTGTTTTCCTAACCCGTTATGCCTAAAACAAATAGAAAATAGTTATTGTTCCACAAAAACTTTGCTTTTGTGATCAGGACAATGAAATTTTGAAATTTGTCTGTTTTCGGGAAAATTCTCGATTCTTATTCAATACGGAGTAGTCTTCTAGAATATTGTTTAACTGCTAGAATTGTGCAGAAGTTTCTACAATTTTCCAGAATTATCTGGAAGTGTCTAGAAACTTTTAGAACTTTCTAGAACGTTCTCAGACTGTTCAATAGTAGTCATACAAGTACCTCATTTCACATGCGAATATTGCACATGCGAATATTGCAAGAAAACTCTTGAAGGTAAGGTGAATAATTGCTGCTCATTTACATGGCAGTGCTTTATTTTGTAGAATCTCAATGATTTAGATCGAGTACAGTTTAACCCCTTACTGCCCGCGGACGGAATAGTACGTCCGTGGCCAGTATCCCCCCGATTTGATGAGGGCTCCGGCAGTGAGCCCGCATCAAAGCCGGGACATGTCAGCTGTTTTGAACAGCTGACATATGCCCGCAATAGGCACGAGTGGAATCGCGAATATGCCACACCGCTGACCCCCGTCATGTGATCGGGGGTCATCGGTGCATCGGCATAACAATCAGAGGTCTCCTTGAGACCTCTAAGGCTGTTATGCCGGATTGCTATGAGCACAACCCTGTGGTCTGCGCTCATAGCAATGCAGTAATTCTGCTACATAAAGGTGATCTGAGCATCACCTCTATTTAGCAGAGGCGATCGAGCTATGGCATCTTCTAGACTCCCATGGGGACGATTGAAGCATACTAAAAGTAAAAACAAATGTTTTAAAAAAAAAAAAGTTCAAATCACCCCATTTTCGCCCTATTCAAAATAAAACAATAAAAAAAATCAAACATACACATATTTGATATCACCGTGTTCAGAATCGGCTGATCTATCAATAAAAAAAAGGATTAACCTGATCGCTAAACGGCGTAGCGACAAAAAAAGTCAAAACGCCAGTATTACCTTTTTTTGGTCGCTGCGACATTGCATTAAAATGCAATAACGGGTGATCAAAAGAACGTATCTGCATAAAAGTGGTGTCATTAAAAACGTCAGCTCGGTAACACAAAAAATAAGCCCTCATTCAACCGGAGATCACGCAATTTTTTTTTAGCAAACTTAGATAAAGGAGAACCTAGACATGTTTGATGTCTATGAACTTCTAATGACCTGGAGAATCATAATGGCAGGTCAGTTTTAGCATTTAGTGAACTTAGCAAAAAAGCCAAACAAAAAACAAGTGTGGATTGCACTTTTTTTGAAATTTCACTGCACCTGAAATTTTTTTCCTGTTTTCGAGTACAAGACATGCTAAAACCAATTGAGTCTTTCAAAATTACAACTCGTCCCACAAAAAGTAAGCCCTCACATGGCCATATTGATGGAAAAACCTCTGAAGGTGCTGATGCCACCACTGCATATCAAGTTAGGCCTCATCAAGCAATTTGTCACGGCTCCTGACAAGGAGTCAGCTGCTTTCAAGTACCTCCAAGATCTCTTTCCAAAACTGTTCGAGGCAAAGGTCAAGGCTGCTATCTTCTTCGGACCACAGATCAAGAAGATCATAGAATGTGACGAGTTCGCCAGGCTGCTGAACAGGACAGAGAAAACAGCTTGGAAAAGTTTCGTTGCAGTGGTTCATGGCTCCCTGGGTAATCACTAGGCTAAAAACTATGTGCAGTTGGTTCAGACTCTCATAAAGAATTACGCCATAATGGGATGCAGAATGTCTCTCAAAGTCCATATTCTTGACGCTCATCTTGACAAGTTCAAAGAGAACATGGACGCTTACTCAGAGGAGCAAGGCGAGCGCTTTCATCAAGATATATTGGACTTTGAACATCATTACCAAGGACAGTATAACGAAAACATGATGGGGGACTACATTTGGGGCTTCTTCGATTAAGCGATTTGCTGTACACTCACAAATCTAGAAAAACTACTCATTTCTGAACCTTTTTGAGTGAGTTTTGATTGTCTTTATCTATTTACCATGCAAGTGTTGTTTTTTATTAGACCGCATGAACGAAAATATAATAATTTTCTTTTTTTTTGACACAATAAATACAAAATTTTCTGGCCTGTGGTCATAAAATCAAAGTTTGTGCTGAATGTAGTAGTTTTTCCATAGTCTTTAAACATAAGCAGTTGAAATATTACACTTGGAAGCCAGGAACAAAAATTGTGTTACATAGTGTTATTAAGCGTGCAGATTTTTCACTACAGCCACCAAGCCTCAGATATTTTCCAGACAAAAGAGTCTACATGCAGGGGTCTTTCCAATGGACGCCCCATGTACTAGGATTGTATATAAGCACCTCCATCCCATAGCTCATTATAAATTACTAGATGGAGGCCCGATGCTATTGTATCGGGAGGGCGGTAATTTCACGATGGGGGCAGCAGAGGCGTAGCTAGGGTTTCGGTTTAGGGGGGCGAAACATCTGAGTGGGCCCCTAACCAGAGAACCTCGGCAAATGACCGCGCTGTTGCCAAAATTAATCTATATATAAAAAGACCAATATTGATATCACCGCCATAGGTCAGTGGTAAATAATACCAGTCCTACAGAACATATAATAGATTACAGTAGATTTACAGATAATGACTTACCACTGACGTTCTTTCTGATGGAATCGTTCACTTTTCATGTCTTTTCCATCTGGCCCAGACCGACATAACGACTCCTCCAGCCAGGACTCGACTACAGAGAATACAACAAAGACACGTTTCACTTCTTATATTGTCAGCACCGTCACGGTCACCAATGTGGACTATTCTCAACCTGCACAAACTCCTTATCCTGCTGATACCCCAATACTGAGCCGCTGCTGCCGTATGTGTCCCTATTACTGCCCGATACCCCAATACTGAGCCGCTGCTGCCATATGTGTCCCTATTACTACACCTGATACCCCAATACTGAGCCTCTGCTGCCGTATGTGTCCCTATTACTGCACCTGATACCCCAATACTGAGCCACTGCTGCCATATGTGTCCCTATTACTGCACCTCAAAACCCCAATACTGAGCAGCTGCTGCCGTATGTGTCCCTATTACTGCTCCTGATACCCCAATACTGAGCTGCTGCTGCCGTATGTGTCCCTATTACTGCTGCTGATACCCCAATACTGAGCCGCTGCTGCCGTATGTGTCCCTATTACTGCCCGATACCCCAATACTGAGCCTCTGCTGCCGTATGTGTCCCTATTACTGCACCTGATTCCCCAATACTGAGCCGCTGCTGTCGTATGTGTCCCTATTACTGCACCTGATACCCCAATACTGAGCCGCTGCTGTCGTATGTGTCCCTATTACTGCACCTGATTCCCCAATACTAAGCCACTGCTGCCATATGTGTCCCTATTACTGCACCTGATACCCCAATACTGAGCCGCTGCTGCCGTATGTGTCCCTATTACTGCACCTCATACCCCAATACTGAGCCGCTGCTGCCGTATGTGTCCCTATTACTGTCCTGATACCCCAATATTGAGCCTCTGCTGCCGTATGTGTCCCTATTACTGCATCTGATACCCCAATACTGAGCCTCTGCTGCCGTATGTGTCCCTATTACTGCATAAAACCCCAATACTGAGCCTCTGCTGCCGTATGTGTCCCTATTACTACACCTCATACCCCAATACTGAGCCGCTGCTGCCGTATGTGTCCTTATTACTGCCCGTTACCCCAATACTGAGCCACTGCTGCTGTTTGTGTCCTTATTACTACACCCGATACCTCAATACTGAGCCGATGCTGCCGTATGTGTCCCTATTACTACACCCAATATCCCAATACTGAGCCGCTGCTGCCGTATGTGCCCCTATTACTACACCTGATACCCCAATACTGAGCTGCAGCTGCCCTATGTGTCTCAATTACTACACCTACTGTGTGTTCTGTGTGACCTCTAAATTCTAAAGCAACCCTCTATAATATAGTAATGCCGGGTGCAAGTACACTAGAATACAGTGCCCACATGTTGTCCCCTAGAATGTAATAGTGCCCTGTGTGCCCCTTTGACAGTCACAGTAACCAGAGGTCCCCTATAAACAATAGTACCCACTTTACACTTAATAATGTCCCGAGTCTCCCCCCTGTACAGCTCCCTATACACAGTATGATGCCCCCTCACTGGATATATACTGACCCCTTAATATCCCCAAACTATTTAATGGCTCCAACATGTATGTGGCCCCGCCACTATAATCCCCACACTGTAAGATGGCCCCCTAGATAGCCTCCATATAGCATAATACACCAGATTAGTCCTCAATATAGTATAATGCACCCCCATAGACAGCCTCTGTATTGTAATGCACTCCCCATAGGCAGTCTTATTATAATGCACCCCATAGGCAGTCTTATTTATAATGCGCCCCATAGGCAGTCTTATTTATAATGCACCCTATAGGCAGCCTTACTTATAATGCACCCCATGGGCAGTCTTACTTATAATGCACCCCATATGCAGCCTTATTTATAATGTACCCCATATGCATCCTTACTTATAATGTACCCCATATGCAGCCTTACTTATAATGCACCCCATATGCAGCCTTACTTATAATGTACCCATAGCAGTCTTATTTATAATGCACCCCATAGGCAGCCTTATTTATAATGCACCCCATAGGCAGCCTTATTTATAATGCACCCCATAGGCAGCCTTATTTATAATGCACCCCATAGGCAGCCTTATTTATAATGCACCCCATAGGCAGTCTTATTTATAATGCACCCCATAGGCAGTCTTATTTATAATGCACCCTATAGGCAGCCTTACTTATAATGCACCCCATAGGCAGTCTTACCTATAATGCACCCCATATGCAGCCTTATTTATAATGTACCCCATATGCAGCCTTACTTATAATGTACCCCATATGCAGCCTTATTTATAATGCGCCCCATAGCAGCCTTATTTATAATGCACCCCATAGGCAGTCTTATTTATAATGCGCCCCATAGGCAGTCTTATTTATAATGCACCCTATAGGCAGCCTTACTTATAATGCACCCCATGGGCAGTCTTACTTATAATGCACCCATATGCAGCCTTATTTATAATGTACCCCATATGCATCCTTACTTATAATGTACCCCATATGCAGCCTTACTTATAATGCACCCCATATGCAGCCTTACTTATAATGTACCCCATATGCAGTCTTATTTATAATGCGCCCATAGGCAGCCTATTTAAATGCACCCCATAGGCACCTTATTTATAATGCACCCCATAGGCAGTCTTATTTATAATGCACCCTATAGGCAGCCTTACTTATAAGCACCCCATATGCAGCCTTACTTATAATGTACCCCATATGCAGTCTTATTTATAATGCACCCCCATACGCAGCCTTACTTATAATGTACCCCATATGCAGCCTTACTTATAATGTACCCCATATGCAGCCTTACTTATAATGCACCCCATATGCAGCCTTACTTATAATGCACTCCATATGCAGTCTTATTTATAATGCACCCCATATGCAGCCTTACTTCTAATGTAGCCCATATGCAGCCTTACTTATAATGTACCCCATATGCAGCCTTACTTATAATGTACCCCATATGCAGTCTTATTTATAATGCACCCCATAGGCAGCCTCTGTAGTACAATGTACCCCCTTTACAAAAATAATAAATCCTGTACTCACCTTTCTTGCTCCCAGCTCCTGCGCTGCTCACTGCTCTCCCTCTCGTCTCCTGACAGCGGGCGCCGGGCAGTGACGTCATCGCGCCCGCTGTCAGACGCTGAGAGGGGGATTATGGAGAGAAGGAGCGCTCGCTCCTCCTCTCTCAATGCGGTCAGCTGTATTGGCTAGATGCTGATACAGCTGACCCTGCGAGACGGGCGGGGGGCCCACTGCTGGCACCGGGCCCCCCGCTGCCTGTTCAGGGCCCCATAGCGGCCGGGCGGCAGAGCAGGGAGATCGATTCTCCCTGCTTTGCCGCAGAATGTAACTGTATCGGCGCGCTGTGCATGCCGATACAGTTACAGTAGCGTAGCTCCGGGTGGGCCCCCTCAGAGTGCAGGCCCGGGGCCACCGCCCCCTTTGCCCCCCCGGTAGCTACGCTACTGGGGGCAGGCTTTGCAGCATTGAAATCTCTCCCCCCGTGCCACCAAATATCTACCTCTCTTTTCCCCCTGTACGACTTCTCCCGTCTGTGCTCCTTTTTTGACCTGTCTACCCCATGTGCTATCCCTTGTCTGCTGTCTCTCTCTTCCTGTGCTGTGTTTTTCCCTCGTGCTGTCCCGTTTGAGCTGTCCCCCCCTGTGTCTGTCTCTCTCACCCTGTGTCTTCTCTTCCCCCTTCTGTCTTCTCCTCTCATTGACTCCTTTGCCTGTGTACCCCCGTGCTATACCCCAAATCCTGGGCAGGGGAGGAGCAAAAAACAATACTTACACTACAGCAGGAATGCAGAGGGTACATTTTGTGAGGGAAAATGTTTTTAAAAACGTGAAATATTTTACCTCACAAAAAGAACCACTGGACCCCTGCTGTAATGTGTATTGTGTTTTTCCCCCCACCCCTGCCCCGGAATGTGGATGCTCTGTACACGGTCAGACACAGCAATTTTTAAAAAGAACTTTCGTTTGTGGGGAAAACCCCTTTAAGTGACCGGGTTCCCTGCCGTAGACAGTCAGCATCTCTGCGGGATCAGCTGAATGATTCACTGCACCTGGCGAATTCGCGCAGGGAGAGTAAAACAAACCCCTGCCACTTTTGCAGACAAAAAGCGGGGGGTTCACATTAAAACTGGCATGCCTCCTCCAACAAAAAGGTGGGAGTCAGTGAAACATTCATCTGATCCCCACGGGAGCGTGTTCACGTTGGGGTTTTCCATGGTGGTACTGCGCA
>JARQOD010000004.1:417175197-417231796 GCA_033576555.1 Oophaga sylvatica
ATACTGAAAATCTTAATTCCTATCTCAGATTAACCAATTAAAATTTTTGTGCCTTTATGACGAAGTCAAAGTGACACATATTTCATTTGGCTTGCAGCAAAATTTTTGAGATAAATCGGGGAATGTTAAAATCTCGGGTCTTAGGGTGCAGAAGGATTGCTTTTTTAAACATTTCCTCTAGCAATCTTCCTTTAGTTTGATAAAAATGAATGGTAGACAAGACATCTCTTGGGGCATTCACAGAAGCTGTTCTGGCTTTCGATATATGATGTGCTCTATAAATCATGTAATCCAAAGTTGTATATGAGATAATAAGCGTTTTGAACAGTTGAGGTAAAAATGTTGCAGATCTTGAGATGATATTTCTTAAAGAATTTCAGTTTTTTTTAAAAGTATTACTAACATTTGGATCTTGAAGCTCAGCAATTTGATCTTCTAACCATTGCACTTCTTTTTTGATGAAGACAATAATATCCATTATTCTATTGTGTATTTAGTATTCCTCCATTTTCTTCTCCATTCCAGATCGATTCTAGCTTTCTGCTGCGGAACAAAAATTTAAATTGGACCCCCATAAAAATGTATATATAGTAAGAAATCCACACAAAACATCTCAAATTATCTATCGTGAGCTTGAAGATAGTCTGTAACCTTCAAAATCCATTCAAAATAAGTATTTTTCCAGAACTGTCGAGAAGAATGCACCAGACCACGTCACCTCCTATAACACTCTAAGATTCTTATATACCTATGAACTAAAAAAATTACATATTTCTCTGAAAGTACCCATCTAGCGTTTAATCTAAATGTATGGCTTCTTTTAATGTATACACACGTGATCAAAATTGTTGGTACTCCTCATTTAATGACAGAAATACCCACAATGGTGACAGAAATAAATTGAATCTGTCAAAAGTAATGATAAATCAAAAATCTATGAAAATGAACAAATGAAAGTCAGACATTGCTTTTCATCCACGCTTTCACAGAATTTTTAAAAGAATAAAACTCATGTAATAGGCCTGGACAGAAATGATGGTACCCTTAACTTAATATTTTGTTGCACAACCTTTTGAGGCAATCACTGCAATCAAACGATTCCTGTAACTGTCAATGAGACTTCTGCACCTCTCGACAGGTATTTTGGCCCACTCCTCAAAAGTAAACTGCTCCAGTTGTCTTGTGTTTGAAGGCTGCCTTTTCCAGACGGCATGTTTCAGCTCTTTCCAAAGATGTTCAATAGGATTTAGGTCAGGGCTCATAGAAGGCCATTTCAGAATAGTCCAATGTTTTCCTCTTAGCCATTCTTGGGTGTTTTTAGCTGTGTGTTTTGGGTCATTATCCTGTTGCAAGACCCATGACCTACGACTGAGACCGAGCTTTCTGACACTGGGTAGCACATTTCTCTCCAAAATCCCTTAATAGTCTTGAGATTTCATTGAACCCTGCACAGATTCTATATACCCTGTGCCAGATGCAGCAAAGCAGCCCCAGAACATAACAGAGCCTCCTCCATGTTTCACAGTAGGGACTGTGTTCTTTTCTTGATATGCTTCATTTTTCCATCTGTGAACATAGGGCTGATGTGCCTTGCCAAAAAGTTCCATTTTTGTCTCATCTGTCCATAGGACATTCTACCAGAAGCTTTGTGGCTTGTCAACATGTAGTTTGGTAAATTCCAGTCTGGCTTCTTTATGATTTTTTTTCAACATTGGTGTCCTCCTTGGTCATCTCCCATGAAGTCCACTTTGGCACATACAACGACGGATGGTGCGATCTGACACTGATGTTCCTTGAGCTTGAAGTTCACCTTTAATCTGTTTAGAAGTTTTTCTGGCCTCTTTTGTTACCATTTATATTATCCATCTCTTTGATTTGTCATCAATTTTCCTCCTGCGGCCACGTCCAGGGAGGTTGGCTACAGTCCCATGGAGCTTCAATTTCTGAATAATATGTGCAACTGTAGTCACAGGAACATCAAGCTGCTTGGAGATGGTCTTATAACTTTTACCTTTAACATGTTTATCTATAATTTTCTTTCTAATCTCCTGAGACAACTCTTTCCTTCACTTCCTCATGTCCATGTTGAGTGTAATACACACCATGTCACCAAACAGCACAGTGAGTATCTGTAGCCCGCTATACAGGCCCAGTCACTGATTCTAAGATTGTAGACATCTGACATGAGTTTTATTTTTTTTTTTATTCCGTGGAAGCATGGTTGAAAAGCAATATCTGACTTTCATTTGTTCATTTTCATAGATTTTTGATTTATTATTACTTTTGTCATATTCAAGTTATTTCTGTCACCATTGTTGGTTTTTCTGTCATTAAACGAGGGTACCAACAATTTTGACCATGTGTGTATATTATCTACTCTATATATTTTGTGTAATGATTTACATTTAAGTGTATGTAATGCTCCTCATTTAGATTATAAATGTTCTGTATGCATATAATTTATAGAATGCTTTACATGTATTTAATCTTCTACATGTGTTTTACATGTAAAGTGCTCTACATGTATATATTAGGTATAATGCTTCACATGTATTGTTAACCCCTTCCTTACCGATGACGGGATAGTACGTCATCAGTAAGGATCCCCTGCTTTGAGGTGGGCTCCGGCGGTGAGCCCACCTCAAAGCCGCGACATGTCAGCTATTATAAACAGCTGACATGTGCCCGCAATAGGCGCGAGCGGAATTGCGATCTACCCATGCCTATTAACTAGTTAAAACCCGCTGTCAAAGCTGACAGCAGGCATTTAACTAGAGCTTCCGGCTGCTGTGTGGGAAGTGAGCGCATTGCCGACCCCGTCACGTGATCGGGGATCGGCGATGTGTTGCCTTGACAACCAGAGTTCTCATAGAATCCTCTATGGTTGTTGCAGGCACACTGGTATGAGCGCCGCCCGGTGGTCGGCGCTCATACTCATAGCAATGCAGTAAATCTGCTACATATAGGTGATCTGCTCATCTCCCATATGTATCTGAGCCGATCGAGTTGTGCATGCTTCTAGCCTCTCATGGAGGCTATTGAAGCATGCCAAAAGTAAAAAAAAGTGTTTAAAAAAATAAAAAAAAACCTAAAAATTCAAATAACCCCCTTTCGCCCCAATCAAAATAAAGCAATAAAAGAAAAATCAAACATAGACATATTAGGTATCGCCACGTTCAGAATCGCCTGATCTATCAATAAAAAAAAGGATTAACCTGATCGCTACATGGGGTAGCGAGAAAAAAATGAAAAACGCCAGAATTATGTTTTTTGGTCGCCGTGACATTGCATTAAAATGCAATAACGGGTGATCAAAATATTGTATTTGCACAAAAGTGGTGTCATTAAAAACATCAGCTTGGTGCGCAAAAAATAAGCCCTCACCCGAGATCAAGAAAAATGGAGACGCTATGGGTCTCGGAAAATGGCGCATTTTTTTTTTTTTTTTGCAAACTTTGGAATTTTTTTTTCACCACTTAGATAAAAGAGAACCTAGACATGTTTGGTGTCTATGAACTCGTAATGACCTGGAGAATCATATTGGTAGGTCAGTTTTAGCATTTAGTGAACCTAGCAAAAAATCTAAGCAAAAAACTTGTGTGGGATTGCACTTTTTTTGCAATTTCACCTCACTTGGAATTTTTTTCCCGTTTGCGAGTATACTACATGGTAAAACCAATTGTGTCATTCAAAAGTATAACTCGTCCCACCAAAAAATAAGCCCTCACATGGCCATGTTGACTGAAAATAAAAAAGTTATGGCTCTGGAAAGAAGGGGGGCGAAAAACGAAAATGAAAAATCAAAAAAGCTCCGGGAGTGAAGGGGTTAATACGTATTATAGAATCGTAGAATGTTAGAGTTGGACACAAGGACCTCAAGGGTCCTTGTATCCAACCCCCTGCTCCATGCAGGAATCACAGAACCATCTCAGTGGTTAGCACTGTTGCTTTGCAGTACTGGGTTCCCATCTCCAAGTCCCACCATGGACAACATCTGCAAGGAGTTTGTACATTCTTCCTTTTTATGTTTTGGTTTCCTTTTGGTACTCGAGTTTCCTCCCACACCCTAAAGACATGCTGGGAGTTTAGTCTGTGAGCCCAAACAAGGATGTTGATGACTAGGCCTGTACAGCACTTCAGAATAATTAGCAGTGTGTTTCCAAAAATGCACCAGAAACGTTTCAGGTCTACGACGATTGCAGCAAAAAATGCACCACTGAATCAACGTGTGAATGCAGCCTTAGAAGTCTGAGACTGAATTAGCCAAAATGGCCATCTCGTGTACAGCTATCAGAAACAGCTTCCACTGTTTCCAATAGGAAACAATGAGCACTGGATGGTAAAAGTACAGACAATTCACAGAGCATGGATGTAAAAGAGCATGGCCAATGGCCCCCAGAAATAGATCTGCACAATAGAAATCCTCAATTCTACTCACTTGCCCTCAGTGTTTGAGGACTGGGTTATTCCTCACTTGTAAGGAGGCAGAGGGAGGGACCTTTCATTTGATGCATTTAACATAAGGAGGTTGTCAGTCACTGCTGCTCCTTAAATGAAATTGCGATCCATCCATTGAGGCAAAATGCTCGTCATGCCTCATGGCAAATAAAACCCTGATACCCACCCATGCTGATTTTATTAATATTGTCTTGTAACTTCTTGAAAATCTTTTAACATGTTTAGTTGCATTTTTCTGAAGGGATATTACAATTTCTCTTAAGGTATGTTATAGCTCTACGTTGAAGCCTATCTATTAAACCCCTTGTATGGACAAACAGTTCTTGAACAGCAAGAATAATTGACATTAGTACAGCATGATGGTTAATTCTGGGTGAAGTGAGGTTGAAGATGTAACAGGCTGCAGATTAGATGTCAAATGGATTTAGCATAGCTGGAACTGCATTGATTGATGTTTCTCAGCTGGAACAGCAATAGTTGATATAGCAGAGCTGGCACAGTAATACAGTGACATGTAAAAGTTTGGGCACCCCTGCTCAAAATTACTGTTATTGTGAAGAGTTCACCAAGTTGAAGATGAAATGATTTCTAAAAGGCCTAATGTTAAAAATGACACATTTCCTTTGTATTTTAGGCAAAAATAGTAATTTTTTACATTTTAAAAATTACAAAAAGGGAAATGGGATGATGCAAAAGTTTGGGCACCCTTGGAGATTTTTGTGCTCAAATAACTTTGCCAAAGGTTTCAGACCGTAATTAACCTGATAGGGTTATGGCTTGCTCACTACCATCATTAGGAAAGGCCATGTGATGCAAATATCCCAGCTTTATTAGAACCCAGTCTAGAAAGGATTTTTAAGTTGCCCTTTCCTCTGTTTAAAATGTAATTTAGAAATGGCAGTTACCAGAAACAGTGAAGTTCAAGATTACGTGTGGAAGATTAAGGAAAATGTCAGCTTGTCGGATTGCTAGAGAGACAAATCATAATGCCCGTTTGACTGCAAAAGACCCCCCACACACCCCCCACACCGAGTCACGGTGGCGATCGGCCGCCGCCACCGTTAGATGGCGGTGACCGGTCACCGCCGTCACTAAATGCTCCCCTCCTCTTTTTTTCGGTCCCCCCAGGCTTCAGATCCCTCCCCAGGTCTCCGATACCCCCCTCAGGTTTCCGATCCCCCCCAGTTACCGCCGGAGTCGCCGTCTTTCTCCCGGCATCTTTTCTGCCCGATCCATGAGCGCCGCCATCTTCCAAAATGGCGGGCGCATATGCAGTGCGCCCGCCGAATCTGCCGGCCGGCAGATTGAAAAAATGAATGAAAGTACATTTTGATCACTGTGATAGACTCTATCACAGTGATCAAAATAAAAAAAAATAGTAAATAACCCCCCCTTCATCACCCCCATAGGTAGGGAACAATAATAAAATAAAAATATTTTTATTTTTATTTTTCCATTAGGGTTAGAATTACAGTTAGGGTTAGGACTAGGGTTAGGGTTAGGGTTATGACTAGGGTTAGGGTTAGGACTAGGGTTAGGGTTAGGGTTCATATTGCGTTATGGCAGTCCGTTAGACGGATTGCGTTACACTGCGGTATAACGCGGTGTAACGCAGTCCGTTAACGCTGCCATTCACCCCCATTTGTGGGCGCATCGCGATGCATGCCATAAAGCGGCATGCATTCGCGACGTGCCATCATTCAGTGACGGAGCCTCGGACGCGGGCTGCAGCGTCTGGGCTCCGTCACCGCTAGCACAGATGAATCATCTGCTGATTCATCTGCGCTAGCGGGTATAGCATAACGCGATCGCATTATGCATTACGCTATGTGTTGAACGAGCTGGTAAAACGTAATGTGAACCTAGCCTTAGCATTAGGGTTAGAATTAGGGTTAGGGTTAGAATTAGGGTTACAGTTAGAATTAGGGTTAGGGTTGGAATTTGGGTTAGGGTTGGAATTTGGGTTAGGGTTGGGATTAGGGTTAGGTTTGTGGTTAGGGTTAGAGTTAGGATTAGTGTTAGGGTTGATTTGGGGTTAGGGTTGGGATTAGGGTTAGGCTTGTGGTTAGGGTTATGGTTAGGGTTGGGATTAGGGTTAGGGGTGTGTTGGGGTTAGGGTTATGGTTAGGGTTTGGATTAGGGTTAGTGGTATGTAGGGGTTAGGGTTGTGGTTAGGGGTGTGTTGGGGTTAGGGTTGGAGTTAGAATTGAGGGGTTTCCACTATTTAGACACATCAGGGGGTCTCCAAACGCGACATGGCGCCACCAGTGCTCCCTTTATTCCAAGCCCCGACGTGTGCCCAAACAGTGGTTTACCCCCACATATGGGGTATCAGCATACTCAGAAAAAATTTCACAACAACTTTGGGGGTCTAATTTCTTCTGTTACCCTTGGGGAAAAAAATTGGGGACTAAAAGATCATGTTTGTAGAAAAAAAATGATTTTTTATTTTCACGGCTCTGCGTTATAAACTTCTGTGAAGAACTTGGAGATTCAAAGTGCTCACAACACATCTAGAGGAGTTCCTTGGGGGATCTAGTTTCCAAAATGGGGTCACTTGGGGGGGTTTCTACTGTTTAGGCACATGATGGGCTTTGCAAACGTAACATGACGCCCGCAGACCATTCCATCAAGTTGGCATTACAAAACGTCACTACTTCCCTTCCGAGCCCCGACGTGTGCCCAAACAGTGGTTCCCCCCACATATGGGGTACCAGGGTACTCAGGACAAACAGGACAACAACTTTTGCAGTCCAATTTCTCCTGTTACCCTTGTGAAAATAAAAAATTGTGGGTTAAAATAATCATTTTTTGAGGAAAAAAAATGATTTTTTATTTTCATGGCTCTGGGTTATAAACTTGTGAAGCACTTGGGGGTTCAAAGTGCTCACTACACATCTAGATAAGTTCCTTGGGTGGTCTAATTTCCAAAATGGGGTCATGTGGGGGGTTTTCCACAGTTTAGGCAAATCAGGGGCTCTGCAAACGTAACATGACGCCCGCAGACCATTCCATCAAAGTCGGCATTTCAAAAAGTCACTACTTCCCTTCCGAGCCCCAACGTGTGCCCATACAGTAGTTTTCTCCCACATATGGGACATCAGTGTACTCAGGACAAATTGCACAACAGCTTTTGGGGTCTAATTTCTCCTGTTACCCTTGGGAAAATAAAAAAATTGGAGACTAAAAGATCATGTTTGTGGAAAAAATATGATTTTTTTTATTTTCATGCCCGGGCGTTATAAACTTCTGTGTAGCCCTTGGAGGTTCAAAGTGTTCACCACACATCTAGATAAGTTCCTTGCGGGGTTTAGTTTCCAAAATGGGGTCACTTGTGGGGAGTTTCTACTGTTTAGACACATCAGGGACTCTGCAAATGTAACATGACGCCCGCAGACCATTCCATCAAAGTCGGCATTTCAAAACGTCACTACTTCCCTTCCGAGCCCAAATGTGTGCCCGAACAGTGGTTCCCCCCCATATATGGGGTACAAGTGTACTCAGGACAAACTGTACAACAACTTTTGGGGTTCAATTTCTCCTGTAACCATTGTGAAAATAAAAAATAGGGGGCTAAAAAAATCATTTTTTGAGAAAAAAAATTGATTTTTTGTTTTTACGGCTCTGTGTTATAAACTTCTGTGAAGCACCTGGGGGTTCAAAGTGCTCACTGTGCATCTAGATAAGTTCATTAGGGGGTCTAGTTTCCAAAATTGGGTCATTTGGTGGGGAGCTCCAAAGTTTAGGCACACAGGGGCTCTCCAAACACGACATGGTGTCCGCTAACGATTGGAGCTAATTTTCCATTAAAAAAGTCAAATGGCGCTCCTTCCCTTCTGAGCCCTGCCGTGCGCCCAAACAGTGGTTCCCCCCCATATATGGGGCACCAGCATCCTCAGGAAAAACTGGACAACAACTTTTGAGGTCCAATTTATCCTGTTACCCTTGGGAAACAAAAATGATTTTTTATTTTCACTGCTCTGCGTTTATAAACTTCTGTGAAGCACTTGGGGTTCAAAGTACTCACAACATCTAGATAAGCTACTTGGGGGGGTCTAGTTTCCAAAATGGGGTCACTTGTGGAGGGTTTTTACTGTTTAGGCACATCAAGGGCTCTGCAAACGCAACATGACGCCCGCAGAACATTCCATCAAGTCTGCATTCCAAAATGACGCTCCTTCCCTTCTGAGCTCTCCCATGCGCCAAAACAGTGCTTCCCCCCTACATATGGGGTATCAGCGTACTCAGGACAAATTGCACAACAACTTTTGTGGTCCAATTTCTCCTGTTACCCTTGTGAAAATAAAAAATAGCGGGCTAAAAAATGATTTTTGAGGAAAAAAATGATTTTTTTATTTTCACTGCTCTGCGTTATAAACATCTGTGAAGCACTTGGGGGTTCAGAGTGCTAACAACACATCTTGATAAGTTCCATAAGGGGTCTAGTTTACAAAATGGTGTCACATGTGGGGTTTTTTCACTGTTTAGGCACACAGGGGCTCTCCAAATGAGTCATGGTGTCCGCTAACGATTGGAGCTAATTTTCCATTCAAAAAGTCAAATGGCGCTCCTTCCCTTCTGGGCCCTGCTGTGCGCCCAAACAGTGGTTTATGACCACATTTGAGGTATCTGTGTACTCAGGAGAAATTGCCCAACAAATTTTAGGATCCAATTTATCCTGTTGCCCATGTGAAAATGAAAAAACTGAGGCTAAAAGAAAATTTTTGTGAAAAAAAGTATTCTTTTTTTTACGGATCAATTTGTGAAGCACCTGGGGGTTCAAAGTGCTCACTATGCATCTAGATAAGTTCCTTGGGGGGGTCTAGTTACCAAAATGGGGTCACTTGTGGGGGAGCTCCAATGTTTATGCACACAGGGACTCTCCAAATGCGACATGGCAACCGCTAAATATTCCAGCATATTTTCCATTCAAAAAGTCAAATGGCGCTCCTTCCCTTCTGAGCCCTGCCGTGCGCCCAAACAGTGGTTTATGACCACATATGACGTATCTGTGTACTCAGGAGAAATTGCCCAATAAATTTTAGGATCCATTTCATCCTGTTGCCCATGTAAAAATGAAAAAATTGATGCTAAAAGAAAATTTTTGTTGGAAAAATTAAAATGTCCATTTTTTCCTTCCACGTTGCTTTAGTTCCTGTGAAGCACCTGAAGGGTTAATAATCTTCTTGAATGTAGTTTTGAGTAGCTTGAGGGGTGCAGTTTTTATAGTGGTGTCACTTTTGGGTATTTTCTGCCATATAGAACCCTCAAAGTGACTTCAAATGTGTGGTGGTCCGTAAAAAAAATGGTTTTGAAAATTTTGTTGTAAAAATGAGAAATCGCTGGTCAATTTTAACCCTTATAACTTCCTAACAAAAAAAAATTTGCTTCCAAAATTGTGCTGATGTAAAGTAGACATGTGGGAAATGTTATTTATTAACTACTTTGTGTCACATAATTCTCTGGTTTAACAGAATAAAAATTCAAAAATTTGAAAATTGCAAAATTGGTCAGAATTGCAAAAAATGGCCAGGTCTTTAAGGTCAAAATAGGCTGTGTCATGAAGGGGTTAAAGGGACATAAAATGTAACTTTTAATATATAATATATATATCCATTTAAAAAGTCTTAACAAAGACCAATATAATGAAACGCATAAAAAAAACACAAAAACAGACAACACAGACAACCTCTGCGGGTGCTGCCATATACTATTCTTAGTACAACCATTTATTAAGTCTATTGGTGAATATCTGTGAAAAGTATGTGGTATACACCTAGTATTATAACCACCCTTATATTCTATCCACTCTTTCTATAAGACAATAAATGAGAAAGGTCTCACTCAATTATAGTAAGGTTACTTTGGCATATAAATAATGGAGTGGAGCTTTCAACGAAACGTGTGAAGATGCTGTTCATAGGGTGCTTTCCCGACATGTTTCCTCCTGTATCGGGATTCATCAGGGGAATTTCCAACACATTGCTCAGTGGTACATCACACGGATCATAGAAGATCCCACAGCTGCTTAAGGTAAATCAGGACCAGAAAGCATCTCATACATAGAGGATTACATGAAATTTAAATATGTGTGCATCAGGTTTAAGATGACGCCAGTCCAGGTATTCCGGTGCTTCATATCCGGCCCATGAAGCGCATAAATGGAACACACATGTCATCAAAATCATGTTACATCCAGTCTATGAGTCAGGTGTGGAGTGCACGCAACACCAAACTCTAGTCATATCCGGCATATAAACCGTGCGTGGAACGCATGCCTCACTACCAAATGACAGTTCCATAGTGTCACTTCCTGTGCTCCACAAGCCACCACCGATATGTTGCCATAGAAAAACAAAGTATCTATGGAAACAAATTCATATAGGCTGGTGAGAAAGCTAACAAAAAAGCGTCACCTACTGGCAATTACTTTTTTTTCCACATCTGATAAATACATGTAACAATCATCTCCATTTCCAAGGACAATAAGTCCAAAATGCAATTAGTTATCCAATCGGATTTTAGGCAAGTTTAACAATACAACAAAGTGACAAACACAGATCTTGTGCACTGAAGAGGACATGTGTATATATAAGTTTTATGGGGACCATAACTAACTGGTTTTGAAAAATGCTTGTTCATAGGTGAAAGATATATTAAATGTATGTAGGTGACTAAGGTAAGTGTGAATGGCAGAGGAATATTTTCTGCAAGAAGAATAAGCGGGTTCATTCATCTGATATAGGGTCTGTGTATCAGTATTTTCACTCAATAAGAAGGGATAAACCAAGCCAAATAGGGACAAGATTTTGTGCTGTGGGGTTCTGGTATCCTAGAAAAGCCCTATTAAGAAATTATTTATTTAGCTGGTCCTGCATATCCCACAGAGATTGAAACGCCAAAAACCTACTCCTTTGTTGCCCCCACTCGTCATCTCAACTTAAATAAGTTGTCCTATTAAATCCTACCTAAATAAAGCTACTAAAAGTAAGTTTTTTGTTCAAACCCCATGGAGACATTGTCTTTAACTGGTAGATCCATTTTGTTTCACAATGTAGAAGGACCTGTCACCCCCTGCGTGACTTCTTCACTTTGTCAATGCCCATAGACTTGAGCACCAAAATTTCTCCACAGTGTTCCAGATTGACATGTCTTGAAATGGGGGTGTTCCTCTTCTTCCTGATGTCTCAGAGGTACTCTCGAAGGGTGTTCAACCCTACTCCTAAATTTCCTTAGGAGTTTTGCCTACATACTCGAGTCAAGTCATTCAAAAGTGGTCCATTCTAAATGTAAGGATGGTGCCCGAAGGAAAATGGAGTAATATAATATAGAACAATGACTTTCGGCACTCAATAAGTCACAAGAATGTTTGGTTTCAAAAAAATTTCCAATATAATTCACAACCGACATAATAGGATATACAGACATCAATCCATTCAACGTTTCGGCATCGTAGCCTTTATCAAAGGTGTTTCTAAGAAATATCCGTCAGTGTACTCCCGATGCTTCAGTGCAGTATGGTGGAGACAGTGCTGAGTTGCAATCTGTAACTACAGCTCCTACGCTCCTAGGAGCTCTATATTACATACTCGAGTCCACATGTGCATGCAGCTTTGTATATTATACCTTCACTTTGGCAATTTATGAATGATCTAATCTTACTGTATATTGCTTTCCTGTTGTGTTGCTGTGAAACATGTTGCTAACTTCAATAGCCCTGCATGCTATACAGCCACTACACTTGAAACAGCCTATTATATTCTCTGCTAAACGTCGTCCTTTATTGTGTATAAAATGGCTATGTACCAATTGGTCTTTTAAAAATCTCCCTTCCTTGTACGTAATTGTAAGAGGGACGACTGGACCACAGGTACCTGCGTGCCGGTGCCGAAACTGGTAAGGCTGCATCCCCTGCTTTAGTGTGCCAGACCTTCCTCCTGACAGTGGAGGGCGGGGGCATAAAACGGAAAAGCGTGCGCAGCAGTGCAGTTTGGCGCCAACCCATGGCAGCGCCCCCTCCCCCAGACAGAGTACCGAAGCTGCGACAGGCCCCACCACCTGCAGAGGGGCCGTAGCAGAGAGAAGGTCCAGGTGAGCTGCAGCAGACCAGAAAGAGAGGGAACACTGCGCAGAGGGGAGTGGTGTGCTCAGCAGCAGCATAGAGAAGTGCTCCGTCCAGAGGGCACCAGCAGCGTGCAGGCCAGTGCCCCTTGTCTCTCGCCACCAGCAGCGGGGATCAGAGAGTAAGAGATGTGCAGTGTGAGCCCAGTGACTACCAGAAAGCAAGGTGCCGAACATTCTGTGTCCGTGAATACTGCAGACGTGCCACATAGGAGTGACCGGGGACAGTATAGACACTTGCACCCTGACGTTGCCAGTAAATATATGCTGAGCCACGTTGAACTCGTACAGGACTGTGGCCCGAACCCTTGTCAGCCACAGCAGCAGGGACTAGTGAGTTCTCCTGTTCCAGAGCATCCATACAGTGTGGGCCCACACCCAAACACTGCCACCGCTGACAGAGACTGTGAGGAGAGTTATGAAGGGGCCACGTCGGGCTCAGTTAGTGACGTGGCCCACGCTCCTCCAACCGCATCAGTATATGGACTAGTGGAAGGTACCGGAAACCGACCACTGCCACCAGAAGACAGACCACCATCATCACCAAGACCCTCTTGGACAAGCACCACGCTAGCTGTTGTCGGCGCTACTGACTTTCAAGGAGCATCTACAGTTGGAGGGACTTCTGACACGATAAGTGTACAACAGAACTGCCAATATCTGAACCGTTGTTCTTCACCGCGCAATATCCTTTGCCCTTTATACTGTTTAATCCCCTTTTAAACCCTTTACCTCCCTGCGTGGAGTATTCCCCTGTTAAATAAAACTGTTAACCCTTGCTCTGCCTCCTGTCTGCACTGCATCCCACAAACTGCTCACAAAATCCTTGGGTTAGGTGGGATCAAGTCTCCTATGTCATTGTCTAGTTTTAACACTCCCCAATGTTTTCATAGAATAGATCTCACTTGTTGTGCAACGTTATCAAATGTTATTACAAATCTCATTTCTTTTGAGTCATCTTTCTTTTCAGGAGCTGAGGTATGTAGTTTAGATCTGTCTCTTTTTAGGGCTTCTCTGCATGCCTCACCCAGAATCTTTTTGTACAGGTGTGAACAGTTTAACCCAGAATCTGGGTATATATTAGACAGGATACTTAAACCATTTGTGGTAGCATTTAGTTCATTCACTAGCGATCTCCTCAGTAAAATAGACAGTCTGACTCTTGAATTGGATATGATCTTTGTGAGTATAGATGTAGAGGCACTTTTTTATCCATACCATACCTGATTGGCCTGAAAGTGGGCGATTTTTTTCTCAGGAATAGTGGAGTATAGTACTTTCTACATAATCAGTTTGTACTTGAAGCCCTAGAATTCTCTCCTACAATGGCCCTCACTGTCCCCTGTTCTGAACATCATTGAAAATCTGTGGCTACATCTTAAAATAACTCTGCATGAAAGATGACCAGGAATCTCACAGAACTGGAAGAATTTTTCAAGAAAGAATTGATGAAAATCTCTAAAACAAAAATTGAATGACTCTTGGCTGACTACTAGTGTTGAGCATTCCGATACCGCAAGTATCGGGTATCGGCCGATATTCGCGTTATCGGAATTCCGATACTTAATTCCGATACTTTTTCCATATCGTATACCGGAATCGGAAGTTCCCATAATTCTTTGAGAGGCAATGTGATTTTAGTCAGCCAATGAGGAATCCTACGAAGTGTGGGCACATCCTGTAATGATGCGGTCATCTTAACTAATGGCATGGCTGTGATTGGCTGCTGAAATGATGTCAGAATGCACTATAAAAGGCGCCGCAGCCATTTTAGCGTCACTGTGCTGTGAACTCAGTTAGGGACAGAACGCTGCTGTGCTGACTCTGAGGGACAGTTAGATATTGCGATTTTGTGTACTACTGTGCTTGAGGCAGGCTAGTTTACCAACCGCTGTGTAAAGCTTCATTTTGCCAGTGTTGTTTTAACAGCTCTGTGCAAGGTGTGTGTGTGACAGTGCAGGTGACGCTGCAGTTTGCTCTGCATCCACCGCTGTTTGTAGGCATCTGCACGTGTCACTTTTTTTTTTTTTTTTTATTTTATTTAGTGGAATTGGTGCAGCTCCATTATATTAGAAAAAAATCAAATCTATTAGTGTGACGTGCTTCCATCCGTATACAATACATTGGTTGCAAACACTATAGAAGTACAGAAAGGAGCTTTTCACAGATTGTGGACAGTTGTGTTTCAGTGTTCACTTCAGTCTGTGTTTTTTACTTTTTTGAGTGCAGATCACGCTCCAGTTACATGTTCAAGCACTGCTGCTTGTACTCTGCTGAGCGTGTCTCAGTGGCTCATCCTTTTCATTTTCTCCAATTGGTTCTGCTACATTCCATTTAAAATAAATCTAATCTATTAGTGTGACGCGCTTCCATCCGTATACAATACATTGGTTGCAAACACTATAGAAGTACAGAAAGGAGCTTTTCACAGATTGTGGACAGTTGTGTTTCAGTGTTCACTTCAGTCTGTGTTTTTTACTTTTTTTAGTGCAGATCACGCTCCAGTTACATGTTCAAGCACTGCTGCTTGTACTCTGCTGAGCGTGTCTCAGTGGCTCATCCTTTTCATTTATCTCCAATTGGTTCTGCTACATTCCATTTAAAATAAATCTAATCTATTAGTGTGACGCGCTTCCATCCGTATACAATACATTGGTTGCAAACACTATAGAAGTACAGAAAGGAGCTTTTCACAGATTGTGGACAGTTGTGTTTCAGTGTTCACTTCAGTCTGTGTTTTTTACTTTTTTGAGTGCAGATCACGCTCCAGTTACATGTTCAAGCACTGCTGCTTGTACTCTGCTGAGCGTGTCTCAGTGGCTCATCCTTTTCATTTATCTCCAATTGGTTCTGCTACATTCCATTTAAAATAAATCTAATCTATTAGTGTGACGCGCTTCCATCCGTATACAATACATTGGTTGCAAACACTATAGAAGTACAGAAAGGAGCTTTTCACAGATTGTGGACAGTTGTGTTTCAGTGTTCACTTCAGTCTGTGTTTTTTACTTTTTTGAGTGCAGATCACGCTCCAGTTACATGTTCAAGCACTGCTGCTTGTACTCTGCTGAGCGTGTCTCAGTGGCTCATCCTTTTCATTTATCTCCAATTGGTTCTGCTACATTCCATTTAAAATAAATCTAATCTATTAGTGTGACGCGCTTCCATCCGTATACAATACATTGGTTGCAAACACTATAGAAGTACAGAAAGGAGCTTTTCACAGATTGTGGACAGTTGTGTTTCAGTGTTCACTTCAGTCTGTGTTTTTTACTTTTTTGAGTGCAGATCACGCTCCAGTTACATGTTCAAGCACTGCTGCTTGTACTCTGCTGAGCGTGTCTCAGTGGCTCATCCTTTTCATTTATCTCCAATTGGTTCTGCTACATTCCATTTAAAATAAATCTAATCTATTAGTGTGACGCGCTTCCATCCGTATACAATACATTGGTTGCAAACACTATAGAAGTACAGAAAGGAGCTTTTCACAGATTGTGGACAGTTGTGTTTCAGTGTTCACTTCAGTCTGTGTTTTTTACTTTTTTTAGTGCAGATCACGCTCCAGTTACATGTTCAAGCACTGCTGCTTGTACTCTGCTGAGCGTGTCTCAGTGGCTCATCCTTTTCATTTATCTCCAATTGGTTCTGCTACATTCCATTTAAAATAAATCTAATCTATTAGTGTGACGCGCTTCCATCCGTATACAATACATTGGTTGCAAACAATATAGAAGTACACAAACGGGCCTTTCACAGCTACTGAACATGGGTTTTTAATTTTTAACTAAAATATGTATTTTTTCAAATGACACAAATATAAGTAATGTTGAAGAGGAATAGTCCTACATCCATTGTTTGCACAATATTACAGGTGTACATCATGTCCCTTAATCAACAATGTATTATTATATTTACTTGTATGCTTTTATTTAAAAGCCAAGAACACAGAAGGATAACCTTCGCACTGCAGCTGTTGTCAAAGTTCAACCCACATTATGCACTTCCAACATTGCAGCATTTGAGGCATGATGTGAGTTGGATTGGTCAAAGTTATGGAGTGAGAAGGTTCACCATCAGTACCCTATAGCATAAGTATGCTTTTGTGTTAGCATTTGTGTTAGACATGTGGATATCTGCCATAATATGTCACAATTATTTAGTTACAGATTTGTTACCAACACTAATCATTGAATGGTTTTAAATTTGACGTTTCACTTGTTTACAGCTTAGAAATAAGGGTGTAGCCTGATATCTATGTGTAGCACTAGCCACTTTAACATGTCATGTTTTTTTAAACATGTGTAGCTAGGTAGCAGTAATTTTTGCCGGACACACAGCAGGGGAACAGCAGGCGTTACTGAACCCCACTATCACTATAGCTTGTGTATTGGTCTGTGGACACGACACTTCTGAGCAGCAACTGGCAGTGTTGTAGCCCAGGGAGTATAGCTCAGGTGGTAGAAAGATGAACATAACAGGAGACATGGAAAACGTTGTCAACCAGTTAGTTAATCTGAAACCGGACAGGCAAATTCAGGCGAGATCCATGCCTAGTTCATTTTCAGAAAAGTAAGCCGTTCTACATTATCGTAGGATAGTCGCATGCAACGGTCTGTTAGTACACCACCTGCAGCAGTAAAGACGCGCTCCGATAATACACTGCCAGCAGATCAAGCCAGCACCTCCAATGCATACTGGCTAAGCTCTGGCCATGTATCCAGCTTAGAGACACAAAACTTGAATGGGGAAGAGCCATCTGGGAGTACACTGAGAGGGCAAGACATGTAGTCTGTCACCATCTTACGGAAATGTTGCCTCCTGCTGACTGGAGCCGTCTCGGATGGTGTAGACATTGGTGGCGCTGCCACAAAACTTCGACACATTTGGAACATACTGTTCTTGCCCTGTGCAGAGGCGCTGCTTGTGCTCCCTCTTGTTGCAGAGCTGTCTCCACTGCCTCGACGCACAGAGCTGCTTTGTAAATCAGTAGCAGCAGCAGTGCTCTCGGCTGGAATGGAGAACATTATGGATTGCACCAGTGTGTCTTGGTACTTCCGCATTTTACGCTCCCGGTTCAACGGTGTGATGAGGCTTTGTAAGTTGTCCCGGTAGCGAGGGTCTAGGAGGGTGTACACCCAATAATCAGACGTGGTGTGAATGTGTTCGATGCGGCGGTCGTTTCTCAGCCACTGCAGCATGAAATCAACCATGTGCTGCAGACTCCCAACTGGCCAAGAAACGTTGTCCCCTGCAAGAGGCGTCATCTCCGCCTGCTGTGCATCACCCCACCCTTGGTCTACATACTGACTAGAGCATTGTCTACCTCCCTCTGGAGCGATGTCTTCCTCCTCCATTGACTCCTCCTCATCCTCCTCACAAAGTCCTTCAAATACATATAAATTTACAAAATTTAAAACTCAAAATTTAAAAACTTTGTATCATAATTCTGTAACATCAGTTTATGGAAACACAATAGCATTACAAAAGGATAGACAAAAAATGTACATTATGTGCTTTGTAAATACATTAAAAGTTTGTAATGGTTATGAAAATATAGACAGCGACTCTGGAGGTTCAATTGTTGATACAGCATGGTACTTTGAAAGTCCTCCAGCCCTTTGTGAGGAACCACGTTGCGCTGACTGTCCAGAAGGTGATGGAATTTGTGACTCCTCATCCTCCACCTCTTCCAAAACCTCATGCCTTAGTGCTTGCAGTGTTTTTTGAAGCAGGCAGATAAGGGGGACAGTCAGGCTGACTAGTGCATCATCTGCACTCGCCATCCGCGTTGACTCATCAAACGCACGCAAAACGTGGCAGATATCCTTCATAGAGTTATTCGCCACTCATTACACTGGCAGTGGCTGCCCATTCATTATAGGATCCAATTCTAATTACTGGTTCTCACCAACATAGCTCTCCACAGCGCAGCACCCCCTACATCTCCTCCCTTATTTATATTTATCGGCCTAACCGACTGCTGCACTCTGCAAACGACCTTCGACTAACCTCTGCACTAATCCGTACCTCCCACTCCCAACTCCAAGACTTCACCCGCGCTGCGCCAATCCTCTGGAATGCTCTACCCCAAGAAATTAGGACTATCCGCAATTTCGATGGTTTCAGGCGCTCCCTCAAAACACATTTGTTCACAGTGGCCTATCACATTCACTAATCAAAGTCATTCTATGTGTAATTCTGTGTGTGTAGCCCATTCACTATCTCCATGCATCCCTCACTTCCTTAAAATGGCTGGACCATCATTGTAAAAACACCATTGTATATAAACACCTGTACTTTGTATCTCCCACACCTCATTGTAGATTGTAAGCTTTCACCAGCAGGGGCGGCTGATTTTGCTTTAATTATTGTATTGTTAACGTTGTTACTTATGACTCGTGTTTTGAAACTGTTAAACTGTAAAGCACTGCGGAATATTATGGCGCTATATAAATAAATAATATTATTATTCTTATTATAGAGGCCCACTCAGTAGTGGTGAAGTGTGAACGCCGCAAATTGCGAGTTGACTGCGCTTGATGCAGCTGATACTCCATTACTGTTGGCTGCTGCTCACACAACCGCTCCAACATATGTAACGAGGAATTCCACCTGGTGGGTACGTCACATATAATGCGATGTTCATGAAGGTGAAATCTGCGTTGCAGAGCTGCAATCAGCGATCTGGCCATGCTGGAACGTCGCAAGTGAGCGCACTCTAGGCGGACCTTGTGCAGCAGTGCATCAAGATCCGGATAGTCCCTCAAAAAACTCTGCACGACCAAGTTGAGCACATATGACAGACATGGTATGTGACTGAGGTTGCCAAGGCCCAGAGCTGACACCAGATTTCGGCCATTGTCACACACTACCAAGCCTGCCTGTAGATTCTCTTCCAAAAACCACACGTCGCTCTCCTGCTTTATGGCATTACAGAGCTCCTGCGCTGTGTGGCTAAGATTCCCCATGGAAATTAATTTCAGGATGGCCTGTTGACATTTGGACACGGCTGTGCTCATATCGGTCGCAACAGGTAAACGTTCACGGGTCCATGTGGAGGTAGACCGTGACGGCTCCTGCAGCGATGATTCTGAGGAACTGGAATAGGAGGAGGAATCAATGTGTACAGACTTGATTCCTGCAATCCTTGGAGTTGGCAGAACACGTACAGCGCCACTCGCAAGATCAGTACCCGGCTGCACAACATTGACCCAATGGGCAGTGAGGGAAAGGTATTGTCCCTGGCCATGGGTGTTAGAACCCTCTTGTTAGGTTTTGTTTCAGTTTGCTGGTCACATGACCTTTTTTCCCTATTTAGTCTGGCTCCGCCCTTCTGGCTTTGCTTGACTTCATTGTATTATCTACTGTTAAGCTAGCCGGGTGCTTAGGTGCCTTAATCTGTGAGTTTTGCTTGATGTTAGGATCACAAAGTATTTATTTTTCTGTTTAATTATCCATGCTACAATTTATGTTAGGAGGTGTCCACCTTTTCTCCCAGTCCCTAGATCTTGTAGGGATTACTCCCTCGCAACTATAGGTCTTCGTTCACACTAGATGAGGACTTTAGCGGGTCTGGTCGCAGGATCAGGTTCCCCGTTACATCGTAGGGATTCAGCTTAGTTGTATTGTAGGGACAGAATTCCCTTCTTTCCTTACTGGTTGTAGCAGATCATAACAATGGGTACTGGTCCACGCATCGGTGGTCAGGTGGACCTTGCTACTGAGGGCTTTTAGTAGCGCATGTTTAATTTTTCCCTCAACATGCTTTTGCAGACCAGGGACGGCTTGCCTGCTGAAATGAAATCGGCTTGGCACATTGTATTGTGGGATTGACAATGATATTCAGTTACGGAAACTGTCTGTCTCCACCAGCCTGAATCACAGCATTTCAAGGGACAGGAGTTTTGCAATGCCAGCATTCAGAGCCTGTGCTCGTGCATGGTTTGCGGAGTATGGCCGTCTTTTATCCCATGCCTGTGCTACCGCTGGCTGTTTTGTGGCCTGGGAGTGTGAGGATGACAGGGAACTTGCTGCTGTGTGTGGAATAACAGTTTGTCTCTGGACAACAGTGGCCGAGGTTCTTCCATGGCGATCCTGTGAGGAAGCATAACCAGCTGTGTGTGAGCTCGATGAAGAGGCTTCAACACAACCTGAAGATGTAGGTGCTGCTGTAGGTTGGCCTACATCTCCAGTGTGTCTTTGTAACTCAACTACGTGCTTTGTCCGCACATGTTTCCACATATTTGTGGTATTGAGGTGACTGACACTTTTAGCTATTTTTAATTTTTGATTACACAGCTTGCATTTCACATAGCAAATATCATGTGCAAGTGTGTGAAAAAAGGACCACGCAGTGCAAGTCCTGGGAGCGCACGTTTTGACTTTTGGAAGACAACTGCTCCGAACAGGTGCCAAACTGGAGGCTACAGGCAACCGAGTCTGCAGCCTAACTCTCCCTCCTGTTTGTACCGTTGGGGCAATGTCTTCCTCTATCTTCCTTCTATCACTAACCATTTCTCTAGGCCTCTCCCAGCTTTCAACCAAAGTACTGGTTCTCACCCACAAAGCTCTCCACAGTGCAGCACCCCTCCTACATCTCCTCCCTCATTTCTATCTATCGGCCTAACCGACTGCTGCGCTCTGCAAACGACTTTCGACTAACCTCTGCACTAATACGTACCTCCCACTCCCGACTCCAAGACTTCTCCTGCTCTACGCCAATCCTCTGGAATGCTGTACCCCAAGAAATTAGGACTATCCACAATTTGCATGGTTTCAGGCGCTCCCTCAAAACACATTTGTTCAGAGCGGCCTATCACATTCACTAATCAAAGTCATTCTATGTATTCTGTGTAAGTGTGTGTGTGTCTCTAGCCCATTCACTATCTCCATCCCTCAGTCCCTTAAGATGGCTGGAACATCATTGTAAATGCACCATTGTATATAAACACCTATACTTTGTATCTCCCCCATCTCATTGTACATTGTAAGCTGTCACGAGCAGGGGCGACTTATTTAGCTTAAATTATTGTATTGTTAACGTTGTTACTTATGACTTGTGTTCTGAAACTGCTAAACTGTAAAGCGCTGCGGAATATGATGGCGCTATATAAATAAATATTATTATTATTCCTCTGAGCTGCTCCCACCACCTTCCTGTTCTTCATGCCATGTTGGGTATTGGACCTCATCATCTCCACTACCCTCTTCCAACACCTGCTGTTGGGTGGTCTGGCCAGCACCATGCTCAACAGAAACTGGCACCTGGGTCTCATCATCATCATCAGATGCGTTCTGCGGTGTGCTGACCATCGGCACTGTCTCACCCGCCTCTTCAGATTCAGAGAGACACAGCTGTTGCGCATCACTGCATACTCCCTCTTCTTCACATTACAGAATGCTGCTTGGCTGGGCCCCTGTTTGCAAGCCAATAGATTCTGAGAACAGAAGCAGACACTCAGCTGGCTCCTGTACAGAACTCTCTGACTGCCTGGGCAATTTGCCAGGCGGTGAAGAGACAGATGGTTGCCCAACAGTGCTGTGGTCCTGAGAGGAGGTGGAAGCAATTGAAGTCGATGCATTGGCTGAGATCCAAACAACAACGGCTTCAATTTGTTCTTCCCGCAGCAGGGGGGTACTCCGAGCTCCTACAAAAGTGCGCATAAAGGAACGCTCACGGCCCGGGGAAAACTGGTGGATGCTGTGTCACTGGGGGCCGCAGCAGCCACAGAATCCCCACGTCCTCTCCCTGAAGAAACTCCACGACCACGTGCCTTACTCCCTGCCTTCTTCATCTTGGTAGATTGATAAAGAAAGTCTGAAAAGTTATAAGGCCTAAGTGTGGTTATTCCGCAGAGACTGCAGTGAACACTGCACACAACTGTTCAGTAGGTGTGAAAGGCCCCTTTGTGTACTTCTATAGTGTTTGCAACCAATGTATTGTATACGGATGGAAGCGCGTCACACTAATAGATTTTATTTATTTGTAATAGAATGGAGCAGCAACAATTAGAGAAAAATTTCAAGGATGTGCCAGTGACACACGCTCAGCAGACTACAACCAGCAGTGGTTGAAGAACTAACTGGAGCGTGATCTGCACTCCAAAAAGGAAAACCTCAGACTACAGTGAACACTGCACACAACTGTTCACTACCCAACGCGTCTCAGCAGGAAGGCAGTCTGTGCGTCAAAACAAAGGCGCAAGCATACATCCACGTACCCTGTTTATAAAGCTATATAAAAAAAATTATGTAGTAGTGACGCACACTTTATTGAGGTACAGTATTACATCGCCATTCACCATCTGTGGCTATGCAGTCTCATCTATATATACCTTATCTATCCGTTGTCATGCTTGCAAGTCGACAGTCAGGCATAAATAGCAATTTTCACTATGCACTATGCACTTTTTAAAGGTTATGTTTGTTAATAAACATGATTATTGCCACATATTATGAGTATTACATGATGGAAATTGTATAATTTTGTATAAACTGTTTAGTGACATTATTCAGCAAATGTAACATTTTAGTAATGTCACAGATAACTTGTAATGCTGATGATGTTTTGAAGTCAGACATTCATTGTCTATACAATAAAAATGGTGTACATACTGTTACTTATCCATCATTAATGGATTCAGATATGTACTTGTATGCTTTTATGTACAACCGTATAGCAGATTCCTTAACTAATTTATTTTGTGGTTTGCATTGCTGTTCAACATGTTAATGTATGTGTTTATGTTTGTCAATTCTTTATTTATCTAGATATTAGTTTAAATGAAATCATCATCTTATGGTAGTAAAGGTTATCTTTCTCTTGTTTGAAGTATAGACATTTAAAATTGACAGGTAACAAGGAAATTACTTGATCTAGTATTTAAACATCCTCCTTGACCCTGGGCTCTAACACCGCCAGTTGTTGCTCGGAAGTGCTGTTAGCACAGTCAACACTTGCTCCTGTGTTACTGGGGTTCAGTAACGTCAGCTGGTCCTCGGTTGTGCCATTGGCTCTTTTCCTTCTGCTGCCCCTCCGGGTTCCAGCACAGTCAGCTGGTCCTCGTTACTTGCATTGGCTCTTGTACCTTCTGCTACCCGTCCGGGTTCCAGTACCGTCAACTGGTTCTCCGCAGTGCCTTTGGCCTAGGTGCCTCCATCTCGGTATCCGAGTTCCAGCAACGTCTGCTGGTCCTTGGTAGTGCTTTGGAGCACAGGTACCTCCTGCTTAGTAACCGTGTCCCAGTAACGTCAGCTGGTCCTCGGTTGTGCCATTGGCTCTTTTCCTTCTGCTGCCCCTCCGGGTTCCAGTACCGTCAACTGGTTCTCCGCAGTGCCTTTGGCCTAGGTGCCTCCATCTCGGTATCCGAGTTCCAGCAACGTCTGCTGGTCCTTGGTAGTGCTTTGGAGCACAGGTACCTCCTGCTTAGTAACCGTGTCCCAGTAACATCAGCTGGTACAAGATTGTGCTACAAATACAAGATACGGAACAAGAGACACAAGAACAATAAGCAGAAGATCTAAAAGCAGAAGAACATGAAGTATAAGACCAAAATGAAGAGCAAAATATATGCTCTAAATTCTAAGCAGAAGAAGACTAAGCAGTGTATGGGGGTGAGTCCGTTCCTCCTCGTGGTGCCCCTGGAAAATGCCTGCTGCTGCAGGCTAAACTGAACACGGACAAATACTGTTGTAATTTAAATCTTTTGTGACAGCAAGAACGGAAGGATGAAAAATTCATACTTTGACAGATTACAAGTACAGGATTCTCTGTCACAAATAAGAATATGATGAAGAAGATGAAGCAGAATATGAATAAGAATAATAGTTTAATAAGAAGAATATGAGTAATGTTAACAAAGATGAATAGCAAGAAGTTTAAGAAGAAGATAAAGAAGGTGAAGATGAAGAATAATTTGATGAAAAAGATGATGCTGCAGAAGATTATGAAGGAGAAAGTGTGTGAAAAGTTAAAAAGGTGAAGATGAAGAGCATGGAAGTTGTGTAATATACATATTTGCCAAAATATAAAAAACGTTAACATTGTCAATTTCTTCGTCAATCCGAACATCTTTAAAAAAAAAAATATTTATGCTATTCCATTTGATTGGGTTAAACATCTATGCCTTTAATGTCTCCTCAACCTTCCCCAATACATTCTACATTACTCTTTCTTGTTTTCCTTCATGTACAATTAACCAACAAGGCAAGAATGGGTTTTTTTTAATTTCGATATTTTGTTCCCATAGACTTACATGGGACTTCCGGTATCGGTATCGGGTATCGCCGATATTTTAGTGATATCGGCGATACCATTCCGATTCCGATACTTTAGGATATCGGAAAGTATCGCTCAACTCTACTGACTACAAAAAGCGTTTATAAGCTGTGATACATTCAAAAGGAGGTGCTACTGGGTACTTGCCAAGCAGGGTGCCCAAAGTTTTGGATCTACCCATTTTTCTTTTTGTAATCTTTCCCCTTAACCCCCAAGGGTGGTTTGCACGTTAATGACCGGGCCAATTTTTACAATTCTGACCACTGTCTCTTTATGAGGTTATAACTCTGGAACGCTTCAACGGATCTTAGCGATTCTGAGATTGTTTTCTCGTGACATATTGTACTTCATGATAGTGGTAAAATTTCTTCACTATAACTTGCATTTATTTTTTAAAAAACGCAAATATGGCGAAAATTTTGCAATTTTCAAATTTTGAATTTTTATTCCCTAAAAACAGAGAAATATGTCACACAAAATAGTTACCGTATTTTGCGGACTATAAGACGCACTTTTTTCCCAAAATTTTGGGGGAAAATGGGGGTGCATCTTATAGTCGCAACATACCTAAAAATCCGGTGGCGGCGGCGGTCCCAATTCATCCTCCCTGTGCGGTAGTTTCGGGGTAGCAAGTGGGCCTCTGTGCAGCGTGGGGAGCTCCGCCGGCGTTTAGTCCCTGCCGGAAAGCCCCCCGCAGCTGCGACGCGGTGGCCCCTCCGGTGGCGGTCCCAAGTCATCCTCCCTGTGCGGTGGTGGTGTCGGGGCAGCAAGCGGGCCTCTGTGCAGCGTGGGGGGCTCCGCCGGCGTTTAGCTCCTGCCGGAAAGCCCCCCGCAGCTGCGACGCGGTGCCGTCCGGAAAGAAGTGCTCCGGAAAGATGGCCGCCGCTTGCTGAAGTTCAAATCTCACCAACGAGATCTCTTCCCGAGATCTCGTCTCCCGAGATCTCGTTGGCGAGATTTGAACTTCAGCAAGTGGCGGCCATCTTTCCGGAGCACTTCTTTCTGGACGGCACCGCATCGCAGCTGCGGGGGGCTTTCCGGCAGGGACTAAACGCCGGCGGAGCCCCCCACGCTGCACAGAGCCCCGCTGCTGCCCCGACACCACCACCGACATCGCAGGGAAGCTGCCACCGGATTTGTGAGTATATGGCCACCCTGGCTACCCCACAGTGCCCAGCCACCCCACAGAACACAGCCACCCCACATAACACAGCCACCCCACATAACACAGCCACCCCACATAGCACCACTACCGCACCAAACGACCCCAGTGACCACTCCTCTACCTGTGCTGATCCGTTCGCTGGTAAGCTAAATTCGGACTGTAAGACGGACCCCCATTTGACACATTATTTTTTTTCCCCAATTTTCCTTCTGAAAATTTGGGGTGCGTCTTATGGTCCGGTGCATCTTATAGTCTGAAAAATGCGGTAATAAATAACATTTCCCACATGTGTACTTTACATCAGTCCAATTTTGGAACCAAAATTTTTTTTTGTTATTTAATTATAAGGGTTAAAAGTTGACCAGCAATTTCTCATTTTTACAACAAAATTTACAAAGCCATTTTTTTAGGGACCATCTCACATTTGAAGTCACTTTGAGGGGTCTATATGGCAGAAAATACCCAAAAGTGACACCATTCTAAAAACTGCACCCCTCAAGGTACTCAAAACCACATTCAAGAAGTTTATTAACCCTTCAGGTGCTTCACAGGAGCTGAAGCAACGTGGAAGGAAAAAATGAACATTTAACTTTTTAGTCACAAAAATGATCTTTTACAAACTTTTTTTTATTTTCTCAAGGGTAAAAAGAGAAAATGGACAGATAAAGTTGTTGTGCAATTTCTCCTGAGTACGCCAATACCCCATATGTGGGGGAAAACCACTGTTTGGGCACACGGCAGAGCTCGTAAGGGAAGGAGCGTCGTTTGACTTTTTCAAACCAAAATTGGCTGGAATTGAGATTGGACGCCATGTCGCGTTTAGAGAGCCCCTGATGCACCTAAACAGTGGAAACCCCCCACAAGTGACACCATTTTGGAAACTAGATCCCCTATGGAACTTATCTAGATCTGTTGTGAGCACTTTGAACCCCCAAGTGTTTCACAAAGTTTATAATGCCTGGGTGTGAAAAAAAAATTTTTTTTCCACAAAAATGATTTTTTAGTCCAAAATTTTTTATTTTTCTCAAGGAAATTGGACCCCAAAACTTGTTGTCCAATTTGTCCTGAGTATGCTGATACCCCATATGTGGGGGGAAACTGTTTGGGCTCACGGCAGGGCTTGGAAAGGAAGTAATAACGTTTTGGAATGCAGACGTTGATGGGGTCATGTTCCGTTTGCAGTGCCACGGATGTGCCTAAACAGTGGAAACCCCCCACAAGTGACCCCATTTTGGAAACTAGACCCGCTAAGGAATTTATCTAGATCTGTGGTGAGCACTTTGAACCCCCAAGTGCTTCACAGAAGTTTATAATGCCCGGGCATGAAAATAGTCACCAATTTATTATTTTCCCAAGGGTAACAGGAGAAATTGGACCACAAAAGTTGTTGTCCAATTTGTCCTGAGTACACTGATACCCCATATGTGGGGGGAAACCACTGTTTGGGCGCACGGCTGAGCTTGGAATGGAAATTGGCTGGAAATGAGATTGGATGCCATGTAGCATTTGGAGAGCCCCTGATGTGCCTAAACAGTGGAAACCCCCCACAAGTGACCCCATTTTGGAAACTAGACCCCCTAAGGAACTTATCTAGATCTGTGGTGAGCAATTTGAACCCCCAACTGCTTCACACAAGTTTATAACATAGAGCCGTAAATTTAAAAAATCATATTTTTTCCACAAAAATGATCTTTTCACCCCAATTTTTATTTTCCCAAGGGAAACAAGACCCCAAAAGTTATTGTGCAATTTGTCCTGAGTACGCTGATACCCCATATGTGGGGGTAAACCACTGTTTGTGTGCATTTCAGAGCTCGGAAGAGAAGGAGCGCCGTTAGACTTTTTCAACGCAGAATTGGCTGGACGCTATGTCGTGTTTGGAGAGCTCCTGATGTGCCTAAACAGTGGAAACCCCCCACAAGTGACCCCATTTTGGAAAATAGACCCCCCAAGGATCTTATCTAGATGTGTGGTGAGCACTTTGAACCCCGAAGTGCTTCACAGAAGTTCATAACGTACAGCAGTAAAAATAAAAAATCCTTTTTTTTTTTTAACAAAAATGATTTTTTCGCCCCCAATATTTTATTTTCCCAAGGGCAACAGGAGAAATTGGACCCCAAAAGTTGTTGTCCAATTTTTCCCGAGTACGCTGATACCCCATATGTGGGAGAAAACTACTGTATGGGCACACGTCGGGGCTCGTAAGGGAAGTAGTGACGTTTTGGATTGCAGACTTTGATGGAATGGTCTGCGGTGCTTCATATCGCATTTGGAGTGCCCCTGATGTGTCTAAACAGTGGAAACCCCCGACAAGTGACCCCATTTTGGAAAATAGACCCCCCAAGGAACTTATCTAGATGTGTGGTGAGCGCTATGAAGTCCCAAGTGCTTCACAGAAGTTTATAACGTACAGCAGTAAAAACAAAAAAATAATTTTTTTTTACAAAAATGATATTTTCGCCCCCAATTTTTTATTTTCCCAAGGGTAACAGAAGAGATTGGACCCCAAGAGTTATTGTGCAATTTGTCCTGAGTACGCTGATACCCCATATGTGGGGGTAAACTACTGTTTGGGCGCATGGCAGAGCTCAGAAGTGAAGGAGCACCGTTTGAGTTTTTCAACGCAGAATTGGCTGGAATTGAGCCATTTTATTCTTCGGGTTAGTACGATTATGGCGATACCTCATTTATATAATTTTTTATGTTTTGCCGCTTTTATACAATAAAAACAATTTTATATGAAAAATAATTATTTTTGCATCGCTTTATTCTGCGAGCTATAACTTTTTTATTTTTTCGCTGATGATGCTGTATCGCAGCTCGTTTTTGCAGGACAAGATGATGTTTTCAGCGGTACCATGTTTATTTATATCGGTCTTTTTGATCGCGTGTTATTCCACTTTTTGTTCGGCGGTATGATAATAAAGCATTGATTTTTTGCTTTGCTTTTTTTTTAAGGGGTTCACTAAAGGGGTTAACTAGTGGGACAGTTCTATAGGGTGGGTCGTTACGGACGCGGTGATACCAAATATGTGTACTTTTATTTATTTTTATTTTATTTTTTTTTACATGAAGAAATGAATTTATTGGGGAATATTTTTTTTTCCTTTATTTTGGAATTTTTTTTTACACTTGTGATTTTCATTTTTTTAACTTTTTTACTTTGTCCCAGGGTGGGACATCACTTTATAAGGTGAGATCGCTGGTCTGACAGTGTGCACAGCACTCTGTGAGACCAGCGATCTCACAGGCACTGCTGCAGGCTTCCTCAGCGCCTGCTCTCGGCAGGCACTGAGGAAGCCGCCTCCCTGCTGGACCCCGCGGCCATCTTGGATCCGGTCTTGCAGGAAGGAAGGCCTCAGAACAGCGCGATCACATCGCACTGTTCTGAGTGTCTCAGGAAGCACACAGGGATTAATGTCCCGGGAGCGCATCCAATCGCATGGGACGTACTGTCCCGTCCATGGTCATACGGGCCCAGGTACCATGGATGGGATAGTACATCGGATGGCAGAAAGGGGTTAAAATGTAAAAGATGAAAATATGAAAGTGTGTCATTTTTAAATGGGTTGTCCGATAAGTCTGTGGTCACTCTGAGTGACTGCAGACTTATGAATCCGGTTTCTGGCCCAAGACCGGAGGGTATGTATGAGTTATACATACTCCAGGGCAGTGGGCATGGTTTCGCTTCCTTACACTTGTATGGCGCGAGACTGTGCCCCATCTAGCCAGAGAGTGTGATTGAATAGAGGGCGCTGCCTCGCTCTATACAAGTGTATGGAGTGAGGCCATGCTCACTGGCCAAGAGTATGCATAGCTCATACATACCCTCCAGTCCCGGGTCTGAAACCGGTGAATCCCCTAACAGCAATGACTGATGCAGGAGAGCTAGACCATCAGATGATATAGCAGAGCTGGCATATCAATGATTGATATAGTCTTAGTTACAGTGCATTACAACGATATAGCAGAGTTTTAACCATGACGTAACAGAGTGGCACAATATAGTAAAGTGGCTCCACGATATTGAAGAGTGAGTCGGCAGATGTCCAACACAATGTAGCTGTATGACACCAACTGTTTGAATACTCAGGTATGATCCTGTCATACGAACTGGTTTAAATGTCCTGACAGTACGACATCACAGTAGCGTAACATTGAGAAGAATAGAGAGTGTGGCCCATGTGGAAGGATGGTGGAAGTGATGGTTGCCGAATCAAGAAAAGATGAGTAAATAGACAGTCAGTGACTTATCAGCAAGGTTTTGTGAAGGGCCTGGACATTTCTTGCTGCAGTACCTTTAGGGTAAGGCGTGGGGGTCAAGTTGTGGACTTCATGTGCATCGACTAGTTGCTTGTCAAATAATCAAGATTTCTGATATTTTTTTACACAAACATGAATTATGCTGTATATATAAACACACATAATAAATACTTGACCTCTTTGCCAACAAGCCTCCCTCCCCCACATGCCCACACACTTATTTAGTCAATGTATTCCACGTTAGTGTCCACAGTGTGGGAGACAGATAGCCAGTGCTCCTATAAACTGTCATTTGTGATTAGAAATGTTGTTGTTGAAGGACTCATTATGCTGTTTATGCCTCTGATAAATTGTATATCTAATTAATTCTCTACGGAATACCATATGTTGAAAATGGTAAAGTTAATGACTTAACAAAATTATGCTTAGAAGACTAATATGTACTTTTTTTATTTCACACATAAATAGTTTAATGGAGGTGCTTTAAATGAAGGAACAGATGAAAAGTCTCAAGGATCATTTCAAATTACCATCTGATCTGCCTGCCTAATGTCTATGAATGGCAAAACTTCCCTTCAGTTTTCCTTAGATATAAAACATGAATAAAAACTGAATACATTCATCTGCTTGATGAAGGTGTTAGGGGCCTGCGGAACGCACCTAATAGATATTAAGTAGAGGTGCGTTCGCAGCCCGGGGTCCACCGTGCAGGCAGAGCCTGCTGCTAGTAAGATGGCGCAAATAAGCAGTATGAGCGAACTCTGTTATCCCTCAGAGTCGCAAATGTAAACGCCGTAGCACTATATGGCGATATAAGCGGACTCTCTTAATTCACAGAGCCGCTGTAACAAAGACTGTGTCCTGTTAGACTCACAGGGAACACAGATGACTGCTAAGCGGATTGCAGTCTGTGGTCATGCAATCAGAACCCAAGCAGTAATCTACTCACTGGAGTAGCCGGTATTCTAATGGCGTTTTCAGCCGAGCCCTGAACACGTGCATACAATCTCCTCACCGGAGGTGCCGGTATTCTAGGAACTTATTTCAGCCAGACCTAACCGCATGCATACATGACCACACTGGTGCAAGCACATAACAGATTTGATACTAACGCACGGCCGTGTGGTAAGGACAGCCTTTTATAGCAGCCACGAGAAAAAGATCTTCCAGGTAGGACCAATGGGAAGCTGCTTCAGAACATCAACAGCCACAGGACCTTCCTGAAGGACCAATAGGAGTGGCAGCTGTATCTGAGCATGTGACCCCTGATCTCCAATGGGAGATCTTGCCCTGGGCATGCTTAGATGAAGCAACAAAGGACTTAGTCCCAAATCTGCCTGCTCCAACACTGGTTGCAGCAGCAAGTCTCTGCACAGTACTGGGCCGGGTAAGACGCTGGGACCGACGTCTCTGCTGAGCAGGAACCACTGCGGCCGGAGACGGATGGGGGACCGCAGTGGGAACAGCTCGAGATTCCCCCTGTGCAGGAGTGGGAACTCGAACCCTAACATTACCCCCCTTCTTTTGGCCTCGCTGCACTCAAAGGCAGCGATGAGTTGTGAAGCATGAATATGCTCGCCAGGCTCCCAGGACCTATCCTCAGGCCCATAATCCCTCAATCCACCAAATAAAATTTTTTGCCTCGTACCACCTTGCACCCAACAATGGCGTTCACCTCATGATCGTCGGTAGATGAACCCGACGTCCCGGCAGATGACTTGGAAAACCGGGAAATGGCCACGGGTTTCAGGAGGGACACGTGAAAGGTGTCGGTGATACCAAGGCGAGGCGGAAGGGCTAGGCGGTAAACCACCGGGTTCACTTGGTCAAGAACTTTAAAGGGACCCAAAAAGCGAGGTGCCAACTTGGTGGACTCTACATGTAGCCTGATGTTTCGGGCAGAGAGCCACACTAGGTCACACGGAGCAAATGTAGGAGCGGGGCACCGATTGGCATCGGCCGAAGACCTCATCCTCTCTTTGGAGGCCTGAATGGCATCCTGGGTGCGGTCCCAAATGTCCCATGCATCCACAGCCCAGTCTGCCACCCAGGAGTCGGCGGAAGACACGGGCATGGGCACTGGTACCCGCAGATGCTGACCGTAGTTCAGGAGGAATGGGGTCTGTCCGGTGGAGTCAGCCACAGCATTATTTAGAGCAAACTCAGCCCACGGTAGCAAGGATGCCCAGTCATCCTGCCTGGCAGAGACAAAATGTCGCAAGTATGTGACCAAGGTCTGGTTGGCCCTCTCTACCAACCCATTCGTCTCGGGATGATATGCCGAGGAGAGATTTAACTCAATGCTGAGTAGACGACACAGCTATCTCCAGAACCGAGACGCAAATTGGGGACCTCGATCACTGATGATTTTGTCTGGCATTCCGTGTAAGTGGAAAATATGCCTAATAAATAATGCTGCCAAGGCCCGTGCAAACGGTAACCGTGGTAAGGGCACCAAGTGCACCATTTTGGAGAAGTGGTCGGTTATCACCCAGATGATGGTGCAGCCCCGAGACTTGTGTAAGCCCACCACAAAATCCATCCCAACCATCTCCCAAGGCCTGTCTGCCACCGGTAAAGGGAAAAGTAGCCCAGCTGGCCGTTGTCGAGGGGACTTATTCTTGGCGCAGGAGATGCATGCCTGAACGTATTCCCTGATGTCACAGACCATATGTGGCCACTAGTATGTCCTCGCCAGCAACTCAGATGTCCTTTTTGCCCCAAAATGTCCACCCACCCTGGACGAATGTGCCCAAGAGAGTACCTCTGGTCGCAAATTGGTGGGCACAAAAGTCTTGCCTGGAGACACAGATTCAAGCGAAACCGGGGCCACAGATCTTAGGCTCTCTGTGGGGACAATCAACCGAGGCTCCTCCTCCACCTCTCAGAGGACACCATGGAGCGAGAAAGAGCATCGGCCCAAATGTTCTTCTCACCGGAGAGGAAATGGAGGGTGAAATGGAACCGGGAGAAGAACAGGGACCATCTGGCCTGACGAGAATTTAGCCGCTGGGCGGTCTGTAAATAGACCAAATTTTTGTGGTCAGTGAAAACTTGAAAGGGAAAGCGAGCCCCCTCCAGGAGATGTTTCCACTCGGAAAAGGCCAACTTCATGGCTAGCAACTCCCTATCCCCAATGGAATAATTCCTCTCCGCTGGTGTGAAGGTCTTGGAAAAGAAGAAACAAGGATGTTTCCGACCTTGAGCATCCTTTTGAAAAAGGACTGCTCCAGCACCAACGGACGAGGCATCAACCTCCAATATAAAAGGCTTATCAACCTTGGGGTGATGTAAGATGGGCGCGCTAGCAAAATTGGACTTAATTGAAGTAAAGGCCTTGGCGACCTCCTCTGACCACAATTTGGGATTGGCTCCCTTCTTGGTGAGGGCTACCAAGGGAGCTACCAAAGTGGAGAAGTGGGGAATGAATTGGCGATAGTAATTAATGAACTCCATAAAGCGCTGCACCGCTTTAAGAGAATGGGGTTCTTGCCAATCCCTCACAGCCTGTAGTTTGGCAGGATCCATAGCCAATCCCTGGGCGGAGATGATATAGCCCAGGAAAGGTAAAGACTTCTGCTCAAACATGCATTTCTCCAACTTTGCATAGAGGGAGTTCACCTGTAATGGTCGAAGACTTTGCAGACATCCCTCCGGTGAGAGTCAATATCTGGAGAAAAGATGAGAATATCATTCAGATAGACTACTACAAAGGTGGAAAGCATATACCGGAAGATGTCATTGACAAAGTCTTGGAAAACGGCAGGGGCATTACAGAGCCCGAAGGGCATCACCAGGTATTCATAATGCCCTTCCCTGGTATTAAAAGCCGTCTTCCATTTGTACCCCTCATGGATGCGAATCAGGTTATAAGCACCGCGCAGATCTAATTTAGTAAATACCTTTGCTCCCCGGAGCCTATCAAAGAGCTCAGAAATCAGGGGCAACGGGTACTTATTCTTAACGGTGATGGCGTTAAGACCTCTGTAATCTATACACGGACGTAATTCTCCACTCTTCTTCTGCACGAAGAAGAACCCCGCTCCTGCTGGTGACACTGACTTCCTAATGAACCCTCTTGCCAGATTCTCCTGGATATATTGAGACATAGCCTCCGTCTCAGGAAGTGAGAGGGGATAGACCCTTCCCCGAGGAGGTTCTGCTCCAGGCAAGAGGTCAATAGGACAGTCGTAGGGACGATGGGGTGACAGAGTCTCCGCAGCCTTTTTAGAGAACACGTCTGCATATGACTGATAGCACTTGGGAAGAGGAGAAAGATCTGCGGGTATCTCTGTAGTGGTAACCTGAATGCACTTCCTGACACATCTGTCCTTACATGACTCACTCCAACCCAGTATCCTACCAGAGGTCCACTCAATATGAGGGAGTGGGAACGGAGCCAGGGTACTCCCAGTAGGATTTCGTCTATTCCCTCGGGAAGGACGAGAAGGGAAATAATTTCCTGATGGGAAGGGGTTACACACAAAGTAAGAGGAACAGTCTGATGTGTAATTGGCAAGGGCAATGTCAACCCATTCACTACCCGGACAGTCACTGGTTTGTCAAGCGCTACCAGATGTATTGCGTGGTGACGAGCAAAGGTAGATGACATGAAATTCCCCTCTGCTCCTGAGTCCACACAGAGCTCGACTGTGGAAGTGTGGAAGAGTCTACAGTGACTGTCCCTTTAAATGTCATCTTGGAGGAAAATGCCGCTGTCTCTAGTGAACCTCCTCCCAGGGCCACTAGAGGCGATCGCTTCCCCAATCGCTGTGGACATTTGTTAGCATAGTGTCCTGTCTGCTGACAAAGGTTACAGACCACGGATACTCGGACGGTCCGAGACTTAGGTCCTGCACGAGGAACCTCTGTGGCCTTTTGGGGTTCGGACGCCAGATCGGGGGATTCGAGAGGTTTGGCAAAGGTGGGAGCCAACCGAATCCTCTGCCTACACTGGGCCCGCTCCAACCTCCGCTCGTGAAAACGGAGGTCGATGCGGGTAGATATGGAGATAAGCTTTTCCAGTGTGGCGGGAATCTCCCTGGTAGCCAAAGCATCTTTAACATTGTCAGCCAGTTCTCGCCAGTAGACTGGAATGAGAACTTTATCCGACCAGTCTAGCTCTGAGGCCAGAGTCCGAAACTGGACGGAAAATTGACTGACCAAAGACGAACCCTATGCCAATGCCAGCAGTTGGAGCACCGTATCGTGGGTGACCTGAGGTCCTAAAAAGACCTTTTTAAGAGCCTCCAGGAAACGAGGCGCACTCCGCACCACACGATCGTCGCGCTCCCACAGCGGCATTGCCCACTCCAACGCTCTGCCCGAGAGTAGAGACAGTACAAAACCCACTTGTGCCCGATCCGTGGGAAAATGTGCAGCCAGAAGCTCGAGCTGTATAGAGCACTGACTCACGAATCCCCGACATTGTTTGCTGTCACCGGCAAACTTGTCAGGAAGCGGGAGGTGGGATAATGTAGGGGCAGAGGTGGCAGAGGACAAACTGGCTGCAGCCACGCTAGCAGCCTGAACAGCGACTGCGGTAACATCCACAGCTGAGGTTGTGCGCTCAAGAGTCGCCAACCTACCCTCCAGCTGCTGGATGTACTGCGGTAGACGTTGGTCATTCACCATTTTACTAGCCAGACCCTGGCACTAGTATTATGTTAGGGGCCTGCGGAACGCACCTAATAGATATTAAGGAGAGGTGCGTTCGCAGCCCGGGGTCCACCGTGCAGGCAGAGCCTGCTACTAGTAAGATGGCGTAAATAGACACTCTGTTATCCCGCAGAGTCGCAAATGTAAACGCCATAGCACTATATGGCGATATAAGCGGACTCTGTTAAATCACAGAGCCACTGTAACAAAGACTGTGTCCTGTTAGACTCACAGGGAACACAGATGACTGCTAAGCGAATTGCAGTCTGTGGTCATGCAATCAGAACCCAAGCAGCAATCTCCTCACTGGAGTAGCCGGTATTCTAATGGCGTTTTCAGCCGAGCCCTGAACACGTGCATACAATCTCCTCACCGGAGGTGCAGGTATTCTAGGGACTTATTTCAGCCAGACCTAACCGCATGCATACATGACCACACTGGTGCAAGCACGTAACAGATTTGATACTAGCGCACGGCCGTGCGATAAGGACAGCCTTTTATAGCAGCCATGAGAAAAAGACCTTCCAGGAAGGACCAATGGGAAGCTGCTTCAGAACATTAACAGCCACAGGACCTTCCTGAAGGATCAATAGGAGTGGCAGCTGTATCTGAGCATGTGACCCCTGATCTCCAATGGGAGATCTTGCCCTGGGCATGCTCAGATGAAGCAACAAAGGACTTAGTCCCAAATCTGCCTGCTCCAACACTGGCTGCAGCAGCAAGTCTCGGCACAGTACTGGGCCGGGCAAGACGCTGGGACCGACGTCTCTGCTGAGCAGGAACCACTGCGGCCGGAGACGGATGGGGGACTTCAGCGGGGACAGTTTGAGATTCCCCCTGTGCAGGAGTGGGAACTCGAACCCTAACAGAAAGTAGCTTATAATGTAAAATATTTAATAATAATAATTATAACTAGCATCGATAAACTTGAAACTTTTTTTAGAGCGCCAATGGTGCATTTAGACGGATAGGAATTATGGTTCTATTTAACTATATTCAGCTCAGAGTTTCAGGATATCTGATCCTTTATCAAAATGATATAAAATACATGATAAACTTTTGTCCCCTTTGTGCGCTTGTGTAAATTTATACTCTATGTAGGTAAATGTAACTGTAATTAACTGACTTTGCCCCAATTATGATATTACCATAGTGGAAATAGATGGATGACCACATTACATATTCCAGAGAGCAAGAACGTGAAGCCAATATTAAAATCATATTTATATTTTTAGAGCTCTATGCCTCATGTTTCATTTAGCCAGAATATTCACAGACTTGAGATGACAAGATCATGAACTCCAGTCGCTAGGTCTTCAAACACAAGCATATAGTGCATGTCAAAACAATCCTCGAGAGCATGGCTTCCCTACTTCTCTTATTTCTGCTGCTTTTTTTTGCCAATTATGTATTTATGAAGTCTTCATTTTACAATACTTAACTAATACATTTTTTGGAACTAATTATGGATTGGGCTTCTTGGATCTGTGTCTTTTTTCAGCTTTATCAATTATGAATTTTGTGATGTTGCCATCAAAGAGTCTTGATAAAAGTGTTTTATTCCCACGGTCACTTCAAGAAAAACATGAAAATTTCTTGAATGTCTATTTGCCTTGTCATAACACGTGGTCCACCTTGTCCCGCTCTCTTAGATCCACACCATTACTTAGTACTGACACATATTGCATTGATCTTAGTTATACTTATGACCAGAATAGTCAGTGAGTAATGATAATAAGAATGCAGAGGATTCAAAGAATACCAAAATATCTTCTAAAAAACAAGATCATTGGGAAATAATTTGCTCTATAAGTAGAACCTTCAGTATTACAGAATCACTCCCATTTTGCCTTTCTACCCAGCTAAACACTGTCTTTTACAGGAGAATCATTATGACAAGCGCAGAGGTCTTCTGCAGACACCCAACGGTCATAGCAATCCATTGGCACCCCACAATCACATCAAGGGGAAACTGATGGGCACGTGGAATGACGTACCCCCTGTATAATGCTACTGTCAGAGAATGACAGCATCATTTTTAAGGCGACCAGCCTTGGCTGTCATTTATCAGGCGAGCAGCCTCGGCTGTTATAGGCAGATGATGGCTGATTAAATCAGTCATCAACAGCTGAGAAAGATGAGTGTGAGCCTGCATCAAAATCAGTGACATGACATATGGCGTAAATGTATGTCATAAGTCATGAAGAGGTTAAATGTTATCTTCCGATTACCACGATACACCTTTGGCTTACAAATGCTGATGTAAAATACTGACCAAATATTGTACATGTGAACGTGGCCTGACTGATAGATCTAATTTCAGACATAAGCTTGCCAGAAACTTTTTGAAACAGGAGTGCAGGGTTCCCCCAAATAGTTGTCGATTCACATGTTTCCTGGACAGTTTGCATAAATACATAAATATAGCTATTGGGAAACATCAACATTATTACACCATAGAGCATTACTGGAATTTGATACCAGTGTCCCAACTATATCACCAGCAGTTATTGGGTAAAAGTTATATTACTTGGTCTAATTTTATTTCTGTTAATTTTAAGTGCAGCTCAATATTCCCTTCTGTGTCCTGACCAACAAAAGAACTTATAAACTTTGTTTCTCATTACACTCTTTGATTAATGCTCTCTGAATGTGTAGTTGATGTGTGGATTCTACATAAGCTTTAAAGTTCTTAAAACAGATACGACGAGCATTGGATACCTATTTATCAGATATAATCAGCTTGTTACTGGTTAAAAGCAATGATGTCATATTACACCAAGTGACAGGAGGACATCCATCAAACTGGACTGGAGACTAGACACCCCCAAGTTGTTTAAAGCTTCTTTTGTACTGACAGCTGGTGGTGATTACACTCAGAGAACTTCCAGACTGATACTGCTGGATAGATTCATATGTATTAATTAGGAAGGTCTTTCTCAATGTGGTAGAAATAACAACACTCATATAATTTCTTACATGTGTGTAAGTCTCAGGTCACATAATGATGAACTGTCACAAGGTCAGAATTGGACATGTTTTGCTCTTTTTTTATTCTTGCTGCTCCTTGGAGTTTTCGGTTGGCCGTAGGGTTATAAAGATATGGACCTTTTTATTTGCTGCTAATTTTTATGATCTTTACAAAGGAGATGTTTCTTACTTGTATCTCTGAGGTATGTCTTTAGGCTGTTTCACTTAGTTATCCTGTAAGCAATTTCCCCTTGGTTGAGAGTCTAGAGACCATAAAAATCAGCACCAAATGAAAATGATCCTATCTCTGAAACCATATGACGGATAAAAAAATATGGAATGTTTAAGGCAGCTTTATATATATGATTTGCAAATAAATTTGCCTGTATCTCAATACTGGAAAGGTTGTAATTACTGGAATAATACATGTGGGCAATATGAGAGAAAGAATCCTACTGACCGTAAGAGCTTACACTCTACAGGAGAGAGAAAGTGAACCCCGCTGACCATAAGAGCTTACACTCTACAGAAGAGAGAAAAAGAACCATACTGACCATAACAGCTTATAGTCTACAGGAGAGAGAAAGAGAACCCCGCTGACAATAAGAGCTTACACTCTACGGGAGAGAGAAAGAGAACCCGGCTGAGCATAACAGCTTACTGTCTATGTAAGGAGGTTAAGGGTCTTAACCCTTGAAATGTTTTCATGCTGTTGTGTGTAAATGTATGCATTTGTAGAGATATTTTATGTATTGTATAATGTCATCTTTCAGTGGTTTTTCTGACTGGTGTTTTATATAGGTTAGATAGACAGTGCATCCTTTGGGGGACATTAGAGGAGGTCACTTATAGTGTAGTATTTATAGGTGGGGTAAATATAGCTTTGCGAAGGATCACTAGTTGGGGGCATGTCAGGGATCCAGTTAGAGAGTTATCAAATGGTCAGTGTAGTACAGTGGTAGGACATAAAGTGGGGGCATTGAGCACAGCAAGTTCAGTGGAGACTTGTCAGGACACCAGGGGTTAAGTGGAGAAGGGTCGGTCGGGACAAATTGTTAGAGACTTTCCAGATAGAGTCAGTCGGGGGTGGACCCTGCTAGAGTGAGGACGTCCTTTTTCCCGGGCCATGGGCAGCCTACAGAAGAAGCGTGTGGAAGGTACCAGCAACCTCAGTGCAGCCAGTGAAGGAATCACTGTGGGAACGTTAGCCAAAGTCTGTGGGCTGATGTAGCAGTAGTGCCAGTGGAAGATCCACTGTGGGAATGCTCAGCAGAAGTGTACGTGCTTGAGCGAAGCAGCAAGTGGGCCACCAGCGAGTATGCGGGCAGGATAACCAGAAGGGGGTGGACGACCTAGTAGATGTGTATTTCCGTGACTAGAATGAAGTGTCTCCAGGGAAAGAGATCGAAGTACCGTTGTCACTGGGCTCCTCGTCCCGATTATACTTTGTGGTCCATTCTGGTGTAGAAGAAGAGAAGAAGCGGAGTTATGGAAAATGTATTGCTGATACCGTGTAAGACGTGCTAATGGTGTCTTGGATGTGTTGTGCCCGGAGGAAAATAAAGCAGAACTGTTTGACGTTGTACTGGATTCTGATTCTAATTATTATGTATACTCTGAAATGGGGAAAGAACACCCCAGGTATATAGAAGTAACTGGAGTGAAGAATGCAGCCGTTGCTGGTAAGTCCACCCCGCGGCCAACCCTTTACATCTACACGAAAGAGAAAAAGAACCCTGCTGACCATAAGAGCTTACACTGTACAGGAGAGAGAAAGAGAACCCAGCTGACCATAAGAGCTTACAGGCTACAGAAGAGAGAAAGAATCCTACAGGCCAAAAGAGCTTATAATCTAAAGGAGAGAGTGAGAGGACCCTACTGACCATAAGAGCTTACACGCTATTCTACAGAAGAGAGAGAGGACTCTGTTGATTATAAGAGCTTATACTCTATTAAAGAGGAAGTGGCAGATTTGCCACGAAACGCATCGGCACAATAAAGCTTTTAAGAATATTTCTGTCCTTGTGTGCTCACCGCGGATACATTAGAAAACCACTTTCACATTTTGTAAGGGGTTGTGACTATTCACAAGGGGTTGTTACTGTGCACTAACCATGTATTGTCACCCAAAATATCACTTTTATCGCCTTATTTGCACTCTCTTTCCTTAATTTCTATTAAAGAGAGAGCATAAAAAGACCTGGCTGACCATAAGAGCTTACATTCTAGAGAAGAGAGAGACTTACCCAGTGACTCTGGTGATGGAAAATGACTCAGCAGTACAAACTGCGCCACTGAGAACTGCTGATCTGTGATGGCCCAGGTACTGACCACCACTATACAAGGTATAATAATCCATTAGATGTCATAGCTGTAGGGCATTAAGGGAAGGTCAACATGGCAATGTACAATTACATTACCATGTTTTCTGATGCTTCAGTGTGGGAAATGGTGCCAGGCAAGCTTATTTTTTTGCAAACCACAAATCGAACCTCAAATTCGGGAAATTCGACTGAAACTAAGTACTCTGCTTATCGAGCGACTCATCTCTAGTCTTTTGGTTTATTATTCCCTAAATGACTTTACTTGAGTCTAAAAACTCAAACTTAAATTGCGACAAAGACCCCAATTCCAACTCTGAATTACTTACTAATTTTCTTGCTGCTGTTTTCATAACATACATAAATATCGGAGTAAAGCTGCTGAGCTCATCGATTCATAAACCATCTTTTATTCCATCAAACAAGTGGAATAGAGGATATATTACTGATAAGCATGGACAATATCCATTTAGTGCATACAGGTGCTTCTTCCTTTCAATATAGAAAAAAACTCAACCTTGTAGAGTTATCTGATTCTTGGCATTGAGAAAAACATATCTGCCTAGTATGGTGCAATAAAATCCGTAGAAGAAAAGTCCTCCAGCCATATTCCAGATTCCATATTCCAGCCTGATTAAAAAATAATGCATATTCAAGTATGATCTAGTGTAGTATTTATGTTCTCCTACGCGTTTCAGACTGGAATCCAGTCCTTATTTATGAAAAGTTATCTTCTATGGGCTTCTTCCTTTTACCTGAATCAAATATTTGACTTGCTAAAAGTGTCAGTAAAGTTTTTTTATACTGTGATTTCTATAAATTCCTTAATTATCTGCTGCAGCCCTGAAGCTGAGTTTAACTCAACCCACCCATTGATGATTGACAGCTTTTTCTAGTTTCTGTGCATAGGTAAATTGTTGTCAGTCAGCGAATGGCAGGTGGAATTTAACATAGCACATGGATATTGAGCATTGTGCAGGGTGCACACATAATAGGGAAGATTCCAGAATTGCTAGATGGGCCACCTTAAGGTTGCTGAAACTGTTAACAGCTGTGGCGGAGCACATGGCTACGAGCTCCCTGCTCTGTCACTTACTCAAGCAGGATGCAGACTACTTCTGGTCAGCAGAGAACAAAAAGGCAGTAACACTTACCTGCCCAGGTCTTGGAACAAATGTACTGCAGTGTGCAGCCAGCCCATAAAGCAAGATGTTAGCAACACAGGTGCAAAATACCAGATCAACAGCCACTCTCCACATACCCATTCAGGGAGGGGGTGACTGCCCAGTATACAATTGCACAATAAAGGCCCGCATAGGGTGTTGTTCACACAAGGTTACTGCATAGTGTCTGGTTCACAGTCTATTAGTCACTCCCCTACCTTCGATTAGGCGGGCTGGCCAGCACACTCTCAATGCATAACAGTGTGAATACCCCTCATGCGAGACCAGACGTGCCTGGGCTTGGCTGCACCCCGAAAAACATAGTGCAAAAAATACAAAAATAGTGATGTATTGGGTGATATTTTGGCCAAAATATGCAAGCTCGTAACCTGCGCCAAATTGAATTTTTGGAGACCTTGAGTCTTCTTTTAGTGGCTTTGCTGAATAGTTTAGTGTAGGGACTCGTAAGCGTGGGGACCTTTGGCGCAGGTTACGAGATTACGTATTTTTGCCAAAATATTAACTAATACCTCACTATTTTTGTATTTTTTTGCACTATGTTTTTCGGGGTGCAGCCAGGCCCAGACACATCTGGTCTTCATCAGGGGTGTTCACACTGTTATGCATTGAGAGTGTGCTGGCCAACCCACCTAATCGAAGAGTAGGGGCGTGACTAATAGGCTGTGAACCAGACACTATGCAGTAACCTTGAGTGAACAACACCCTATGCGGGCCTTTATTGTGCAATTGTATACTGGGCAGTCGCCCCCTCCTTGAATGGGTATGTGGAGAGTGGCTGTTGATCTGGTATTTTGCACCTGTGTTGCTAACATCTTGCTATATGGGCTGGCTGCACCCTGCAGTGCATTTGTTCCAAGACCTGGGCAGGTAAGTGTTACTGCCTTTTTGTTCGCTGTTTAAATTGAATTTTTGGAGACCTTGAATCTTCTTTAGTGGCTTTGCTGAATAGTTTACTTCTGGCCAGCAGCCTACTGGAGGCCGATGCCACACAGGAGGCCTCAGTTAATGAGATCATGTCACTGCATCATACCGCCCACATCCACTGCAAGGCAAAATAGCAGAAGAGATGTCGACTGCAGTGGACAGGGAGTTAGGGGTAGGTGACTGTAAGTTGTAATTCTATTTTTTGTGTGCTTAGAAGACTATTATACTATATGTGTGGACTGTAGGCGTACCATCAAACTGCATGGGTACCTGTTGGGATACCAGCATACTGTGTAAGGGCCTATGGGGATGCCTTCAAACATCATAGGTGGCTGTGGTAATGCCATTATACTCCGTAAGGGGCTTTGGAGGACTATCATACTTTGTGGGGGGGCTATGTAGAATCATCATACTGTAAGGGAGCTGTTGAGGATCATCATACTATGTGGAGGGCTGAGGAGGACAATTATACTGCTTGGGGGGATATAATGAACCATAATACTGCGTGATGGGCCCTGCTGGACAATCATACTGCTTGAAGGGTTGCGGTAGACCATCATACCATGTGGAGGCTATGGTGAACCATTATACTGCAATGAATAAAGAGGCACTGAGGGTCAATATTATAGGGAATCATAATGGGAGGTGTTAGGCCCCATGCACACTTTGCGTTTTTTAGATGCATTTCCGCTGCGTTTTTCAACGTGCGGAAACGCATCCAACCCGCAGCACAGTGCACTACCAATGTAATTCAATGGGAACCGCATGTCTGCTGTGCACATGTTGCGGAAAAAAACGCGCGTTTCGCCGCGTTTTATTTTTCGCAGCATGTCAATTCTTTGTGCGGAACTGCAGCGGTTTGGCGCCCATTGACTTGCATTGAGTCTGGCACTTCCGCAGCAAAACCGCAGATCTAAAAAAGATCTGCGGTTTTGCTGCGGGTGAAACCGCTGCAGTTCGGGAGGAGGGAAGTGTGTGGGCAGTGCGTGGGCGTGTATAGTGTGCAGCGCTGTGTGTGTGGGCGGTGCGTGGGCGTGTATAGTGTGCGGCGCTGTGTGTGTGGGCGGTGATTGTGTGCCGGTGCCTGCGTGATTCGGTGTGCGGGCCTGTGTGCGTGATCGGTGTGCGGGCCTGTGTGCGTGATCTGTGTATGTGCGGCGGTGTGCGGGGCTGTGTGTGTGTCTCCGTGTATGCAGGCATCGTCGGATGGGACTACAAGTCCCATCTGGCGATGCCTGCTACAGTGACAGTGAGTGACACATTAGCCAATGATGGGACAGTAGTAGTCCCATCATCCGGCTAATGTGCTGAATGTAAAAAAAAACAAAAAAAAAACATACATTACATACAACATATAACATACACATGACATACAGAACATATAACATACACATGACATACAGAACATAAAACATACATGACATACAGAACATATAACATACACATGACATACAACATATAACTACACATACATACAGACTGAACATACAAGAACATATAACTACATGACATACAGAACATATAACATACACTGACATACAGAACATATAACATACACATGACATACAGAACATATAACATACACATGACATACAGAACATATAACATACACATGACATACAGAACATATAACGTACATGACATACAGAACATATAACATACATGACATACAGAACATATAACATACACATGACATACAACATATAACATACACATGACATACAACATATAACATACACATGACATACAGAACATACACATGACATACAGAACATATAACATACACATGACATACAGAACATATAACGTACATGACATACAGAACATATAACATACATGACATACAGAACATATAACATACACATGACATACAGAACATATAACATACACATGACATACAGAACATATAACATACACATGACATACAGAACATATAACGTACATGACATACAGAACATATAACATACATGACATACAGAACATATAACATACACATGACATACAACATATAACATACACATGACATACAACATATAACATACACATGACATACAGAACATACACATGACATACAGAACATATAACATACACATGACATACAGAACATATAACGTACATGACATACAGAACATATAACATACATGACATACAGAACATATAACATACACATGACATACAACATATAACATACACATGACATACAGAACATATAACGTACATGACATACAGAACATATAACATACATGACATACAGAACATATAACATACACATGACATACAACATATAACATACACATGACATACAACACATAACATAGAGTATATACTCACCTATTCCCCAACGCCATCCATCTGTGTACCGCTCTGCCTCTGCCGCCGGGAAAGAATGACGTCACTACAGTTCATTCTCTCACGGCAATGCTGGGTGAGAAAATTCCCACGCAGCATTGCCATAAAGTGAGACCATGAACTCAGGTAACCTCAGTGATGCACTGCAGGAGCCATTGTCTCCTGTCAGTGCATCACTGGGAGGCCCTACAGAGCAGTGGCATCACCTGATGTCACCGTTCTATAGGGGAGACCGTCGTGGGACCCTCGTTATTAATTGGACTGCGTCGGACAGGGAGTATACGGTTGTTTTATTTTTTTACGTTTTATTACAGGAGATCGAGGGCATCGCTTGGATCTGAGTGTATAATAAAGAGTAATGAAAACCGTGTTGTGTTTTATTTCATTAAAATAATTTATTCTTGTGTGTGTTGTTTTTTTTAACCCTTTATTAATATAAGATTAATAATGGATAGGCGTCTTATTGACGCCTCTCTATTATTAACCGGGCTTAATATCACCTTACAATAGCAAGGTGATATTAACCCCTTATTACCCCATATCCCACCGCTACAGGGGAGTGGGAAGAGAGGGGCTAAGTGCCGGAATTGGTGCATCGTACAGATGCGCCAATTCTGGGGCGGCTGGGTGCTGGTATTTTTAGCCAGGGGGGCGCCAATATCCATGGCCCCTTCCTAGGCTATGAATATCAGCCCGCAGCTGTCTGCCTAGCCTTTCTGGCTATAAATTATAGGGGGACCCCACGTCATTTTTTTTGGGGGGTCCCCCTATTTTAATAGTCAGTGAAGGCTAGCTGCGGGCTGATATTCATAGCCTGGGAAGATACATGGGGTATTAACCCCTTCCCAGGCTAGAAATATTGGCCCCGCTGTCAGCTTTCCCCCTCTGGCGCAGAAAATTGCGCTGGAGCCCACGACATTTTTTTCCCTTTTTTTTTTTTTATTAACTATTGCGTTAAGATTTTGTGTGTGTGTACGCGTGTGTGTCTTTAACTATTTATGTACCATTTTATCTATCTATCTACCTATATATCTTTCTGTCTATCTATATATCTATCTTTCTATATATATTTCTAACTATCTATTATCCATCTATCTATGTATTTTCTATCTAACTACTGGTATCTATTATCTATCTATGGCCGGCGTCACACTTGCGAGTGTGATGTGAGTAAGTCGCATGACTTTCTCGCGTCAACACTCGGCACGACCGCCCGCTCTCGGACCCGAGTGTGCGGCTGCATAGAAATACATGCAGCCGCACACTCGGGTCCGAGAGCGGGCGGCCATGCCGGGTGTTGATGCGAGAAAGTCGTGCGACTTACTCGCATCACACTCGCAAGTCTGACGCCGGCCTATCTCTATCTGTGTGTGTGTAATGGAGTGTGGGTTGGACAAATGTAAAAGAGGAGGTTGGACAAGAAATTACATCACAAATATATATATTTTTTTGTTAAACAACATATCTTTATTTAGCTGTCAAAACCGCATACAAAACCGCATGAGAAAAAACGCGTCAAAACCGCGCCAAAACCGCGTCAAAACCACACCTGTTGTTTCTGCCAAGAGGTGCGGTTTCGGCGCCGAAAAATCCGCAGGCAAATCCGCAATGTGTGCACAGGCCCTTATAATTATAAGGTGCCACATTAGAGGATTGTTCACCTTATAGAGGAAATACAGGAGAAATTCTTATTATTATAAGAAAGCAAGAAGGGGTGGTAGTATTATTATAACAATAATAAGGAGGTACTGAAACATTATTATTATAAGGAGTCCCATGGGGAATTCATATTATAGGGAGGCACTGTTATTGTGTGAGACACAAGATAAGGGTACTATTACAATGCAGGACACAAAGGAGGCATTATTATTGTCTAAGGCACCATATGGTTTGTGTTGAGGTAATTAATGTGAGGAAGTTCCTTGAAATGCAGTAAGCCAATGATGTCTATGTGAATAAATCTAGATGTGGGGAACAGAATGCACAGTAGGGTGATACCCTATGTAGGGTAAGTGGGTAAGTACTGGTTACGCTCAGCTGATTGTGTAACAGACACAACTCCTATGTAGGCATGAAGAAAAATAGCTGCTACTGCCCCATGCCTGGCAGATAAATCCTCCCCGGAAATATTGTATCCAGTTGGATAAAACACGTAGGTGGGCTGCACTGCTGGAGTAAATCAATTCTTCAATAATGATGATGGTAAAAAAGTTTTTTATTTACAACGCTTTTCAATACCCTATCGAAGTCTTTATCAAGTGAAAAAAAGAAATGTGCAAAATATGCCAAAGCAATGAGATTGATTTTGAATCACAAGCCAATATCCTGTGTGAGCTTTTTCATAGACAAAGTTACCTCAAAGGGCTTATAAAACGCGTTTATCAGAAAACTAAGCTGTGCGTCCAACCCAAAACTGCTCCACAGCCTAAAACAGGTAATGATTATACTTGTAATTTTATCACAACTTTTAATTTGGCACATCAGTCCATTCGGAACTTGCTGAATGGCGGAAGAACATTGCACACACATTCCTTTGGTTGACTGACTGCTCCTTTTCTTTGCAATCAAGCCAGGCACCAATCAGAAAAGTTAAGGAAGATGGCACTGAGAGGGGAACAGAGCCAGGGATGCTGAAGGTTGGTAAGTGGTCTGATCACACCCAAAGCACTTAAGCCTCATTTGTATATGAAGCAAAACAGTATTTTTTTCAGTCAGAGAGCAACAGATAATATCAGTAAACGTGTGGATAACATGTTCTCCACAGAGTAACATAACCATATAAAAAGTTTTTTGGGGATCATTTTACCACATTAACAGATTGCTTTTAAAGCAAAGGCTTGTCATGCTTTTGACAGAAGCAAAATGGCGCATGGCGAGATGGAAGTGAAAGGAAGCTCTGCCACATAGGGCAGCATAAATGCTTGTCCTTCTGTAACATAAAGACACAAAGTGAAACAGACAAGGATAAAGGAAACAGCAGTGACTCAACATGCTCCCAGACTACATAAAGGACTAGGTGAGAAAAAACAAATAGGAGATATGGTAAAGGAAGAAACTCAAACTTCCAGAGATGACTCCAAGATGACCTTTCTTCACACAGCTTGCACCTCCAGCTCCAAACCAGGTTATAGCAAGCTATCACTGGCAACTACTCAAGCTAAAAGGTGAGTCTTTATACCAGAATGTAGTGAAGAAATCACAGCAGCTGAGAAAACTCAGAATGAAAAGCCCTAAGAGACAAACAGAACTTTTTAATCATTGCAATAACAGAGCAAGGGAAATCTGCACAGCTAACTGGAATGCCAAACAGATCCAATCAGTGTTGGTGAATGTGTAGCCAGACATCGTGATCTTCTGACCCCTCTGTTGTGGTATCCCCGTGACAAGGCGCATTTCAATAAAAGTCATTTATATTAATAAATTGAGTAAGAATCACGGAGAAAGCAATTATAGGGATAGTTAACCATCAACTGGGTACAACAGAGCTAAAGAGAATTATACCTGTAAAATATGTATACTAGGAAATTGCTCTCAATGCCACTTCTATATTAGTAGAAGTTTTTTAAAAAAATTAAATACACAGTAGATTAAATTTTGCTCTAGATTAATCAACACTTTGAGTGTCTGTTCATTGCTTTATTATTTCTCACTCATACAGGTCCTTCTCAAAAAATTAGCATATAGTGCTAAATTTCATTATTTTCCATAATGTAATGATTACAATTAAATCTATATTTTAGATTCATTACACACCAACTGAAATTTGTCAGGTCTTTTATTGTTTTAATACTGATGATTTTGGCATACAACTCCTGATAACCCAAAAAACCTGTCTCAAAAAATTAACATATTTCAACCATCCAATAAAATAAAAGTGTTTTTTAAAAACAAACAAAAAAAACATCAAATAATAAAGTTCAGTTATGCACTCAATACTTGGTCGGGAATCCTTTTGCAGAAATGACTGCTTCAATGCGGCGTGGCATGGAGGCAATCAGCCTGTGACACTGCTGAGGTGTTATGGAGGCCCAGGATGCTTCGATAGCGGCCTTAAGCTCATCCAGAGTGTTGGGTCTTGCGTCTCTCAACTTTGTCTTCAAAATATCCCACAGATTCTCTATGGGGTTCAGGTCAGGAGAGTTGGCAGGCCAATTGAGCACAGTAATACCATGGTCAGTAAACCATTTACCAGTGGTTTTGGCACTGTGAGCAGGTGCCAGGTCGTGCTGAAAAATGAAATCTTCATCTCCATAAAGCATTTCAGCCGATGGAAGCATGAAGTGCTCCAAAATCTCCTGATAGCTAGCTGCATTGACCCTGCCCTTGATGAAACACAGTGGACCAACACCAGCAGCTGACATGGCACCCCACACCATCACTGACTGTGGGTACTTGACACTGGACTTCAGGCATTTTGGCATTTCCTTCTCCCCAGTCTTCCTCCAGACTCTGGCACCTTGATTTCCGAATGACATGCAAAATTTGCTTTCATCAGAAAAAAGTACTTGGGACCACTTAGCAACAGTCCAGTGCTGCTTCTCTGTAGCCCAGGTCAGGCGCTTCTGCCACTGTTTATGGTTCAAAAGTGGCTTTACCTGGGGAATGCGGCACCTGTAGCCCATTTCCTGCACACACCTGTGCACGGTGGCTCTGGATGTTTCTACACCAGACTCAGTCCACTGCTTCCTCAGGTCCCCCAAGGTCTGGAATCGGTCCTTCGCCACAATCTTCCTCAGGGTCCGGTCACCTCTTCTCGTTGTACAGCGTTTTCTGCCACATTGTTTCCTTCCAACAGACTTCCCATTGAGGTGCCTTGATACAGCACTCTGGGAACAGCCTATTTGTTGAGAAATTTCTTTCTGGGTCTTACCCTCTTGCTTGAGGGTGTCAATGATGGCCTTCTTGACATCAGTCAGGTCGCTAGTCTTACCCATGATGGGGGTTTTGAGTAATGAACCAGGCAGGGAGTTTTTAAAAGCCTCAGGAATCTTTTGCATGTGTTTAGAGTTAATTAGTTGATTCAGAAGATTAGGGTAATAGGTCATTTAGAGAACCTTTTCTTGATATGCTAATTTTTTGAGACAGGTTTTTTGGGTTATCAGGAGTTGTATGCCAAAATCATCAGTATTAAAACAATAAAAGACCTGACAAATTTCAGTTGGTGTGTAATGAATCTAAAATATATGAAAGTTTAATTGTAATCATTACATTATGGAAAATAATGAAATTTAGCACTATATGCTAATTTTTTGAGAAGGACCTGTATATATTATAATCTATAGATTCTATAATCATTATTGTAAAGTATTTATTCAGCTTTATTTGTGGTCTGACTGAACACATTAGGTGGCTTGCCTACTACGACTACACCTTTATAGCTACTCGAACAACTGCTCCCACCAGTAACTGGAGCACTATTAATGTAGACGCAGTGGTTGTTGTTACTAGTGATGAGTGAGTGTGTTTGCATAAGATGTTATCCTAGTATACTCGTGTGCTATTAGAGTATTTTCGGCGTGCTCGTATACTATATGTGAGTCGCCATGGCTGCCTGTCTTACGGTTGTTCGACAGCCACAACACATTCAGGGATTGCCTGTTTGTTAGACAATCCCTGCATGTGTTGCAGCTATTGAACAGCCGTGAGACATGCAGCCGCGGGGACTCAAACATCTTATCCGAGCACTCTCGATTATTAGTTGCTAAGTATACATACATAGTTTATTAGTTTGTGCAGCTACTAGTCCAATTTTCTTGCACCTTACTCAACATATTTAGCACAATCACTCGATTGGTGATTGGTGTTTGTGAGATTCATGCAATTTCCAGGAGCTACTTATGGCCTTTAGTTATTAGTATGTTTATTTAGACTTAGTATTTGAGAGCGACAGTGTGTTTTGTTTGATCTATACATACAGTATATACTGTATATTCTAATTTTTGAATGACTTCTACTAATATATTTGGAAATGGCATTGAGAGGAATTTATATATATGGATAATATATTTGGTATATTTGGAAACTGCATTGTGGGCAATATATATATACATATATAAATATATACTGTATATACAATATAAATACAAACAGCTATATTATTCTTTAAAGCACAGTGCATGGTGTCTACTCTCTCTGTTTTCAGTCCCATTAAAATTAACAAAAAAAAATGTGTTTGTTGTGTTGTATGTTTGCTGTGTTGAGTTGTCCCTCGTGCATCGCACAATATCTACGCAATGTGTAATTGCATTAATGACCATGCTGAGAGGTTGGAATAATTCCCTCTGCACTGGCATTACCTGCTTTAGACTACCAGTCAAAGGTCAATGAATTTGAATCTACTCTACAGGAGGCCGTAATTCCTTCACTCATAGGGCTTTTATGCTGAAAGATACAAATAGGAGCTGTCCCTCCAGCAGAGCAATGCACAATGGCACTGAGCTTCTTTCTGTTGACACGTTTTTATTATTGTTCACTAGTTTGTTTTGTTCTCTTTTTGTTCGGTGGTATTTCTTTTTGCATAATAAAGTTAAATGTTAACTAGCTCTTTCAAAAAGATCTATTTTTAAAACTATAGCGAATTTCCCAGTGTTGAAGTAAGCAGACTGGGATTGGTTAGTGGAAACTGTCTATAGCGCCCCACCGACACAGGAACTATAATACAAATAAGTTGGGTGGGGGAGGGGAGCATACCAAGTCCTTTAAGAAAAAAAGAGCAAGAAAACTCATCACACTCAATAGCCATTAATCTTTTCTGAAGGCCACTGTCTAAGGACCGTAGAAGTCAACCAGGTGAAAAGATCCAGCACCAGCTCACACAAAATATCTTAACTTAAGAACTTAAGAATTAACTAATGCTTACTTACACTTATGGCCCAAGCTTTTTGTGGAGCAAGACTATGTTTATTATCATAACATTTTAGAATAGATATGACATTTTGATCACTCCTTACTGTATTTTTTGCAGCTTTACAAAGACCAAAACATTTTTTCTTACATTCACGTTAGTTAAAGCACCACTCCAGCATTTCTTTTTCTTTCAGCACTGGAGTGCTGCTGCTTATGTAAGTTCCCTGTACCTGTTCTTATACTTACCAGCTGCCTTCTTCAGCTTTTCCCGATGCAGCTCCTGTCCACTATCTTGAGCCCACAACTTCTGACTGGCCGTAAGTAAGAGGTGATAGTGTAAAGGTTCGTCGGATGCAGTAGACAGTAGGAGACGGAGAAGGAGTTAACAGGAATTTACTTGGGAAATTATGGAACACGACTTCAAAGGAACCTCCACACAGGGAAGTGATTTGGCAAATAGGGAACTTCACAATAAAAGTAACAATAAGAGAAAAAGTGTAGGTAAAGACTTATCGATTGGAGTTTTTGTTGACGAGTGGTTGAAACAGCTCTCACCGGCATCGCAATCCGTGAGCAAAGTCTCTGGCTCTGCTGCGTAGAAACGAGATGCTCTGTCTCCTGACGGTGCCGAAATGTCTGGATCCGTTGGTCTTGAGCCGGCTGTTCTTGGGTCTGTTGAAGCGTGGGTACAGTTCCTTTTGCTGGCTCCTCAAGGAATCCGCGGTACACCGGGTACACAATGCCGTGCAGGCCGCAGGGGTGACGAGGCCTCTCAAGGAGTCACAAAGTTCAGGAAACAAAGGTACGTCTGCTACACTACCCGTTATGGGTCTGGTTCATGGAGGGACACTCAGTAAAGGGATTGGGAGTTGGAAAGTCTGTGAAGAGCTGGTGTCAATGGCGGTAGTTGAGGAGAGGGAGTCAACCTTCTTCCTGCTCTGCAATCGCCTTCCCGCCAAGTCTCTCTCTTTCCTGCGCTCTGCTACTTTTATGTCGCCCACGCTCTGTTCAGTCAGGTGCTCAGGCTTTCCCCACCCAGACAAGTCGTCCCCCTGCAACAGTGATGACAGCCCCTATAGTTCTGGCCTCAGAATGTTTCTCGAACCGACTGCTCGTGTTCATCTCCTTACTAGTGTTGAGCATTCCGATACTGCAAATATCGGGTATCGGCCGATATTAGCTGTATCGGAATTCCGATTCCGAGTTCCGATATTTTCGTCTTATCGGATACCGGAATCGGGATTGTCACTGTCACTGTCAGTGTCCGTCGGTCGGGTCTGTCAGGAGTCAGCGGCACTTACCCGGCAGAAGATCTCCGGCGGTCACGTCCTGGACTGCTTCATGGCCGCCATCTTCTTTCCCCGGCGGTCACATGCAGTTTCTCGCGATAACTGCAGTGACTGCTGGGTAATCGCGGCCGTAAAGCAGTCAGTCCGATGACGTCACCGCCGGGGAAGCAGGTAATCAGCTGTGCTGCGTTGCAATGACAGGCTCTGCCTGTCATTGCGATGTAGCAGAGCTGGATCGTCGTGGGACTGTCGTTATGGACTGCTTCGGACAGGTGGTATACTGTTGGTTTGTTTTTTTTTTTTTTTTACAGGAGATCGATGGCGTCGCAGGAATGAGAGTATAATAAAAGAAATGAAAACTGTGTTGTCTCTTTTATTTCATTAAAAGACTTTTTTCTGGCTGTGTCTTTTTTTTATACATTTAATAACTTTGGGATTAATAATGGATCGGTGTCTTATTGACGCCTCTCCATTATTAACCGGGCTTATTGTCACCGTGCAATCAACGGTGACATTAACCCCTTATTACCCCGCTTGCCACCGCTACAGGGCAAGTGGGAAGAGCCGGGTAAAGTGCCACAATTGGCACATCTTTTGATGCGCCAAATGTGGGGCTGCTGTAGCCTGGTATTATCAGGCTGTTGAGGGCCAAAATCCATGGGCCTTGACAGTCTTTTAATACCAGGCCGCAGCAGTCTGCATTTTACTTGGCTGGTTAACAAAAATAGGGGGGATCCCCACGCCGTTTTTTTTTCGAGGGGATCCCCTATTTTTGTTAACCAGCCAAGCTAAGCAGACTGCTGTGGCCTGGTATTATCAGGCTTGCAAGGTCCATGGATATTGGATCCTTACCAGCCTGAAAAACCAGGCCTCAGCGGTCTGCTTCATCTGGCTGGTTAACAAAAATAGGGGGGACCCCACGCCAATTTTTTTCGAGGGGATCCCCTATTTTTGTTAATCAGCCAAGATATGCAGACTGCTGTGGCCTGGTATTATCAGGCTGGCAAGGTCCATGGATCTTGGCTCCTTAACAGCCTGAAAATCCAGGCCTCAGCGGTCTGCTTCATCTGGCTGGTTAACAAAAATAGGGGGGACCCCACGCCAATTTTTTTTCGAGGGGATCCCCTATTTTTGTTAATCAGCCAAGATATGCAGACTGCTGTGGCCTGGTATTATCAGGCTGGCAAGGTCCATGGATCTTGACTCCTTAACAGCCTGAAAATCCAGGCCTCAGCGGTTTTCTTCATCTGGCTGGTTAACAAAAATAGGGGGGACCCCACGCCAATTTTTTTCGAGGGGATCCCCTATTTTTGTTAATCAGCCAAGATATACAGACTGCTGTGGCCTGGTATTATCAGGCTGGCAAGGTCCATGGATCTTGGCTCCTTAACAGCCTGAAAATCCAGGCCTCAGCGGTTTTCTTCATCTGGCTGGTTAACAAAAATAGGGGGGACCCCACGCCAATTTTTTTCGAGGGATCCCCTATTTTTGTTAATCAGCCAAGATATACAGACTGCTGTGGCCTGGTATTATCAGGCTGGCAAGGTCCATGGATCTTGGCTCCTTAACAGCCTGAAAATCCAGGCCTCAGCGGTCTGCTTCATCTGGCTGGTTAACAAAAATAGGGGGGACCCCACGCCATTTTTTTTTCGAAGGGAACCCCTATTTTTGTTAATCAGTTCCCTCTGACGTCACTGATTGTGTCCCTGGCTGACCTGAAGTGAAAGTGGAAAGCAATCAATTAAGCTTTCCACTTAAGGGCCCGTCTCACATAGCGATATCGCTACCGAGATCGCTGCTGAGTCACTAGTTTTGTGACGCAGCAGCAAGCTCACCAGCGATATCGCTGTGTGTGACATTCAGCGACGATCAGCCCCCCTGCCGGGTATCGCTGATCGTCGCTGAAATGTCAGGACCTTTGATCGCTGGTTTCCCGCTGACAGGCACACATCGCTGCGTGTGACAGGCGGGAGACCAGCGATCCGCTGGTAACCAAGGTAGACAGCGGGTTTCCAGGCGCGGGGCTGTGCCTAGAAACCCGCTGTGTACCTTGGATACCAGCGCCCTGATGCAGGGAGCTGGTATCCAAGGTACACAGCGGGTTTCCAAGCGCTGCGCGGTGCCTGGAAACCGCTGTGTACCTTGGTTACCAGCGGGATCGCTGGTCTCCCGCCTGTCACACGCAGCGATGCGTGCCTGTCAGAGGGAAACCAGCGATCAAAAAAAGGTCCTGACATTTCTGCGACGATCAGCGATACCCGGCAGGGGCTGATCGTCGCTGAATGTCACACACAGCGATATCGCTGGTGAGCTCGCTGCTGCGTCACAAAACTAGTGACTCAGCAGCGATCTCGGTAGCGATATCGCTATGTGAGACGGGCCCTTAAGCGATGTTACCCGCAGTGTCGCTGTCCCAGATCGCTGCCTGAGCTGCCTGTTTGGCAGCTCAGCAGCGATCATGTAGCGATACACCAGCGATCCTGACAAGTGCATATCGTTGTCGGGATCGCTGGTGTATCGTTATGTGACACCCAGCCTTTACTCTCCTGTCAGGCAGGAGAGGAACTCATTCATTTGGGGTTTACTGTGAGGCTGCAGCATTAGCTGCGGTCCCTGCAGTAAACATTAACCCTTTCTGAAGGATTACACCGTGGGACCTGACTGTGCATGGGATAGGTAAGAATAATTTTGCTTTTTATTTTATTTTTATTACAGGAAATGGTTTTTGCAGTAAAATAAAAGATGGTCAAAAACATGTGTCTTTATTTCATTAA
>JARQOD010000004.1:417231896-417518962 GCA_033576555.1 Oophaga sylvatica
TTGGATATAACTTTTGAGGTTGATGATTCTGGGCGTATTCAAACCGATATGTATCGTAAACCTACTTCAGTGAATGCCCTGATCCATGCGTCCTCTGCTCACAATCCTTCCACCATAAGGGCCGTCCCGGTCGGACAGTTCCTACGGGCAAGGCGAATCTGCTCTTCAGATACCAGGTTCGAGGCACAGGCTTCGGATTTAACGGCACGCTTCCAGAGTAGAGGATATTCAAATAGGTGCATCAAACGGGGCTACAGGAGAGCCAGATCCACTCCACGTGACACTTTATTGTGTCCTAAAAAAAGGTTAATGGACCTTAGTAACAAGGGACCGATTAGATTTATTTCTACCTACAACCATGCATGGGAGGAGATGAGATTTATTCTAAACAAACATTGGTCTGTCCTTCGTGCGGAGTCTCGCTTGGGCTTATCACATGACGAATCATTATCTATGACTGCGAGAAGGTCTAGTAACTTACGTGACCTCTTGGTTCAAAGCCACTATGTGCCTAACATCAGTCACCCTTTTGGATCTCGTGGCCCTACCCCTGGCATGACCTCGTGCGGTCGCTGTCTTGCCTGCGCAAATGTCCTGCGCTGCTCCACCTTCCAATCCTCAGATGGCCTTAAAACATTTGATATCAAACATCGCATTTCTTGCAATACATCAAATGTTATTTATTACGCCACTTGTGGCTGTTCGAAGATATATATTGGCCTCACTTCAAGGGAACTGAGGATAAGGATTAGGGAGCATGTGCGGGACATTTGCGCGGCCAAGACGGCGACCGATCCAGAAAATCTGAAAACCATCCCCAGTCACTTTTTTCACCATCACAATTGTGAGCCCTCATCTTTTAAAGTTAGAGGGATTGACGTAATACATCTTGGTATCAGGGGGGGTGATTATAAAAAGAGGCTTGCCCAAGTTGAAGCCAAATGGATTGTCACCTTAGATACAATGATTCCCCGAGGCCTTAATGAGACCTTATCATTTGCATCATTCTTATAAATCCTCCATCTTTCTTGAGTCATTTCTACAGTGTAGGATGTTACCTTTTTTTCTGAATGAAATTATCCATCTATGGTGACATGTTATTGTTATTATCCTATAGTATATCCCACCCTGGGAGCCCTATTTTTGGCATGTGTGTGTTTTTATTGTTTTTATGTTGTCCTTTAACATTTTTTCTTTTTTCTTATTTTTGTCCCGTTATGGTTTTATTATGTCTTATTTTCTCTTTATTTAGTTTGATCTTCAAATCTGGCTTGTCTTCTCCATAATCATTGGCGAATCTTCTCAAGTTATGACACATTACCTCATGATGAAGTGTCATTTTGGACCTATAATTATGTATTCGCTTATTTGGAGATGTATATTGCTTATATTTTGTGACCAATGCTGCTACTGTTGTATACCATGCTGCAGATATGGATATTCCATATTTTGGAACTATGATCTTATACCACTTTTGTGCAGTGCGCATGCGCCCTGGTTGATCGCGGCTCCTGGCATGTGGGGAGTGTCTTTTTGGGTGTTCCGTGCGCACCCGCCGGTTTGCACATGCGCACTGACATCCTGACGCTTCCTTCACATGCTCGAAGGACCTGCGGCCTCCCGTGCGCATGCGCCAATATGCGCATCTCCATTGGCCAATTGCAATCATGTGATATGATCACATGCCTTCTAAAGGTCCTTCTACGGACATCTAACACATTCCCCTTGAGGAAGTGTGCTCTGTAGCACACGAAACGCGCGTCGGGGGTCCACACTGCCTGCCCGGGACGCTCCTCTCCCCTCCAGAGTCCTTTACCTCGGTAAGTGTCCACTTTACAACCATGGGCTCGATTCTGAACCCCTATTGATGGCATTTCTTGCACTGGCAAGGGCCTCTCTTTTGGACACTCACCTATTTGATACATGTCCTCATATCACACTGCTATGGGGTTTCCTTTTGATGGTGACTATTTTATATGTGGACATTTATGTGGGGGGATTGACCGTCCTGTGGCACCTTTGGTATTTCTGCTCTGAGTCATTTTTTACTATTATTCTCTGATGACATTGCTTGTTTTATAAATCTTTGTACTTTTTCTAATAAAGAAGTATAATTAAAATTATTATCTTTTGTCACCTATTGGCTTCCTTTCCTCCTGGTGCATAAGGTGTACTAAAATGTTGCAGTACCAGAGGGCCCTTATAGCGGAATTATTAATAAAATTAGTATCTCAAACACTGGCGGCAGAAGACAGAGTTCGTTGGCCAGCCAAGGAGTACGGGTGAGAGAGACACAACTCCAATACAGCAGAGGCAGTGGAACAATGGCAAAGTTCTTGTAAATTTTTAACAGACCCACTCATAACCATGACACAGAGGCGCAGGGTACTGTCACAAGGAATACAATGTTTTGGAAGATGCTGAGGGAGTACCTTGCTGACCGTACCAACGTCCTCTGTCATTCCTCTATGCCTTATAAATATTAGTTATCCAAGCTGGACATGTGGCGTGAAGTGGCTCTCTCTACTGCGCACGTGCACTGTACTCACAGTCTTGGAGCACATGTCGCCTCGCTCTCTGTCGGTTACTGGGCAAACGGCGCCTTGCTAAATGGCAGTACCGCTTTTAGTGGCGGGAGACTACGGGAACAGTCCTTTGCAGTGCCACTGCTCTAAGGACGGAGCACTTTACTCAGCCTCCTATGCGCTGCTTGTCCATGCAAAAAATCTCTGCTGTCTTGCCCATTTTCTCTTAAGCTGGCCCCTGCCTCTAGGTCACCAGGTCTGTCTGTCTGCTGCATTTTGCATATTGCACTGCCCCCCTTGCTGCTCACACGGTCACAGCTGGGGACTCACTCCTTCTCTATTTTTTCCCCTCAGCTTCCGGGCTTGTTCCCTGTGTAAACACAACCTCTAGTTCTGTGTAATGGGGCCTGTCCGTTCCCCTATTCCTTCTGCCGGTAAACAGGGGACGCAGCCAAAACAGGTCCAGAACCAGCGCAGCACAGGTACCCGCGGATCGGTCATCCTGACTCCGTACATATCTGGCAAATCAGTTCTTTAATGCAAGCAGTATAGAAGACATGTACTTCCAAATTTCAGGAGAAAATTCTACAGTACATCCACAACAGTTTCAACTTGAAGGGCTTTGTGGCTCATATCATTCCACAAGATGACACTTGTCTGATACTTGAAATTTTCGATGGAAAATAATTTCACCACTGATAGGTTGTGTATGTTTAGAATTATGTAACATCATTGGTGCGATTAATTATTCATACCTATTAGCTTCACAATATATGCATCTTTTTCTTCAAGGCTTTTGGATATAATGTGTTGTATGAGTTAAAGGAAATTGTTGAATTGTGTTTTACCTCAAATGTGAAACTACTTGCAAATTGTCATCTTTACTTTTTCTCCATTCCGTGTGCAGCAAACCACCTAATTGATGTTATTGAGTTTCTTTGGCAAGAAAACAACAGCTACACCAATACCAAGTGCTTTTCCTATTAATTCATCATGCTGTGGAAGTAGAGGTGAGATTAGGGACCTACATAACATTTGGGGACTGTAGTAAACATGACACTGTGCCAACACCGACTGGGGTATAGCTACCAATTTGACATAGTTTGTGCCCAGCTGAACAGAGTTGTCATAAAAAAAAATCCTTCAATAACATGTTTGATGGATTGTCTGTAGGAAACACCCATATAGTATTATTATTAGTATTAGTATGTAGTTATTTATATAGCGCCATTAATTTCATGGTACATGACAAGGGGTTACATACAAAGGAATAAATGTAATTTAAACCAAACAAATTACAATGACAGACTGTTACAGAGGGGAGAGGACCTTGTCCTTGCGGACTTTCATTCTGTGGGACAATGGGAAGGAGACAGAAGGTGGGGTGTGTGTCAAATTAGGTGGTGGAGAGGCGGCAGCTCGTGTGGTTATGTAGAAGTCACATCTCTGACCACCACGCTCTCCAATTGACATCTCTTGAAATGCAGCCAAAACCTCAAAATCTCTATCTTCAGTTCTAGACAATGCATGGGCTGCTTTCAAGCGTCAGCGGTCAACCAGTTAAGTATTAGTAGGTGAGGGATTGTCAGAATCCTGCCCAGGAACACCTGGCTTCAGTTGTTGTGAGTCCTGTCCCCATAAACTTCCATGTAATCTTGCTCTAGCTCTTCCAAGTATGATTTCAATCCAAAGATTTAGCCTTTGTAATACAGAGACAGAGTACAAGACTGAGTACAACACGGCCTAAGCGTTCACCCTCTGCTACTCAGACTTTCTATCTGCACAGTGACTGTCTCTAGGTGGAAGATGATGACGGTGTGTTACACTCGGTCCCAGCGCTGGCTCTGCACTCCGTTCTGCTCACTCACCTGTCCCATCTGCTCCACGGCGTCCTGTGTCCTCCTCCACTTCCTGGCACGCTGCTGGCAGGCCTCCAGATAGTCTGCTTAGGACGCGAGGCCGCGCCCACCGTCTCTCTTAAAGGGGCAGCGTGCATTTTTTGAAATAGCTAATTAACCAATGGCTGCGCACTCAGTACTATATCTGGTCACTCCACCATTAGGGGAGTGCCGGAGCAACGTGTTCTATCATTGCTACATCCGGTTCTGTTCCTGATCTGTCTGCGCTGCGTCTGCAGTCTCTGTGCTTCGCTGATACTGTTTGTCTCCTCAGATCATTGCTAACCCGTATCTGGCTAACCTGGACAATCTCGGCTATTACTGGCGCAAGTGTCATCCCGTTCCGCCATCAGCCATCCGTACCCGTGGACCGTGACAAGGTCACTGGAGCCAGCCTACTACAATCCGTTCTGGACCAGGACCTTACCCTTCTCCGTCAAGAACCCTCCACGGACTCTGTAAATACCTGTTACCCTTTTGGTCCCTCTGGGACAGCTGCCACGTGTCCGGAGTCTAACTGGAGGTAGCACCTGTGTCCTCCGGGTATTCCATTCTGGTCCTGTTCGAGGGGCCTTACTACGGGTACCCGGGGCTCACTAGTTACGCCCCCTTCGGAGCCCCCCGGACCGCGGTCTCGAGGTTCCACATTAAAAAATAAAAACGAATGTGAACTTCACCACCTCTGCCTCCGCTTCCATTCGTTACAGATTGCTCCGGCCATGGAACCCTCTGGATCCCAGAGATCTCCGACCACGGATCTGTGCCAGGAGGTGACACGTTTGGGAGTTCAACAGGACAAGATCACGACTTATCTACACAGCTTGTCTACCCGCATGGATTCCTTAGGGTCCTCGTCTGCACCTGACTCTTCTATCAATAATCAGGTACCAGTTCCCATGACAAGTCAAGGTCCTCTACTTTACCCATAAATGCAGGCATTGCTGACAGAGGTGCATATTCACCCAGAAATTCAGATATCAGCCTAATAGAGGTATGTTCACATTAGGTCAGGGACTCACCAGTATTGAGACCACCTTGACGATGGTTGGTGAGCTTTAAAATGTTTGGCCAAATGTTTATACTAAGCGTCTCAAATTTTTCCTTATATTCCAAAGCCATATTGCTATTCTAAATTTCATGTATTCCATATTGTCATGCTTTAGTATGCTTGAGTGCAGCCTTTTTTTGTATGTTTTACATGGGGGTAGCTTCCCTTGGTTTGCACCTAGTTCACATTAGTCTGGATGTGCCAGTCAGGTTTTTTTGTCTATTGAATGTTAGCTTGCTGACCGAGCACTCCGCTCCCACCAGGTGGTGATTTTAATTACACCAGGTCCCTACTTTACGCATAAATGCAGGCATTGCTGACAGAGGTGCATATTCACCCAGAAATTCAGATATCAGCCTAATAGAGGTATGTTCACATTAGGTCAGGGACTCACCAGTATTGAGACCACCTTGACGATGGTTGGTGAGCTTTAAAATGTTTGGCCAAATGTTTATACTAAGCGTCTCAAATTTTTCCTTATATTCCAAAGCCATATTGCTATTCTAAATTTCATGTATTCCATATTGTCATGCTTTAGTATGCTTGAGTGCAGCCTTTTTTTGTATGTTTTACATGGGGGTAGCTTCCCTTGGTTTGCACCTAGTTCACATTAGTCTGGATGTGCCAGTCAGGTTTTTTTGTCTAAGTCAAGGTCCCGTCTGGCGGCTCCTACCCGTTTCCAGGGTGACCCTACTCTGTGTCTGGGTTTCCTCAATCAGTGCACTCTACACTTCGAAATCTTGGGGCATATGTTTGCTTCTGACCGAGCCAAGGTGGGCTTCATCATGTCACACCTGGGAGGAGAGGCCCTCGCCTGGCTAAACCCGCTATGGGAGAGAGGGGATCCGCTGGTTAACGATCTTCAATCTTTCCTAGAGGCTTTTCGCAGGTCTTTCGATGAACCTGGTCGCACCACTTCGACTGCCTCAGCTCTGCTCCGCCTGTGCCAAGGTACTCTCACGGTAGCTCAGTATGCTGTTAAATTCCACACCCTCTCGTCTGAATTATCGTGGAACAATGAGGCCCTGGTTGCTAACTTCTGGGAAGGCCTATCCGGAAGAATCAAGGATGAGTTGGCGGGACGGGACAGACCTACCCTCTTGGAAGAGCTAATATCCTTGGCAACCCGAATTGACCTGCGTTTTCAGGAGCGCTCCATGGAGATCAAGCGGGACAAAAGGTCCTATCACCTGGACTCTAGTTTGTACAAACAGGTACTTCGCCCTCCGCCTCCGAGGCCATGGAGGTGGACCATGTAAGTTTGGCCACCCGCCGCCGGGAGGCACGTCGCAAGGAGGGAAGTTGTTACTACTGCGGTAGTTCTGAACATTTGATCCATTTCTGTCCTAAAAAGTCGGGAAACTCCAGTGCCTAGGTCCGGTAGGAGGGGCCAACCTAGGTAGAGAACAGTCCTCTCCCTCTTTACACATCTCAGTCTCCGTGTCCTATGGAGCAATAAAATTCTCAGAACATTGTCTACTGGATTCTGGAGCTGCAGGGAACTTCATCCAGCAGGCGGTTGTGGATCATTACCGCTTACCAGTCCAGCGTCTTCCTGATCCGTTACAGGTGTCCGCCGTGGATGGCAAACCGCTGACCGAGCCCGTCCAGTTTCAAACCGAGTTGGTGGAACTCCGGGTAGGTCTAATGCATACTGAACGAATGCGATTTTATGTATATCCCTGTTTATCCCATCCCATGCTTTTAGGTTTACCTTGGCTCCAGATGCATGAACCAGTCCTTAATTGGAAAACTGGAGAAGTTCTGGGTTGGGGAGATACCTGCATGAATCGTTGCTTAACCCGGATTCAACCTGTTTCGCCTCCAGTCCAGCCTGATACCCTGCCAGGGTTGCCTTCCGTCTATTGGTCCTTCTCTGACGTCTTTGGGAAAAAGGAGGCTGAGAGACTACCTCCACACAGGTCGTATGACTGTCAGATAGAGCTTCTTCCTGGAGCATCTCCTCCTCGCGGAGAGTTTATCCCCTTTCACAGGCAGAGACTCAGGCCATGTCGGACTACATCCAAGAGAATCTGGCTAGAGGATTTATCCGAAAGTCATCGTCACCGGCAGGAGCTGGATTCTTCTTTGTGAAGAAAAAGGATGGATCCTTGCGGCCCTGCATTGACTATCGGGGTCTAAATCAAATCACGGTAAAAAACAGGTATCCATTACCTCTTATTTCAGAGCTGTTTGATCGTCTCAGAGGGGCCAAGATCTTCACCAAATTGGACCTCAGAGGGGCCTACAACCTGATCCGAGTCAGAGAGGGGGACGAATGGAAAACAGCCTTCAACACCCGTGACGGCCACTATGAATACCTGGTAATGCCATTCGGCCTAAGCAATGCACCTGCGGTTTTTCAGGAATTTGTTAATGACATTTTCAGGGACTTGCTCTATACTTGTGTCGTGGTTTACCTGGACGATATTTTGATTTTTTCTGCTGACTTGACGTCACACCGCAGGCAAGTACGACTGGTCTTGCAAAGACTGAGAGAGAACAGGCTATATGCCAAATATGAGAAATGCCTCTTTGAGCAGTCTTCTTTGCCTTTCCTTGGGTACATTGTATCTTCCACAGGATTAAAGATGGATCCGGAGAAGTTGTCTGCAGTTCTCAACTGGCCACGTCCGTCTGGGCTAAAAGCCATACAAAGGTTCCTCGGGTTCACCAATTACTACCGGCAATTTATTCCACACTTTTCCACCCGAATGGCTCCAATCACAGCCTTAACCCGGAAAGGTGTAAACTCTAAGGAATGGTCCTCCGAGGCAGAAGAGGCCTTTGTTTCTCTCAAAAAAGCCTTCGCTTCCGCACCCGTTCTCCATCGTCCTAATTCAAGTGAGCAATTTTTTCTTGAAGTTGACGCTTCTTCCATAGGTGCAGGAGCAGTTCTGACCCAGAAGTCGTCTACCGGGCGGATGATCTCGTGTGGTTTTTTTTCCAAGGTTTTTTCTCCTGCAGAAAGGAACTACTCTGTCGGTGATCGCGAACTGTTGGCCATCAAATTGGCTCTGCAAGAATGGAGACATCTTCTTGAAGGAGCTCATCACCAGGTAATCATATTCACCGACCATAAAAACCTTGCCTATCTCCAATCTGCTTTAAGACTGAATCCCCGTCAGGCCCGTTGGGCATTATTTTTTGCCCGTTTCAATTTTGTACTTCATTTCCGTCCAGCTGACAAGAACATCAAGGCAGACGCACTCTCTAGAGCCTTCTTGCCTCCTGAACTGGAGGAGGAACCTCAGCACATTATTGAACCTTCTAAGTTAGTCTCTGTTGCCTCCACTGATCTGGCCCGGCTTCCTCCTGGGAAGACTTTCGTGTCCGCCTCTGATCGTAGTCGTGTTCTGCGCTGGGGTCATTCTTCTAAGTTGGCTGGCCATGCTGGTCAGAGAAAGACGCAGCAACTCATCTCCCGTTATTACTGGTGGCCTACCATGGGCAAGTGTTGTGAATGGACTTGAAACGAGTTCTGAGCAGAGGCTCCCTCTGGTGGTTACAAGCGGTACTGGACTGTCCAGTGAAGATTGTGAGGAGTGGGAATCAGGTGTTACTGACTGGTCTTATATAAGGGAGTCGCCTTCCCATCAGGGTTGCCGGTGATCAATTGTTCTGGTCTCAATCCTTGAGTCCTGTTTCCTTTGTAGCCTGCTGTGTCGTGTCTGCATCTCCTGCTAACAGATAAGACATTTTCTTCTTTTTGTTTTTGTGCTTGATTTTTGCATTTTGTCCTGCACTTCTGTGGGGGCCTTCGGGTCCCCTCCGGGGGCTTTTGCCCTCTCAGTTTAGTTCAGCCACTGATGTTTGTACTTTTGCTTTTTCCAGTTTTTTCAGTGGCTGTTGTTTTGATTTTGTTACACCAGAGAACTAATTTAGGTGGTAGAGGTCGTGTGATCTCAGGTGATTTTGAAATTAGTAGAGTTGGTGCTTTTCAGGGTTTTTTGGGATTGCAGTAAGTGCCCTTCCTATCCTTTTCTATTTAGGTAGTTTGGGCCCCAACGTTTGCTCATACTATTTTCTGTCTGTGTCAGTATTTCATCTTGTCTAACAGCCATTACATGTTTGGGGGCTTTCTATGTTCTTTGGGATCTGCTCCGGGGCAGGTAGCTTTCCTCTTTCTATCTTTAGGTGTAGTTAGTTTCTCAGGCTGTGACGAGGCGTCTAGGACCAACGTAGGAACGATTCACGGCTGCCTCTAGTTGTGGTGGTTAGTCAGGGTACTGCAATCTCATAGATTCCAACTTCTCTGGTGTATTGCCTTTTTTACCTGCACTCCTCAGCTACCGAAACATAACAGTATCACCGGCCTAAAATTGAAAATTGTAGGTACTCACAGAAGGGAAAAAATATTGTGAAAGAACAAAGGTTGTCAGAGTTGTCAGAGATATTTTTCTGTTTGTTGCATTTTTTTCCCTCTGTATCTCTGGGTGCTGGGGAGGATTTTTTTTTCTCTCAATGGAGTTTGCACAGTTGTCTGGCCGTGTGGATCAGCTTGCCACTGAGGTTCGGAGTATTGCTGCCTATCTTGCTAGGTTGCCTGTTGTGGAACCTAGGATTCCCATGCCAGATTTGTTTTTAGGGGATCGAGCTAAGTTTCATAATTTCAAAAATAATTGTAAATTGTTTTTTGCCTTAAAATCTAAATCCTCAGGGAACGCAGCGCAGCAGGTTCAAATTGTCATCTCTCTCCTGCGCGGCGATCCTCAGGATTGGGCTTTTTCCCTGACACCTGGGGATCCTGTTTTGAGTGATGTTGATGCATTTTTTCAGGCTTTGGGGTTATTGTACAATGAGCCTAATGTCACTGATCAAGCTGAAAAAGCCTTGTTGGCATTAAATCAGGGTCTTGAGTGCTGTAAATTTTTGGTTCTGTATAATCTGCATGATATTATCGTACTGGGCTTCCCTTGGTTGCAGTCTCATAATCCTGTTTTGGATTGGAAATCTGTGTCTGTAACCAGTTGGGGCTGCCAATGTGTTAATACCAACACTCCTGTTTTTTCTGCCTCCCCCCAGGCTCAGGATGTTCCTGACTTTTTGATTGATTTTTCTGATGTGTTTAGCGAAAGTAAATCTGCATCCTTGCCTCCCCATAGGAGCTATGACTGCGCTATTGAATTAGTGCCTGGTAGTAAATTCCCTAAAGGTCGCCTTTTTAACTTGTCTGTACCTGAACATGACACTATGCGGTCTTATATCAAGAATCATTGGAGAAGGGTCATATCAGACCATCCTCTTCACCCTTAGGTGCCGGTTTTTTCTTTGTGGCCAAAAAGGATGGTTCATTAAGGCCGTGTATTGATTATCGTCTTTTGAACAATATTACTGTAAAATATCAATACCCGTTACCTTTGATTTCTGACCTGTTTTCCAGGGTGAAAAGTGCTACTTGGTTTACCAAGCTTGACCTCAGGGGGGCATATAACCTTATTCGCATTAAGCACGGGGATGAATGGAAGACGGCATTCAATACCCCTGAGGGGCATTTTGAGTACCTTGTGATGCCCTTTGGGCTCACTAATGCTCCTTCTGTCTTCCAGTCCTTCATGAATGACATTTTCAGGGATTTTGTGGATAAATTTCTGATTGTTTATTTGGATGATATCTTGATTTTTTCTAATGACTGGGACTCTCATGTGAAACATGTTCGAACTGTATTCCAGATTTTGAGAGAGAATGCTCTGTATGTGAAGGGATCAAAGTGTCTTTTTGGCGTACAGAGGATCTCATTTCTGGGATTCATTTTGTCCCCATCTGTTATTGAAATGGACCCGGTCAAGGTTCAGGCCATCTGTGATTGGGTCCAACCTACTTCATTAAAGGCTCTTCAAAGATTTTTAGGTTTTGCCAATTTTTATCGTAAATTTATTGGTAATTTCTCGGTTATTGTTAAACCATTGACTGATTTGACCAGAAAGGGTTCTGATGTGGTGAATTGGCCTCCTGAGGCAGTCTCTGCGTTTCAGGAACTTAAGCAGAGATTCACTTCTGCTCCTGTTCTACGGCAGCCTGATGTTTCTCTGCCATTTCAGGTGGAGGTTGATGCCTCTGAAATTGGGGCAGGTGCCGTTTTGTCCCAAAAAGATCCAGAGACCTCTAAAAGTAACCCTTGTGCCTTTTTCTCTCGAAAATTTTCTCCTACTGAACGTAATTATGACGTGGGTAATCGGGAGTTACTGGCCATGAAGTGGGCTTTTGAAGAGTGGAGACATTGGCTGGAGGGAGCCAAACATCAGGTGGTGGTCCTTACGGACCATAAGAATCTGGTTTATCTGGAATCTGCCAAGCGACTCAATCCTAGACAGGCCAGGTGGGCCTTGTTTTTCACATGTTTTAATTTTGTGGTTTCCTTTCTTCCTGGCACTAAGAATGTTAAGGCGGATGCCCTCTCGAGGAGTTTCCTTGAGGACTCTCCTGAGTTATCTGATCCTTCTGTTATTTTGAAAGAGGGTGTAGTTCTTTCCGCCATCTCACCCAATTTGAGACTTGCTCTGGAGGGGTGTCAGGAGGATAGGCCCGAGCGCTGCCCTGTTGGAAAATTGTTTGTCCCGGACCAGTGGAAAAAGAGTGTGATGTCTGAGATTCATTGTTCCGCGTTGGCTGGGCATCCCGGAATTTTTGGTACCAGAGACTTGGTTAGTCGGTCCTTTTGGTGGCCTACCTTGTCTCGTGATGTCAGGGAATTTGTGCAGTCCTGCGGGACTTGCTCTCGCTCCAAGCCTTGCTCTCGCTCTAGTGGTTTGTTGATGCCATTGCCTGTGCCCAAGAGACCATGGACCCATATCTCTATGGATTTCATTTCCGACCTCCCTGTTTCTCAGAGAATGACCGTCATCTGGGTGATTTGTGATAGGTTTTCCAAGATGATACATCTTGTGCCATTACCTAAGATGCCTTCCTCCTCTGAATTGGTGCCTTTGTTCCTTCAGCATGTGGTTCGTTTACACGGCATTCCTGAGAACATTGTGTCTGACAGAGGAGTCCAGTTTGTTTCCAGATTTTGGAGGACCTTTTGTTCTAAACTTGGTGTTCAATTGTCTTTCTCCTCGGCGTTTCATCCTCAGACCAATGGTCAAACTGAGAGAACAAACCAGACATTGGAGACTTATCTAAGATGCTTTGTGTCTGCTGATCAGGATGACTGGGTCTCTTTTTTGCCTTTGGCTGAGTTTGCTCTTAATAATAGGGCTAGCTCTGCTACTTTGATGTCTCAATTTTTCTGTAATTCTGGGTTTCACCCTCGATTTTCTTCAGGACAGACGGAGGCTTCTGTCTGTCCAGGTGTTGACTCTGTTGTGGAGCGTATGCAACAGATTTGGGACCAGGTAGTGGAGAGGTTGTCCCTCTCTCAGGAGAGGGCCCAGCGGTTTGCTAACCGGCATAGGACTGATGGTCCTTGGTTTAAAGTGGGGGACTTGGTCTGGTTGTCCTCAAGAAATATTCCTATGAGAGTGGCATCTCCTAAATTTAAGCCTAGGTTCATTGGACCTTATAAGATCATGGAGATTCTTAATCCTGTTTCTTTTCGTTTGCTTCTTCCAGGGACATTTAAGATCCATAACGTGTTCCACAAGTCCTTGTTGAAGAGGTTTGTTGAGCCAGTGGTTCCTATTGCTTTGCCTCCTGACCCTGTTCTGGTTGAGGGCAATATGGAGTTTGTGGTTGAGAAAATATTGAATTCTCGTTTTTCTAGACGGAAACTCCAGTATTTGGTTAAGTGGAGAGGTTATGGTCAGGAAGACAATTCTTGGGTGTTTGCTTCGGACATCCATGCTAGGAGACTCATCCGTGCGTATCATAGAACTCATCCTGACCGACCTGGTTGCTCAAGTGAGGGTTCGGTGACCCCTCCTTATGGGGGGGTACTGTTGTGAATGGACTTGAAATGAGTTCTGAGCAGAGGCTCCCTCTGGTGGTTACAAGCGGTACTGGACTGTCCAGTGAAGATTGTGAGGAGTGGGAATCAGGTGTTACTGACTGGTCTTATATAAGGGAGTCGCCTTCCCATCAGGGTTGCCGGTGATCAATTGTTCTGGTCTCAATCCTTGAGTCCTGTTTCCTTTGTAGCCTGCTGTGTCGTGTCTGCATCTCCTGCTAACAGATAAGACATTTTCTTCTTTTTGTTTTTGTGCTTGATTTTTGCATTTTGTCCTGCACTTCTGTGGGGGCCTTCAGGGTCCCCTCCGGGGGCTTTTGCCCTCTCAGTTTAGTTCAGCCACTGATGTTTGTACTTTTGCTTTTTCCAGTTTTTTCAGTGGCTGCTGTTTTGATTTTGTTACACCAGAGAACTAATTTAGGTGGTAGAGGTCGTGTGATCTCAGGTGATTTTGAAATTAGTAGAGTTGGTGCTTTTCAGGGTTTTTTGGGATTGCAGTAAGTGCCCTTCCTATCCTTTTCTATTTAGGTAGTTTGGGCCCCAACGTTTGCTCATACTATTTTCTGTCTGTGTCAGTATTCCATCTTGTCTAACCGCCATTACATGTTTTGGGGCTTTCTATGTTCTTTGGGGATCTGCTCCGGGGGAGGTAGCTTTCCTCTTTCTATCTTTAGGTGTAGTTAGTTTCTCAGGCTGTGACGAGGCGTCTAGGACCAACGTAGGAACGCTCCACGGCTGCCTCTAGTTGTGGTGGTTAGTCAGGGTACTGCAATCTCATAGATTCCAACTTCTCTGGTGTATTGCCTTTTTTACCTGCACTCCTCAGCTACCGAAACATAACAGGCAAGGATATCCAGGAGTTCGTCGCAGCCTGTCCTTCATGTGCCCGTAACAAAACTGTTAAACATCTACCAGCCGGCAGGCTTCTGCCTCTTCCGATTCCGTCCGCTCCCTGGCAGCACATCGCAATGGATTTCATCACGGATCTTCCCATTTCTTCTGGCTGCTCAGTGGTATGGGTTGTGTTGGACCGCTTCTCTAAAATGGCCCACTTCGTTCCGCTATCTGGCCTCCCGTCTGCTCCAGAACTGGCCACTCACTTCATTCAGCACATCTTCCGTCTACATGGATTTCCTCTCCACATCGTGTCCGACAGGGGCGTCCAGTTCACCTCTAAGTTCTGGAGAGGACTCTGTAAAATGGTAAAAATTGAACTAGATTTTTCTTCTGCATATCATCCCCAGTCTAATGGGCAAGTGGAGAGGATCAATCAAATCCTGGCTGGATACCTGCGTCACTTCGTCAACGCTCATCATAATGACTGGGTAGAATTACTGCCCTGGGCGGAATTCTCCTACAACAACCAAGTAAGTGAATCTTCTGGAAAGTCTCTCTTTCAGATTGTGTTTGGACTGCAACCCGGAATTCCTCTTCCTGTCTCGGGATTGTCTGATGTTCCGGCAGTCGATACCTTGTCTAAGAATTTCTCGGACATTTGGAGAGAGACCAGGTCGGCTTTGGAGAAAGCTTCTCAACGTATGAAAACGCATGCGGACAAAAGACGTTTGGAGGCTCCCATCTTTCGTCCAGGAGACAAGGTATAGCTCTCCTCCAAGTACATCCGTCTGAAGTTACCATCGTACAAATTGGGTCCCCGTTTCATTGGTCCCTTTGAAGTCTTGAGACAAATCAACCCGGTCTCTTATAAACTGAAATTGCCTAATTCTCTACGTGTGCCTAACTCCTTTCATGTTTCCCTCCTCAAACCAGTAGTGTTTAGCTCCTTCTTTAAGGACCCGGGTACCACTCCTGATCCGGTCTCTGAGCATGATGTTTTTGAGGTAAAACATATCTTGGCCTCTAAGAGAGTAAGAGGTAGGATCTATTACCTGGTGGACTGGAAAGGTTTTGGTCCTGAGGAGAGATCTTGGGAGCCTAAAGAGAACATCCAGGCTCCTCTTCTTCTTAAAAGATTTCACGCAGGCTTGAAAAAGAGGGGGAGTAAAGAGGGGGATACTGTTACACTCGGTCCCAGCGCTGGCTCTGCACTCCGTTCTGCTCACTCACCTGTCCCATCTGCTCCACGGCGTCCTGTGTCCTCCTCCACTTCCTGGCACGCTGCTGGCAGGCCTCCAGATAGTCTGCTTAGGACGCGAGGCCGCGCCCACCGTCTCTCTTAAAGGGGCAGCGTGCATTTTTTGAAATAGCTAATTAACCAATGGCTGCGCACTCAGTACTATATCTGGTCACTCCACCATTAGGGGAGTGCCGGAGCAACGTGTTCTATCATTGCTACATCCGGTTCTGTTCCTGATCTGTCTGCGCTGCGTCTGCAGTCTCTGTGCTTCGCTGATACTGTTTGTCTCCTCAGATCATTGCTAACCTGTATCTGGCTAACCTGGACAATCTCGGCTATTACTGGCGCAAGTGTCATCCCTTTCCGCCATCAGCCATCCGTACCCGTGGACCGTGACAAGGTCACTGGAGCCAGCCTACTACCATCCGTTCTGGACCAGGACCTTACCCTTCTCCGTCAAGAACCCTCCACGGACTCTGTAAATACCTGTTACCCTTTTGGTCCCTCTGGGACAGCTGCCACGTGTCCGGGGTCTAACTGGAGGTAGCACCTGTGTCCTCCGGGTATTCCATTCTGGTCCTGTTCGAGGGGCCTTACTACGGGTACCCTGGGCTCACTAGTTACGCCCCCTTCGGAGCCCCCCGGACCGCGGTCTCGAGGTTCCACATTAAAAAATAAAAACGAATGTGAACTTCACCACCTCTGCCTCCGCTTCCATTCGTTACATGGTGGTAGTAGTTGGAGCATTTAACACAGTGATGAAGCTGCCATAACAACTTTAAACCGAATTCTTTTTACCGACATCCCCCACTGTAAAATGTGGCCTGTTTTTTTTAAAAAAAAGCAACAGATTGCTATATATAACTGGAAAAAAACATATAGAGTGTTCTCAGTGGGAGAAGCAAATTAGGAATCTTGTGGGTATGATACCTTTTAATGGCTAACAAAATATAGTGAATGATATTACAGAGCAAGCTTTCGAGACTGCTTACTCTTAACACGGTACTAAATCAATTTTTTTCGTATATATAACTGGAGTAACAGACAGGAAAATATTGGAATACTGCCTAAAATCCCCAAATTTTAATCAAACAGACATATGAGGTGTGTCACAGATATAACACACTGTAAAATATATTTTTATTTTTTTTATTGGATGCAAAAGAGGGCTGGATATAACGAGAGTGACAGACAGTCAGAAAAAGGGAATTTAGGCCAAAAAAGCCTCAATTTTTGAGACACGGATGTATGAGGCGTGTCACAGATATACCCCACTATAAAATGTGGGCTGTTTTTTTAAAATAATGCAACATAGTGCTGTATCTAAGTCCAATGACACCCAGGACAAAAAAATAAACCTTCCGTAAACTGGCCAAACTTTGAGCACACACAGATATGAGCTGCCACGGAGATACCAGTACAACAAAGGTGTGGCCTGTATTTTTTTTTATTTTTGGGCTAACTAGTGCTGTATATCAGTACTGTGACACCCAGGACAAAAAAAGGAAAATAGGCCCACACTGGCCAAACTTTAAGCACGCACAGATATCAGCTGGCACGTCGATACCACTGCAACAAATGTGTTTTTTTTTTTTTTGGGGGTGGGGTAAATACTGCTGTATATAAGTACAGTAACACCCAGGACAAAAAAATAAAACTGCTGTAAACTAGCCAAACTTTGAGCACACATAGATATGAGCTGCCACGGAGATACCAGTACGACAAATGTGTGGCATGTATTTTTTTTATTTTTTTGGCGAAATACTGCTGTATATAAGTACAGTGACAACCAGGACAAAAAAAATAAAACTGCTGTAAACTGGCCAAACTTTGAGCACACACACAGATATGAGCTGCCACGGAGATACCAGTACGACAAATGTGTGGCCTGTATTTTTTTTATTTTTGGGCTAACTAGTGCTGTATACTGTATTAGTACAGTGACACCCAAGACAAAAAAATAAAACTGACGTAAACTGTCCAAACTTTGAGCAAGCATAGATTTGAGCTGACACGGAGATACCACACCGAAAAATGTGTGGCCTGTATTCCAATTACACCTGAGGCTAGCTATATACACTGTGTGCAGAATTATTAGGCAAATGAGTATTTTGATCACTTTTTATACATGTTGTCCTACTCCAAGCTGTATAGGCTTTAAAGCCAACTGCCAATTATGTAAATCAGGTGATTTGTATCTCTATAATGAGGAGGGGTGTGGTCTAATGACATCAATACCCTATATAAGTGTGCTTAATTATTAGGCAACTTCCTTTCCTTTGGCAAAATGGGTCAGAAGAGAGATTTGACGGACTCTGAAAAGTCAAAAATTGTGAGATGTCTTGCAGAGGGATGCAGCAGTCTTGAAATTGCCAAACTTTTGAAGCGTGATCACTGAACAATCAAGCGTTTCATGGCATAGAGCCAACAAGGTCGCAAGAAGCTTGTTGATAAAAAAGGCGCAAAATAACTGTCCATAAATTGTGGAAAATCAAGCGTGAAACTGCCAAGATGCCATTTGCCACCAGTTTTGCCATATTCCAGAGCTGCAACGTTACTGGAGTATCAAAAAGCACAAGGTGTGCCATACTCAGGGACATGGCCAAGGTAAGGAAGGCTGAAAAACGACCACCTTTGAACAAGAAACATAAGATAAAACGTCAAGACTGGGCCAAGAAATATGTTAAGACTGATTTTTCCAAGGTTTTATGGACTGATGAAAAGAGAGTGAGTCTTGATGGGCCTGATGGATGGGCCCGAGGCTGGATCAGTAAAGGGCAGAGAGCTCCAATCCTCCAAGGTGGAGATGGGGTACTGGTATGGGCTGGTGATGAACTTGTGGGACCTTTTCGGGTTGAGGATGGAGTGAAGCTCAACTCCCAGACCTACTGGCAGTTTCTGGAAGACACATTCTTCAAGCAGTGGTACAGGAAGAAGTCAGTATCATTCAAGAAAAACATGATTTTCATGCAGTACAATGCTCCATCACATGCATTCAAATACTCAACAGCGTGGCTGGCCAGTAAAGGTCTAAACGAAGAAAAAATAATGACATGGCCCCTTGTTCACCTGATCTGAACCCCATAGAGAACCTGTGGTCCCTCATAAAATGTGAGATCTACAGGGAGGGAAAGCAGTACACCTCTCGGAACAGTGTCTGGGAGGCTGTGGTGGCTGCTGCATGCAATGTTGATCGTAAACAGATCAAGCAACTGACAGAATCTATGGATGGAAGGCTTTTGAGTGTCATCGTAAAGAAAGGTGGCTATATTGGTCACGGATTTATTTTGTTTTGTTTTCGAATGTCAGAAATGTTTATTTCTAAATTTTGTGTTGTTATATTGGTTTACCTGGTGAAAATAAACAAGTGAGATGGGTATATATTTGGTTTTTATTAAGTTGCCTAATAATTCTGCACAGTAATGGTTACCTGCACAAACAGATATCCTCATAAGATAGCCAAATCTAAAAAAAAAACACTCCAACTTCCAAAAATATTAAGCTTTGATATTTATGAGTCTTTTGGGTTGATTGAGAACATAGTTGTTGTTCAATAATAAAAAGAATCCTGTCAAATACAACTTGCCTAATAATTCTGCACACAGTGTACAGCCAATATATCATACAGGTAGCAGCAGCAGCACCAGAACACAGGAAGAAAATGGACCCTCTTGATGTAGGAATGATCTATATACACACATACAGTGCCTGCAGGCCTTGCACTGATGTGTATAGAGCGACGTACACTACCCCTGCCTACCTAACACTGGAACCTAAATACTCCGGAATTAGTCCTTAGAAGGACTGTTGGTTTATCTGGATTTGAGTAGTTTAGGATGGTAGACCCCACACTGACTAAGAAATCCCCAAATCTGACCCTATCTCGGCAGCAGCTCTCCCTACACTATCTCGATCCGGAGCTGACTGCTGCGAGCAGGGCGGGTCCGGTCTCTTATACCCCTGATGATGCTGTGCGGCCAGTCAATCACTGCACGACCACAATAAAGATGGCTGTGGTGTTTCATTGCCTGGCAGACAATCCCTGCATTGTGATTGGGAACGAGAACATATACATGACATATTGTTCATCGTTATTATTGCAAATTCTACTGTTCATATAAAACTGTGAAATTTATTATCAAACCTTTTATCACTAACTCAATTACATTTTCTTTGTCCAATATGATTTGTATGAAATGTTTGTACAATGCTTTATGAATTTACGTATTCAAGGTAAATAGTATCACTTATGGGATTTGAACGCTGATCCCACCTGCACTTCAGATCTTCTGCCTGTGTGACTCAGTGCTCCATTTTCGATGTAACATTCGCTATTCTACTGTTTTATTCACCGTTCTCGTCCTGTATAAACACATCTGACAACGCTTGCTTATGAAGAGTTACAGTCACGTCATCCATATGATTATCTGCTCCTCAGTACGAACCCTTACTTTATGGAACGTTACACTTTATAAATATAGAGTGATAGAACTCAGATAACCCTGCGCTCAGACTATGAGGTAGATGGGTCTTTGTCTCCACTAGATGGCACTTGCCTCAGATTAATCAAACAGTAATAGAAATCCAGGGTTGAACAATGCAGAAGAATTTGTAGGAAGATATTTCACAGTTCTTTTCATACCTGTTGCTAAACTGCTCTCCAATAGTTACATGCGGTGACTTTCATGGCACAAGATTTTAAGCATAATCCAGCAATTTGCTTTGTGTCTGTTCTTCTGTTCAGTTTAAAACCAAAGGAGCAGTGTTCTATCTTTTTTTCCACGGCTATCAGATATACTTTTTTTTTATTATTTAAGAAGTATTTTTAAAAACATATTTTTTGGATGCCCTAAGTTTATAGCAGCTGTTACAATATAAATATAAATGTAAATATTGTTTTCATTAATTGATGATGCTAACAACAGTAGTATGGTAATATTCAGCATCATACTCCAGTTTCACACACATACTATCATATACTGTAGGCCATCAGTAAGCTTTGGGATCTAAAAGGAAACTAAAGAAAAAATGGTTCTCTATTTTTCAAGTAAAATAATGGACTTCATGATAGAAGTTAAACTGACCTAATTATAATCAAGTAGGTCCTTCTAGTGGTATTTGGATCCAGAATGTAACAGATTAGTCTTCAGCGTTAATTTTGTTTTTAAGTTCTTAGAACAAACTAGAGAAGAGGAACTCTGAAATGCATCTGTGAACAAACCCTTACTTATTGAGAGAGTAAAGATTATGCCTAAGGCTGGATTCACGTATCCATGTTTCTTGTTCTGCATACCACAGATGATGCACTGTCCGGCCACGAGCATTCCAACCAGAACTCAGCAGTCTCATATATGCCTATGATGATGCTATCAAGTTGGCGTCAGAACACTCTATCGCGCACAGATGCATGAATCTGGCCCTATACATAGCTGCTATAACATTTGTTTCAATGTATCAACATATCAAGAAAGCGTTGCTATCAGTTTGAAGCCCAGGACATTAGGAAACTGCATTTCTATGACTTTGTACAAAATGCAATTGGCCATGTGGAACTGTTCTTGAAGGGGTTGTCCACAACATTGATATGGATGAATGATCCTATCCAATCAGCTGCTAACAACTTTCCCAATGGCCAGATGTGAACAGTTTGATGGAGCGGAGCATCACCGATCCATTTATTTGTTTTGAGGCTGTCCTTGCGCAGAATAGCTAATATGAATATGAGCTGCCAGCAGCTGATCAGTGAGGATGCCTAGCATTAGCCCTCCACCGATCTGATGTTGATGATGATGACCTATCCAGAAGTCATCATATCAGTATAATGGAAAAACCTATTTAGGCTATGTTCACACTAAGCGTTTTTGCTGCATTTCTTTCTGCAATCAAACCTGCACTGTTGGCAGAAAAGAAGCAGGGTCAAAATGTATGTTTTGGTGTGGTTTTTAGTGTGATTTTCAGGATCCCAAAGTTCAGCTTTGCTTCCACCACAGAAGCATGAACACAGGCTGGTCACCAATAGAAGACGTATATACAGTATGTTCATGAAAAAATACACATACAAATGTAACAGCGGGGAGGTTAATTGGTCTAGAATAATTTACCTAAGTGCATTGAGTGTGTAGGACAATGTTTAACTTTCATACTTTGGTCTTCCATTGAGATGCTCACACATTGTGCAATCTCACACCTCAGTAAGCCAAAGGCATGTTCATCTCATACCCTGGCCAGCCAATGTTTACTTTTTTACACATCATTAATTTAATTCAACTGTACTAATCCAAACTGCTATCTCAGGTGACCAAGACAAGATGGTAAACCTGGGAAAGTAACAAAAATAAATGTGTTTCATATACTGCTGTACTTGCTTTTTTTCATTTTGTTAGCATTTTATCATCACCCATTGCTTTCAATGAGTGAAAAACGCTGAAAGAAGTGACATGCTCTATGTCCAAAAAAACATACAAAGCACAAAATACTGATGGCAAAAAAACTAATGTGTGTGCATGAGATTTCATAGACTTTGCTTGTACTGTGAAAAGCAGCTGAAAATTAGCATAAAAATCAGCAAAAACGCCCAGTGCAAACTTAGCCTTAGGCCGGGGTCACGCTTGCGAGAAACTCGCACGAGTCTCGCACCTCAATACCTGGCACTGCCGCCGGCTCTCGGGAAAGGAGTGTGCAGCTGCATGTATTTCTATGCAGCTGAACGCTCCGGTTCGAGTGCCGACGGCAGTGCCGGGTATTGAGTTGTAAGACTCGTACGAGTTTCTCGCAAGTGTGACCCTGGCCTTAATCTGAGGAGATGTTAAAATTTAAATCCCAGCTACTAGATTTAATCTGTAATTTAGAGGTTAAGCAGTTTTCTTTTCCACAATATTCCAATTTTTTACAGTTTAAAGGGAATCTGTCACCTCATTTTTGGGATATAAGATGCCGCCACTGCCATTAGGGGCTTATCTACGGCATTCTATAATCCTATAGATAAGCCCCGATGTAACCTGGAAGATAAGAAAAACAAGTTAGATTATACTCACCCAGGGACGGTCCGGTGCGTTCCGGGTCCGATAGGTGTCACAGGTCCGGGTCCGGCGCCTCCCATCTTCATGCAATGATGTCCTCTTCCTTGCTTCTGTTGCAGCTACTGCGCAGGCATAATTCTCTGCCCTGTTGAGGGCAGAGTAAAGTACTGCAGAGTGCAGGTGCCGGGAAAGGTCAGAGAGGCCCGGCTCCGTAGATAAGCCCCTAATGGTGGTGGCTGCATCTTATATACGAAAAATGGGGTGACAAATTCCCTTTAAATAACAGCATAAGCATATCAATTTGTCAGTATTTCATAATTGTCGATGGGAGCCCTATGTACCTCCTCCTGCCGACATCCCCAGCCTGTCTTCTGAGTATTTGGCCCATTGCAATGTTATGCATGTATCAGGCCACAATGACGGGCCAACAATTCAGGACACCGCTGCGAATTCCACTGGACCAGGGTACTGCAAATAGCTCATTTCTATATAAAAAGACTTGCTCTTCTTGTTTCATTAAAGACTATAAGGAACTGCCCTTCTGCTAATAAGGCATTTTGTTCCATGACTGCTAGGTATTTTTTCAGTGTGTGAATAGTCAATGCAAAGAATATCAACTACACTGTTATAGGCCCATATGAATCTAGCAGACATGTGGGAATGTAAAGCCATATGTCCAGTCTAGATGAGCTGTGAAAAACACCATCACACATGCACACACACTCCTAGGGAGATGAGGAATGTAACATTGTAAAAGCTTGGGCTTTGCCATATTGGGAGCTCAATGATTATGATAATGTTTTTCTCTATGTGCATTTAAAAACACTGCACTTTGTTTTACTACGGTAAAGCTGTGTTTTATGAACACATATTGGCAATGGCCTGTGCTTCTTGTGAAATTCCTAATTTATCCCATCTGTAGCACCAGTGTGATAATATGAAACATTACCCTATGGTGTCATCAACTCCTGCTACAAATACCAATCAACAGAATCAAAAACACATAGATGATACCGAAACTCGGGGGCACAAAGAATGAATATTTGTGCAATTGTATAAAGCAATGTATAATAAACAATTATTAATTTACAAATCATGGCAAAAATTCAGCTTTTGTAACAATATGCTCCCTCTGGTTGCCTCCTTATCTACTGGGGCTCTTGTGTTCAGGAGATCGCCAACTTTCTGTGGGCAAGCAGCATGGCATGGATCTTATGTGTAACATATAGGTATATCATCATCTTTCCTCCATCTCACGTATCTTCCCTACCCGATCTATCTATTATGGTAAATGGCATCATGCTCTCTCCCACACCTGAAATCCACTGCTTCGGAGTAACTCTCGACTCTGCCCTGTTCTTCAAACCACATGTCCAAACTCTTGCCACCTCCTGTCGCCTCCAACTCAAAAACATTTCCAGAATCCGTCCCTTCGTCAGCCCTCAATCTACTAATACTCTTGTGCATGCCATCATTATCTCCCGCCTTGATTACTGCAACACCCCCCTCTGTGTCCTCTCCGTTAACTCTCTTGCACCACTCCAGTCTGTCCTCAACTCTGCTACCCAAATAATCCACCTCTCTCCTCTCTATTCCCCTATTTCTCCCCTCTGCAAATCCCTCCACTGGCTCCCAATTCCCCAACGAATCCAGTTCAAACTACTAACACTGACCTACAAAGCTATCCACAACCTGTCCCCTCCCTATATCTCTGAATTAATCTCTCAATATCTTCCTTCACGTAATCTTCGATCCACCCAAGACCTCCTACTATCCTCCACACTTATTCGTTCCTCACACAACAGCCTCCAAGATTTCTCCTGAATATCCCCCATCTTCTGGAATTCCACGCCTCAACATGTTCAATTATCCACCACCCTCGGATCCTTCAGACGGAATCTGAAAACCCATCTCTTCAGGAAAGCCTACAGCCTGCAATAACCATTCTGCCGCCTCGCCACCACCCGAGCTTCCGCCTCGCCACCAACTGAGCTGCCGCCTCGCCACCACCACCAGAGCTGCCACCTCATCACCACCTCTAGAGCTGCCTCCTCACCACCACCAGAGCTGCCGCCTCACCACCACCACCAGTGCTGCTGCCTCTCCACCACCACCCGAGCTGCCGCACCCCCGACCTTCTGTCTCTTCCCCATTATCCCGTAAAATGTAAGTCTGCAAGGACAGGGTCCTCTCCTCTCTGTACCAGTCTGTCATTGTAAATTTGTTTACTGTAAACAATATCTATAACTTTGTATGTAACCCCTTCTCATGAACAGCACTATGGAATTAATTGCGCTATATAAATAAATAATAATAATTATGCTCACTCTCAGGTAAATTGCAACAGGTGAAAAAAAAATCCACAACGCAGGACCAGTGTTCCCTCTAAATTTAGCAATCTGAAAGGGAAAGGGTTAAAACAACATACTAATGAAGTCAATGAGTCTAATTACAGATATAACCATCTGTACCGTGTGGAATTTTTTTTTACTTAATCTGTTCTGAACTCAGACTAAGGCTGGAGTCACACACACCGTCTAAAAAATCAGACAGCTTTAGACAGCCGATAATCGCACAAATGTTTCCTGAACATTGATTCGTCTGTCATCTGATTTGAATGCGAGGATGCGATTTTGTCGCATCTGAGCGTACGTTTGACATCCGTCTGGTGAGATTTTGTCGGTGGCTAGCAAAACCGACATATAATGGATCCAAATGATAGTTTTTAAATCACAAAAGAAATAATAGATGTATACACATAGAATACTATATTTTATATATATATATATATATATATATATATGTCATTGAGACATATATATATATGTATATATACACATATATTTATAGTTCATACACTTCTACATAGTATAATAGCCGGTAATTCAATTGCCGGTTTCTGTAAAATTACAGAACCCGACATGAAATGACACATGGTTTACATACAGTTAACCATGTCATTTCATGTAGTTTGATATATGGTTTCCCTAACAATTACATGAGTGTATGTGTGCAAAATTTCATACATGTAGGGGTTAATTAAATGTGTAAATTCGTTGAAAAAAAATGCGTGGGCTCCCTCTGCGTTTTCTCCACCAGACAGGGAAAGCCAGCGAGTGGGGGCAGATAATAATAGCTTAGGGAGGGTGAATTTATTTTGTGCCCCTCCTGGCTACTAACATCTGCCCCCAGCCACCCCAGAAAAGGCACATCTCTAATTAGATGTGCCTTTTCTGGCACTTAGCCCATCTATTCCCATTACCCTGTAGGGGTGGCTAATGGGTTAATAATGGGTTAAGGCCACCTTGCTACTGGAATGTGACTTTAAGCCAGGTTAATAATTGAGAGTTGTCAATTAGACAACTCTCAATTATTAATCCTATTGTGTGAAATGAAAAAAAAAAACACACACATGAATTAAAAATCATTTTAATGAAATAAATACACAGTTTTTTTACCATATTTTATTGTACTGCTACTCCTTGCAAAGCCCTTGTTCTCCTGTAATAAAAAAAATAATAAAACAACCATATTCTTACCTATCTGGCGCGCAGTCAGGTCACACGCTGTAATCCTTCACAAAGGGTTAACAGGTTTACTGCAGGGACCGTAGCTAATGCTGCCAGCCTCGCAGTTAAACCCCAAATGAATGAGCTCATCTCCCGGCTGACAGGAGAGGAAGTGATTAGCTGGGAAGCTTAATTGATTATTTCCCAGGCTAATCAGTTCAGTTCAGGTCAGCCGGGGACTCCCTCTGACGTCACTGATGCTGTGCGGAGTCCCTGGCTGACCTGAAGTGAACTGATTAGCATGGGAAACATTCAATTAAGCTTCCCAGCTCATCATCTCATCTCCTGTCAGCCAGGAGAAGAGCTCATTCATTCGGGGGTTTACTTCTAGGCTGTCAGCATTAGCTCCGGTCCCCGCTGTAAACATGTTAACCCTTTGTGAAAGATTACAGCGTGGGACCTGACTGAGCACCGGATAGGTAAGAATATGGTTGTATTATTATTTTTTTATTACAGGACAACAAGGGCTTCGCAAGGAGTAGCAGTACAACAAAATATGGTCAAAAACTGTGTATTTATTTCATTAAAATGATTTTTAATTCATGTGTGTGTGTTTTTTTTCATTTCATACAATAGGATTAATAATTGAGAGTTGTCTAATTGACAACTCTCAATTATTAACCTGGCTTAAAGTCACCTTCCAGTAGCAAGGTGGCCTTAACCCATTATTAACCCATTAGCCACAGCTACAGGGCAATTTGAATAGACAGGCTAAGTGCCAGAAAAGGCGCATCTGATTATAGATGTGCCTTTTCTGGGGTGGCTGGGGGCAGATGTTAGTAGCCGGGGGTTGCACAAAAAATGGTCCCTCTCAGGGTTACTAATATCTGTCTTCAGTCGCTGGCTTTCCCTGTCTGGTGGAGAAAATACAGAGGGAGCCCACGCATTTTTTTTCAAAGAATTTACACATTTAATTAACCCCTACATGTATGAAATTTTGCACACATACACTCATGTAATTGTTAGTGAAAACCATATATCAAACTACATTAAATAACATGGTTAACTGTATGTAAACCATGTGTCATTTCATGTCGGTTTCTGTAATTTTACAGAAACCGGCAATTGAATTAGCGGCTATTATACTCTGTAGAAGTGTATGAACTATAAATATATATATATATATATATATATATGTGTGTCACAATGACATGTGTATATATATATATATATATATACAGTACAGACCAAAAGTTTGGACACACCTTCTCATTCAAAGACTCTTCTGTATTTTCATGACTATGAAAATTGTAGAATCACACTGAAGTCATCAAAACTATGAATTAACACATGTGGAATTATACATTACACTTTACAAAAAATTGTGAATCAACTGAAAATATATCTTATATTCTAGGTTCTTCAAAGTAGCCACCTTTTGCTGTGATTACTGCTTTGCACGCAGAAAAGGTGAACTGATGGACTCTACATGCCTAGCTCCCACCGTGAAGCATGGAGGAGGTGGTGTGATGGTGTGAGGGTGCTTTGCTGGTGACACTGTTGGGGATTATTCAGAATTGAAGCGGTGAGCGGTCCAGCTCTCCCCAAACCATCTCGATTGGGTTCAGGTCTGGTGACTGTGGAGGCCAGGTCATCCGGCATAGCACCCCAACACTCTCCTTCTTGGTCAAATAGCCCTTACACAGCCTGGAGGTGTGTTTGGGGTCATTGTCCTGTTGAAAAATAAATGATGGTCCAACTAAACGCAAAACCGGATGGAATAGCATGCTGCTGCAAGATGCTGTAGAAGCCATGCTGGTTCAGTATGCCTTCAATTTTGAATAAATCCCCAACAGTGTCACCAGCAAAGCACCCCCACACCATCACACCATCTCCTCGATGCTTCACGGTGGGAACCAGGCATGCAGAATCCATCCGTTCACCTTTTCGGCGTGCAAAGCAGTAATCAAAGCAAAAGGTGGCTACTTTGAAGAACCTAGAATATACAACATATTTTCAGTTGTTTCACACTTTTTTGTAAAGTGTAATGTATAATTCCACGTGTGTTAATTCATAGTTTTGATGCCTTCAGTGTGATTCTACAATTTTCACAGTCATGAAAATACAGAAAAATCGTTGAATGAGAAGGTGTGTCCAAACTTTTGGTCTGTACTGTATATATGTATTCTATGTGTGTATATTCTATTGTTTCTATTCTTTATTAAAGCTGTCAGTGTGATTTTACAGTATAGCCGGGGATGAATTGCCGGCTCTTCTAAAGGACACCGGTGTGATTTACTATACACACGTGTGGTCCGTTTGTAATCCGATTTTTCATCGCACCCATAGACTTGCATTGCCGATTCTCAACCGATAATCTGTGACAATCGCAGCAACTTCCGAGAAAAAAATCGGATGCTGGGAGCTGCTCCAAATATGCAGGGCTGCACTGCATCACTGACTAACATTGGTCCGAGTGCAATCTGATTTTTTATCGGATTGCACTTGCCCAATTTATACGCTAGTGGCTAAAAGATACTCCCCACCTCCCCAAAGGAGACCCCTCCTGAACTGATAAAAGACCACTCCTCCAAGAAGCTGACGCAAATGCATGTTGAGGTCTCTGCTCTCCAAAGCCTCTGTTTGAATTTAGAGGTATATAATTTGCATGGTTCTATGTTTATGCTAATTTGCACATAATTTGCTATTCTTTGCACATTCCCAGGATGTCTATTTGTATGTTTACTATGTCAGCTTTGAATTCATAGATATATTATTTACATGGTCCTTCATTTATATGTTATTGTTTGCACAATATATGCTATTTTGCACCTTTTTTTTTTTAGAACCCATGTGTTTTTCTATCATACAGTGGCTTGCAAAAGTATTCACTCCCTTGGAATTTTTGGTGTTTTGCTACCTTACAATTTGAAATTTCACAGTTTTTTTGTGGGTTTCAGTTCATGTAAAAAACATGTCTACAACTGTGAACATTTGGTTTTATTTTTATTGTGAAGCAAACAAAAAATAGGACAAAATAACTGAAACTTCATTGTGCATAACTATTCACCCTCTTAAAGTCAGTGCTTTGTAGAGCGTCCTTTTGCAGCAATTGCAGCTGCAAGTTGCTTTGAATAAGTCTCTATGAGCTTTCCACATCTTGCCACTGGGATTTTTGCCTATTCTTCAAGCCAAAACTGCTCCAGTTCCTACAAGTTAGGCCTCATTCACACATCAGTAATTTTGATCAGTATTTCATCAGTATTTATATGCCAAAACCAGGAGTGTCTCCAAAACACAGAACAGGTGTCAGTCTTTCAATTATAGTTTTTCTCTGTATGGCCGAAGTCACACACAACGACAAGAAATCGGACCGTTTTAGTTGGTCGATTATCACACCAAAATGTCATGAACAGTCATCCGTCTGGCATCCGATTTTCCTGGAAAGATGCGATTTAGTCGCATCTGACCGTAGTTGTAACATCCGATTTACATCCGACTTGCGAGATTTTCTCGCAGGCTTACAAAACGGACATATAATGGATCCAAATGAATAGTATTTAAATCACAAAAGAAAAAATAGATATATACACATAGAACACATATATATATATATATATATTATATATATACATGTCATTGTCACATATATATATATATATATATATATACACATATATTTATAGTTCATACACTTCTACATACTATAATAGCCGCTAATTCAATTGCCGGCTTTTGTGAAACTACAGACCCGACATGAAATGACACATGGTTTACATACAGTTAACCATGTCATTTCATGTAGTTTGATATATGGTTTTAACTTACAATTACATGAGTGTATGTGTGCAAAATTGCAGACATGTAGGGGTTAATTAAAGGTGTAAATTCGTTGAAAAAAATGCGTGGGCTCCCGCTGTATTTTCTCCACCAGACAGACAAAGCAAGCGAGTGGGGGCAAATAATAATTGCCCAGGGAGGGTGCATTTATTTTGTGCCCACCCTGGCTACTATAGAAATACATGCAGCCGCGCACTCTACTCCCGAGTGCCGGTGCCCGAGCTGGGATTTCACATGCCAGCGTCGGACGTTTTCGTCTCATGTGTGATCCCGGTCTAAGGGCTCATACCCATTTGTGGAAAAAAAAACGGACCGTTTTCAGGATGGAAAAAACTGTCCGAATATATGCAATTGTCATGTGATTGTCATGCGATTTGTATGCGATTTTAATTGCTCCATTCGTTTTCCATCAGTTTTCCATTGTATGCAATGCGATTTTAACATGACGTTTTACATAGAGCAGTTATCTCTATGTAAAAAGTCATGTAAAAATCACATTGTAAAAAAAAAATGTACACAAAAAGCAAATAGTTATATATATATATATATATATATATATATATAATTATATATAGGTCATACACTTCTACATAGTATAATAGCCGCTAATTCATCCCTGGCTAACTGTAAAATCACTCTGACAGCTTTAATAAAGAATAGAAACAATACATATACACACATAGAATACATATATATATATATATATATGTCATTCTGACATATATATATACATATATTTATAGTTCATATACTTCTACATACTGTAATAGCCGCTAATTCAATTACCGGCTTTTGTGAAATTACAGACCCGACATGAAATGACACATGGTTTACATACAGTTGACCATGTCATTTCATGTAGTTTGATATATGGTTTTCACTAACAATTACATGAGTGTATGTGTGCAAAATTGCAGACATGTAGGGGTTAATTAAAGGTGTAAATTCGTTGAAAAAAAAATGTGTGGGCTCCCGCGCTATTTTCTCAACCAGACAGACAAAGCAGCGAGTGGGGGCAGATAATCTTAGCCTAGGGAGGGTGCATTTATTTTGTGCCCCCGGCTACTAACATCTGCCCCCAGCCACCCCAGAAAAGGCAAATCTATAATTAGATTCGCCCTTTCTGGCACTTTGCCGGTCTATTCCCATTGCCCTGTAGCGGTGGCGAATGGGTTAATAATGGGTTAAAGCCACCTTGCTATTGAAAGGTGACTTTAAGCCAGGTTAATAATTGAGAGTTGTCAATTAGACAACTATCAATTATTAATCCTATTATATGAAATGGTTAAAAAATACACACACACATTAATGAAAAATAATTTTAATGAAATAAACACACAGTTTTTGACCATATTTTATTTTACTGGCAATCCTCGATTCCCTTGATGTCCTGTAATAAAAATAAAATAAAAAAGCAACATTATTCTTACCTATCCGGCGATCTGTCACGTCCCACGCTGTAATCCTTCACAAAGGGTTAACTAGCTTTCAGCCAAGCAGCGCAAGTAATTCTGCCTGCTGAGCTGAAAGCTCCTGAATGAATGACTTCCTCTCCCAGCAACAGGAGTGGATGTGATTACTGTGTGAAGCTTAATTGATAGCTTCCCACAGAAATCAGTTTACTTCAGGTCAGCGGGGACACCGCACAGCATCAGTGACGTCAGAGGGAGTCCCCGCTGACCTGAAGTGAACTGATTTCTGTGGGAAGCTATCAATTAAGCTTCACACAGTAATCACTTTCTCTCTTGTCTGGCTGGAGATAAGCTCATTCATTCAGGAGCTTTCAGCTCAGCAGGCAGCATTAGCTGCACTGCTTTGCTGGAAGCTAGTTAACCCTTTGTGAAGGATTACAGCATGGGACGTGACAGATCGCCTTGATAGGTAAGAATAATGTTGTTTTATTATTTTTTCTTTATTATAGGAGATCAAGGATTAAGAGTTAAATAAAAGATGGTCAAAAAAATGTGTTTTTATTTCATTAAAATTATTTATTCTTAATGTGTGTTTTTTTTATTTACTTCAATAGAATTAATAATTGATAGTTGTCTAAGTGACAATTCTCAATTATTAACCTGGCTTAAACTCACCTTTCAATAGCAAGGTGGCTTTAACCCATTATTAACCCATTCGCCACCACTACAGGGCAATGGGAAAAGACCGGCAAAGTGCCAGAAAGGGCAAATCTAATTATAGATTTGCCTTTTCTGGGGTGGCTGGGGGCAGATGTTAGTAGCCAGGGGGGGCACAAAATAAATGCACCCTCCCTAGGCTAAGATTATCTGCCCCCACTCGCTTGCTTTGTCTGTCTGGTTGAGAAAATAAGGCGGGAGCCCACGCATTTTTTGTCAACGAATTTACACCTTTCATTAACCCCTACATGTGTGAAATTTTGCACACATACACTCATGTAATTGTTAGTGAAAACCAAATATCAAACTACATGAAATGACATGGTTAACTGTATGTAAACCATGTGTCATTTCATGTCGGGTCTGTAATTTCACAAAAGCTGGCAATTGAATTAACGGCTATTACAGTATGTAGAAGTGTATGAACTATAAATTATGTATATATATATATATATATATGTCACAATGACATATATATATATGTATTCTATCCGTGTATATGTATTCTGTCCATTCTTTAATAAAGCTGTCAGTGTGATTTTACAGTATAGCCGGGGATGAATTAACGGCTATTATACTATGTAGAAGTGTATGAACTATAAATATATATATATGTGTCACAATGACATGTATATATATATATATATATATATATATATATACTGTGGCAAGATGACTCGCTCGGCTCTCCGGAAGGCAGACTCAGGACACCGTTCTCTGGGTTTTCTTTCTGCTGGTTTATTATCAGCCATAAACTCATGCAGGTTTCGCAGGAAAAGTAAACATGACCCTTCTGGGTTAAACGGGAAAACATAAAAAAAACAAACAATAACTCAGTCCATAGATGAGTGGGTTCCACCCGCTCTCGGTAGCATAAACTGCACGGCTAAAGTCCTTGTGGAAAGCTCTGCAGCTTCCACTATACTGTCTGGAGACTTGCCTCTCCAGACCACACACTAGAGAAAAAAAAACAGGACTGAGCTTTTATCCATTGCTCAGCCACACCCCGAGGGGAGGTAGGGAGAATGCCTCCCGCCCTCTTTGACATTCCCATAAAACCGCACCTCCTTTAACAGAGTAAACCTACCAGCATATAACATGCTGGCAGATAAATAAAGTAGGTTTTAGTTCACACAGGAGAGCATCCTGTGTGACACATACCTCCCCTCACATATAAAACCAGTGACACTGTCACATATTCCCCCCCTCTGCCCAAAGCCGGGGGTTTGGGCAACTTCTGACACCAGACAGGGAATCCTAGAGAGGGCATCTGCATTCCCATGTAACTTCCCTGGCCTATGCTCCACGTGAAAGTTAAAATCTTGAAGCTCTAGGAACCATCTAGTTACCCTAGCATTTTTTCCCCTCTTTTCCCTCAACCATCTCAATGGGGCATGGTCCGATACTAATTTAAACTTCCGGCCTAGTAGGTAATATTTCAGTGTATCTACGGCCCATTTTATGGCTAAACACTCTTTTTCTACTATGGCGTAGTTCTTCTCGCAGGAGGACAGCTTTCGGCTTAGATAGAGAATGGGATGTTCTTCCCCATTTATTTCTTGGGAGAGTACGGCCCCTAGACCAACCTCTGATGCGTCAGTCTGGACCACAAATTCTTTTTTAAAGTCTGGCGCGACCAGGACAGGCTGCTTGCACAGTGCTTGCTTCAGCTTTTGAAATGCGGTCTCCGTTTCTTCCGTCCATTTCACCATGGTTGATTTGGTGCCCTTTAGAAGATCTGTTAGTGGGGCGGCCATTGTGGCGAAATTCGGGATAAACCGCTGGTAGTATCCCACCATTCCCAGGAATGCTTTCACCTGCTTCTTTAAGAGCGATTGCGGCCAGGTTTGAATGGCCTCCACTTTCTTGATTTGCGGCTTTATTTCGCCTCTCCCAACAACATAGCCCAGGTACTTGGCCTCCTCTTTCCCGATGGCACACTTCTTCGGATTTATGGTAAATCCTGCTTTCCTTAGCGCGTCCAAAACGGCCTGTAATTTAGGTAGGTGACTAGCCCAGTCTGGGCTAAAGACCACAATGTCGTCGAGGTAGGCTGCGGCATACTTCTTATGTGGGGCTAGGATCCGATCCATAGCCCTCTAGAAAGTGGCTGGGGCCCCCTGTAGTCCGAACGGCATCCGCTTGTATTGAAAACAGCCATCAGGTGTTGAGAAAGCCGTCTTCTCTTTAGCCATCTGGGACATGGGGATCTGCCAGTAGCCCTTCGTCAGGTCAAGAGTGGTGATGTACCTCGCCGGTCAAAGCCTCTCGATGAGTTCGTCGACGCGGGGCATCGGGTACGCGTCACACTTGGATACCTCATTTAGCCGACTGTAGTCATTACAAAACCTCCACTCTCCATTGGGTTTCGGCACGAGGACGATTGGGCTCGACCACCCACTCTTTGACTCCTCTATAACCCCGAGGTCTAACATCCTCTTCACCTCAGCCGAGATCACCTCCCGGCGTGCTTCCGGAATCCGATACGGCTTCAAATTCACTCGTACATGCGGTTCTGTCAGCACGTCATGCTCTACCACTTGTGTATGCCCTGGCAACTCTGAGAACAGCTCCCGATTCTGCTGTAGTAATTCTCGACACTGTTGCTTCTGGGCCAGTGATAGAGTCTCTGCAATCGTGACCTCCTCCCAAGGTTCCTTGTCTTCTGGTGCGGCTCCCAGGCAAGGAGTTTCCACAGGTTCACGATCCGCCACGGCTTGAGCAAGTTTACATGATATATTTGATGTGCCTTCCTTCGGCCAGGCTGGTGGACTTTATAATTAACCTCGCTGACTTTCTCCACCACCTCGTATGGACCTTGCCATTTGGCGAGGAACTTGCTCTCGACGGTAGGGATCAGCACCAAAACACGGTCTCCGGGCTGGAACTGTCTTAGTCTCGCCGACCGGTTATAGACCCTCGCCTGGGCTTCCTGCGCCTGGAGGAGATGTTCCTTTACGATGGGCATCACCTTTGACATTCTCTCCTGTAACTGGGCGACATGTTCGATGATGCTCCGGTGTGGCGTGACTTCAGCCTCCCAAGTTTCCTTGGCGATGTCTAGGAGACCTCTTGGATGCCGCCCATATAGGAGCTCAAATGGAGAGAAGCCAGTGGAGGCTTGAGGAACTTCTCTGACCGAGAAAAGCAGAAATGGGAGCAGGTAGTCCCAGTCTCTCCCATCCTTTTCAACGACCTTCTTGAGCATCGCCTTTAAGGTCTTGTTGAAGCGTTCCACTAGGCCGTCTGTTTGTGGATGATAAACCGAGGTCCGCAGCTGAGTTATCTGAAGGACTCTGCAAAGCTCCTTCATCACCTTGCTCATGAAGGGGGTTCCTTGGTCTGTTAGAATCTCTTTTGGTAGACCTGTCCGAGCAAAAATATGGACCAACTCTCGGGCTATACTTTTACTGGACATGTTCCTTAGGGGAACCGCTTCTGGATACCGAGTCGCATAGTCCATGACGACCAGGATATATTGGTGTCCCAGAGCTGATTTGACTATGGGGCCCACGAGGTCCATGGCAATCCTCTCAAAGGGAACCTCTATCACAGGTAGTGGAACTAAGGGGCTACGGAAGTGGGAGGAGGGAGCGGTTATTTGGCAGGTGGGGCAGGACCTACAAAAGTTTTGAATTTCTCGATAACACCCTGGCCAATAAAACCTCCTCAGTATCCTCTCCTGAGTCTTCTCGACCCCTAGGTGTCCCCCCAGAACATGTGAATGAGCCATATCTAGCACCCGTCGTCTGTATGGCCCCGGCACTAACAGCTGTTCCACTATCTCACCGCCCCTCAGTTTGGCCACCCGATATAGCAACTCCCCCTGTACTGCAAAGTGGGGAAATCTGGTGTCGGCCCCCGGCTCTTGGGCAACCCCATTACATACAGTAACCTGGTCGAACGCCCCTTTTAAAGTCAGGTCTCTAACTTGAGCAGTCCCAAAGTTCTCTCTGGACATACCTAACGCAGGTAGGTCGGCCTGCTCGGTCACCGTCTCACCCTCATCACCGACAAGGACGCACAGTGGGAACTCCTCTCTCTGAGACTCTGTCGGGGGTTCTTCTTCAAGGATCTCCCTTTTCCCCATGCTACTTAGTCCAGTTCCCTTCCCCCACAAGTCCTAGAATAAGGGAAAATCACGGCCCAATATAACGGGATGTATCAGGTCCTTTACCACCCCGACTTCCTGGGACTGGGCACCACAGTCTGTCCCCACTATTACTGTGGCCACGGGATAGTCCTTGGCGTCACCATGGATGCACCGAACACCCAGGGTTTTGGAAGGGATCAACTGGTGGGGAAGGGATGCTCTGATCAAGGTCACCAGACTCCCGGAGTCCAACAGTCCAAGCACTTTTATTCCATTAATGGATACTGCACACGCCTGCGGTCCCTCGCCGGGTCGACAGTCCACGCTACAGGCTGGATAGGCATAATAGGAGACCCGTCGGCCTAGGCTGCAGTCCATGGGCTCAGGGGATATTTGACACCTGGCGGCTACATGTCCAGGGTTGTGACATCGCCAGCAAACTATATCCTTCCCAACTGTTCTAAAGGCACCTTCAATAGGAGTGGGACGCCCCCCAGTGGTGGCTCTAGACCCCTTCCGTGGTGAACCCACCCCTTTTGGGTATCCCAGTAGGGAGAAATGACTGCATCCGGTTTCCCAAGAGATCTCTCAACTACCTGGTACCTCTCTACCAGGCCGATAAAGTCATCTGCGTTCTGGGGATCACCCTGGGCAACCCAGGTCTGTACTGACTTGGGGAGGGAATGCATGAATCTGTCAATCACCACCCGCTCAACCATCTGGGCCAGAGTGGAGGAGTCCGGTTGTAGCCACTTCTGAACAAGATGCAGTAGGTCAAACATCTGCGAACGAGGGGGTTTGTTGCTAGCATACGCCCAGTGATGAACTCGCTGGGCTCTTACTGCCATATTTACTCCCACACGTGCTAAGATCTCTGTCTTTAGTTTGGGATACTCCTTAGCATCTTGCAGCGCCAAGTCAAAATACGCTTTTTGGGGTTCACCCGATAAATATGACGCCAGAACCTCTGCCCACTGTGCTGGTGGAAGTCTCTCCCGATCAGCCACCCTCTCAAAAACAGTCAGAAATGCTTCTACATCATCCCCAGGGGTCATCTTCTGCATGGCCCGCCTTACCGTCTTCCTGACGTGAGAATCATCAGTCGGCCCTGGGGTTGGGGTGGCCGCCCGGCTCTGGATGGCGTCCGCCAAAAGCTGTATCTGTTGTTGCGCCTCCTGCTGGTGCTGTTGTTGCGACTTTTGCTGCAACTGGATCTGCTGAAGCAACAGTTTGGTCGTCTCCTGGTGCTGCTGCTGCATGCTCTGCTGGGCCTGCTGTATGCTCTGCTGGCTCTGTAGGTGTTGCTGCTGTATGCTCTGCTGGGCCTGGACCAGGTGCTTAACAAGCTCCTCCATGCTGCCGGACTTCTCTAGCTGTCTGGCAGCCTTCACCCAGGACATCCACCGGCCTTTGTGGCAGGCTCACGTGTTCCTGGAATCCTGCCCGCATTCTCCACCAACTGTGGCAAGACGACTCGCTCGGCTCTCCGGAAGGCAGACTCAGGACACACGTTCTCTGGGTTTTCTTTCTGCTGGTTTATTATCAGCCATAAACTCATGCAGGTTTCGCAGGAAAAGTAAACATGACCCTTCTGGGTTAAATGGGAAAACATAAAAAAAACAAACAATAACTCAGTCCATAGATGAGTGGGTTCCACCCACTCTCGGTAGCATAAACTGCACGGCTAAAGTCCTTGTGGAAAGCTCTGCAGCTTCCACTATACTGTCTGGAGACTTGCCTCTCCAGACCACACACTAGAGAAAAAAAAACAGGACTGAGCTTTTATCCATTGCTCAGCCACACCCTGAGGGGAGGTAGGGGAATGCCTCCCGTCCTCTTTGACATTCCCATAAAACCGCACCTCCTTTAACAGAGTAAACCTACCAGCATATAACATGCTGGCAGATAAATAAAGTAGGTTTTAGTTCACACAGGAGAGCATCCTGTGTGACACATACCTCCCCTCACATATAAAACCAGTGATACTGTCACAATATATATATATATATGTATTATATTTGTATATATGTAGTGTTTTGTGAGCTGTCAGTGTGATTTTACAGTAGCTGGGGATGAATTGCTGGCTTTTCAAAGGACACTGGTGCATATAAATCGGACAGCACTCGCATGGTGCGAGTGCTGTCCGATTTTTTATCACATCCATTGACTTGCATTAGCGATTATCATGCCAAAATCGCTACAAATCGCAGCATGTTGCGATTTTTTTCTCACACTGATTTCGGCTGAGAAAAAAAATCGCAAATGAGATGTCACCTATTGAATAACATTGGTCCGATTTCAATCCGATTTTTTATCGGCTTGAAATCGTCCGTTTTCGGCTCAAGTGAGTATGAGCCCTAACCAGGGTCAGACTGGCCCACCGGGACACCGGTGAAATGTCCGGTGGGCCCAGGCCCCCAGAGAGGAGAAAGAAGAAAAAAAAAATTAGGGACGCGGTCCCTTTAAAACTGAAGGAGGCCCAGACGCACGGCGCGCGAGTGCACGGGACACGCGCAGTCCCAGTGCACCGCCAGGACCAGGGCCGGCGGCACCACCACCTGTCGTACCAGGTAAGCACTGAAGGCCCTGGGCAAACAAGGGGATGGGGCACAGCACGTGGTCCATAAGTTGGGGGTGCCTGGTGCTAGCGCTGGCATCGGAGCCCCCCTCTAATACTCACCTCTCCTCGTTTCGGCAGCTGCTGTCTCTAGCGCCCTCTGACTGCGATGTCTCAGGGCAGAGGGAGCTATGATGTCATCACTTCGCGCTCAGCCTCTCTGTCCTGAGCATTGCAGAGTCAGGAGAGACGCTGATTGTAACGACCTGCTGCGGAACAGGAGAGGTGAGGATTTGATTTTTTTTTTCTTTATGTAAGCAGCATTACATGGGCCCCATGATGTGCTGCATGGAGGAGCAGGGGGGCCCATAATGCTGCATGGAGGAGCTGGGTGGGCATAAAGCTGCATGGAGGAGCTGGGGGCCCATAAAGCTGCATGGAAGAGCTGGGAGGCCCATAAAGCTGCATGGAGGAGCTGGGGGACCCATAAAGCTGCATGGAGGAGCAGGGGGGCCCATAATGCTGCATGGAGGAGCAGGGGGGCCCATAAAGCTGCATGGAGCAGCTGGGTGGGCATAAAGCTGCATGGAGGAGCTGGGGGCCCATAAAGCTGCATGGATGAGCTGGGGGGCCCATAAAGCTGCATGGAGGAGCAGGATGGCCCATAAAGCTGCATGGAGGAGCTGGGGGGCCCATAAAGCTGCATGGAGGAGCTGGGGTGCCCATAAAGCTGCATGGAGGAGCTGGGGGCCAATAAAGCTGCATGGAGGAGCTGGGGGGCCCATAAAGCTGCATGGAGGAGCAGGGGGGCCCATAAAGCTGCATGGAGGAGCTGGAGGCCCATAAAGCTGCATGGAGGAGCTGGGGGGCCCATAAAGCTGCATGGAGGAGCAGGATGGCCCATAAAGCTGCATGGAGGAGCTGGGGGGCCATAAAGCTGCATGGAGGAGCTGGGGTGCCCATAAAGCTGCATGGAGGAGCAAGGGGGGCCACAAAGCTGCATGGAGGAGCAGGATGGCCCATAAAGCTGCATGGAGGAGCAGGGGGCCCCATAATGCTGTATGAAGGAGCATGGGGCCCCATAATGCTGTATGGAAGAGCAGGGGGGCCTGTGATGTGCTGAATGGGGGACCATTATATGGGGCCCGTGATGTGCTGTATGGAGGACCAGTATATGGGGCCCGTGATGTGCTGTATGGAGGAGCAGTATATGGGGACCATAATACTGTATGGCGGACTATGTGGTTGCCCATAATGCTGTATGGCAAACTATGTGGTTGCCCATAATAGTGTATGGCAGACTATGTGGTTGCCCATAATAGTGTATGGCGGACTATGTGGTTGCCCATAATAGGGTATGGCGGACTATGTGGTGCCCATAATACTGTATGGCAGACTATGTGGTGCCTATAATACTGTATGGTGGACTATGTGGTGCCCATAATAGTGTATGGCGGACTATGTGGTTAGCCATAATAGTGTATGGCGGACTATGTGGTTAGCCATAATAGTGTATGGCGGACTATGTGGTTGCTCATAATAGTGTATGGTGGACTGTGTGGTGCGCATAATACTGTATGGTGGACTATGTGGTGCCCATAATAGTGTATGGCGGACTATGTGGTTAACCATAATAGTGTATGGCGGACTATGTGGTTAACCATAATAGTGTATGGCGGACTATGTGGTTGCTCACAATAGTGTATGGCGGACTATGTGGTGCCCATAATACTGTATGGCGGACTATGTGGTGCCCATATATTGTACTATACCTGTATTTTTTTATCTGTGCATCAGGAACCATGGCATGTGTTAAAGGGGCCCACTGATACTCTTTTGCCCGAGGCCCACGAAAACCTGGAGCTGACCCTGGCGACAACGCACATCAAGATGAATGCCGGCTGCAGCTATGACACGGCACTCTGCTCTGTGACAGGCCATGCGTCGATATCACATAGCAGTTATGTTAAATGACTCCTGCAGCCTTTGATAGGCTGGAGTCCTTTCAATGTTACTATGTGACGTCAGCACGCGGCCTGTCACAGAGCAGAGTGCCCTGTCACAGCTGCAGCCGGGAGCTATTTTAACGACCATGCCGAATATGAATCCACAAAATGACGCCAGGGAACGCAACAAGGTGAGGGGAATACCCCACTCTGTGATTGGGCAAGGTAGTGGCCATAGGGGCCCAGGGAAGGTACATTAAATAACGGGGCCCAGGATGGGGACCTTATTAAAGTGGACATTGGGGTCCAGGATGGGGACATTAAACAAAGGGGCCCAGGATCTAAATAAAGGGGTGACATAATTACTGTATGGAGGTCAGGATGAGGAACATACATTATTAGTTTATGGTGGCTAGTGGAGATATAATTAATGTAGGGGCCAATCAGGGGACATTACTACTACTGTAATTTAATTTACTTTTGAGGTTACTGTCTTCCATGCGGGAGAACAAAAGGGGGGGTCCTGCTACTGTGAAGGGCGACACTATGTATTTTTTTTTCATCTGAACGTAGTGTAGTAGTCGGCGAAAATAGTGGGGAATGTGCTCTGGATCAGCTATAAATAAGTGTGTTATCTTCTGCAGAGTTGAGTCCTTGCTGGAACAAGTGATGACGGCACTTGATGAAGATGAAAGATTTCAACTACAGACATCACCGGTAAGTCAGTGTGTTACTTGTACACTTATACTGTGTACTGTGTACAGAGCTCCTCTACATAATGTCACTGGTGATCACTGTATTACCTGTACACTGACACTACAGTATATACAGAGCTCCTGTGTATAATGTCACTGGTGATCACTGTATTTCCTGTACACTACATACAGAGGTCCTGTGTATAATTTCACTGGTGATCACTGTATTACCTGTACACTGACACTATATATACAGCACTCCTGTGTATAATGTCACTGGTAATCACTGCATTACCTGTACACTGACACCATATACAGATCTCCTGTGTATAATGTCACTGATGGTAATAGTGTTAGTATTGTGGTTTGTATTCATGATCAGTATTGTAGTATTCGGTCACTATGTGGTGGTAACTTGTGGTCTGGTCACAGCGTGGCAGTATTTCTCCTTGTATGTGGTATTATTTCATCCCTATATGCTGGCAATATGTCATATTATTCGGTCAATATATGGTCTGATCATGGTGTGGCGTACTTGACCCTTGTATTTGATATTATGCGGTCACTATGTGGTGCTAATGTGTGATCTTGTCATGGTGTGGCTGTATATGTCCCTTGTATGTAGTATTATTTGGTCACTATGTGTTTTGGTCATAGTGTGGCGGTATTTCTTCTCTGTATGTGGTATTATTCGGTCACTATTTGGTCTGGTCATGGTGTAGTGGTATTTCTTCTGTGTGTGGTATTATTCGGTCACCATGTGGTGGAATATGTAGTCTAGTTATAGTGTGGTGGTATTTCTCCTTGTATGTGGTATATTTTGGTTGCTGTATTCTGGTAATATGTGGTATTATTCGGTCACTATGTGGTCTGGTCATTGTGTGGTGGAATTTCTTCCCTGTATGTGGTATTATTGGTCTTGGTATAGTGGATTGTGTTGTGTATGGCGGTCATTTGTTCTCTTTGATATTAATTAGGAGAAGATTTATTTCCATTAGAGATTAAATACTTGGATCACAGCGGCAGAGATGCACTTAGGGCCCCGTCATACATAGCGACACACTAGCGATCCCAACAACGATATGCACTTGTCAGGATCGCTGGTGTGTCGCTAGATGATCACTGCTGAGCTGCCAAACAGGCAGCGATCAGGACAGCGACACTGCGGGTTACGACGCTTAGTTACCCGCAGTGTACGTTGGATACCAGCCTGCTGGTGCAGGGAGCAGGTAACCAAGGTACACATTGGGATTCCAGGCGCTGCCCGGCGCCTGGAAACCCGATGTGTACCTTGGTTACCAGCTGATCGCTGGTCTTCTGCCTGCCACATGCAGCGATGCGTGCTGGCCAGCAGGAAACCAACGATCAAAAAAATGTCCAGGACATTCAGCGACGATCAGCGATACCGAGCAGGGCGGCTGATCGTCGCTGAATGTCACACACAGCGATATCGCTGGGGAGATCGCTGTTGTGTCACAAAGCTAGTGACTCAGCATCGATCTCGCTAGCGAGATCGCTGTGTGTGACGGGGGCTTTACAGGGGTTTTCCTGTGAAAAAAGTAATCATCTCTCCACAAGATAAGTGATAACGTATTGATTGGTGGGGGTCTGACTACTTGCACTCAATCAGCAAAATGTGGAACTTTTTATCCCCATTAGACTGGAGTGGCCTGTACAACTCGATCACTGATTCATTCATTCCCTCAGTGTAGCATTTGTTTCTTTATAGAAGCCACAAAGAGACTGAATGGAGCTGCGGTCAGATATCCCACCTGCCACTCCATTATAAAATGGAGATAAGTTTCCTATCAACGATAAAACTTCCTCGTTTTTCCGATCGGTGCAGTTTCTAATGGTCGGACCTGAGTGATCACCTATCTTGTAGAGCTCATGGAATGGTGATAACTTATTTTAACCAAAGAACCCCATTAATGTAAACTACCGTAATTATACATCCCAGTTATGGGGGCTCACAGTAGATGTGCAGGAGCTGCCTGTGTTTTACAGTCGATGGTTCGTTATAATCAGAGTAACGCCTGACAGATATTTGCATATAGCTGTAGGGTGGGCCCCTAGAGTCCATTTTCCTGGTGGGCCCCAGACACCCCAGTCCGACCCTGGCCCTAACAGTGCAAATCTGACAGTATTTGTAAGTTTACTAAGCAAAATCCTGTTGACAAGTTCACTTTAAGGTCTGAACTTTGTTTAGGCCACTCCAAAACATTTATGGTGGAACAGCATCGATGGTATGTGGTGGTTGTGATCCAATACAGAAGAGAGCAGGATGAACCCTTCTTGCGAAATGAACGGACTTGGGAGAAGCTCCTTGAGGCGGCTCGAGACGGGGCTACCACCCTAACAGATCGGATTGCAATTGGGGTTCCCCACCTCCTATGCAAGAGTAGGCAATGGTGCAGGTTACATAGGGGGTTGTCTCCCATTTCTACATGTTGGAGGCTCCAGCACTACCAACATCCAGGTCACTTACTGCTCAGGCACCTGGGAATTGGGCTCCAGGAAGCAGGTGGAGGCAGTGCCACTAACCTCCAAGAAGAAGGAGAAGAAGTGGACACTTGAAGATGATTACTGTAATACCCTGCTTATCATTTTTTCCTGGCTTTGCACTTTGTGCAAAGCCTTTATTAGTGTAGGAGGGCATCAATTACAATTTCAAAATATTTGAATGAGGCCCACCAGTTGTTGCCTTTCATGGGTCTATGAGGGAAATGTGTGGAGACATGAGTAGTACTGTGTGTCTGTCTGTCTGAAACTGTGTGTGTGTAAGTGGTGTGGTGCGGTGCTGTGTGTATGTGTATTAAAGAGTGCAATGATGTGGGTGATGGAGAGAGCAGTGAAGGGGTGGTTGTGGGAGAAGGCAATGTTGGTGGTGGTGGAAAGAACGATGGAGGAGGTGGTGAGGGGAGTAAATGATGGAGATGTTGGAATGGGCAATGATTGGGTGATTGGGGAGAAAGCAATGATGGAGGATATGGAGAGGGCAATGATGGGAGTGTTGGTGGAAAGGACATTGATGGGGTTGGTGGGGAAGAAAGAAATGATGGCTGTGGTGGAAAGGACAATGATGGTGGTGGTGGGGAGGCAATGATGGAGGTGTTGGAATGGGCAGTGATGGGGTGGTTGGGGAGAAGGAAATGATGGAAGAGATGGAGAGGGCAATGATGGGAGTATTAGTGGAAAGGGCAATAATGGGGGTGGTGTGGGAGAAGGCAATGATGGTTGTGGTTGACAGGACAATGATGGTAGGGTTGGAAATGACAATGATGGTGGTGGTGGGGGAGGAATTGATGGAGGTGGTGGAATGGGCAATGATGGGGTAGTGGGGAGAGAAAGCAATGATGAAGGAGGTTTAAAGGGCAATGATAGGGGTGGCTGGTGAGAAGGCAATGATGGTGGTGTTGTTGGGGGAGGTATTGATGGAGGTGGTGGAATGGGCAATGATGGGGTAGTGGGGAGAGAAAGCAATGATGGAGGAGGTGGAAAAGGCAATGATAGGGGTGGCTGGTGAGAAGGCAATGATGGAGGTGGTGATGAGGACAATGATGGGGTGTAGGGGAGAACAATGATGGAGGTGAGGGGCTTCATTATTCTACATAAGTGGGCAGCATTATACCCTATGAGGGGGCAGCATTATATATATGAGGGGGCCACATTATACTATATGAGGGGGTTGCGTTATACTTTATGAAGGGGCTACATTATATTCTGTGGGGGCTGTATTGTATTCTTTGTGGGGGCTGCATTATTCTCTCAGGGGGCTACATTATACTATATGATGGGGCTGCATTATACCTTATGAGGGGTTGCATTATACTCTGAGGGGGCTACATTATATTCTGTGGAGGGGCTGCATTATACTATATGAGGGGGGCTACCTTATACTCTATGAGGGGGATACATTATATTCTATGGGGGTTGCATTTTACCTTATGAGGGGGTTGCATTATATTTTGTGGGGGCTGCATTATACTCTATGAGGGGGGCTGTATTACACCCTATGAGGGAGGATGTATTATACCCTATGAGGGAGGCTGCATTATATTCTATGGTGGGCTGCACTATATTCTATGAGGGGGCTGCATTATATTCCATGATAGAGGCTGCATTATTTTCTTGTAGGGGGGTACTTTAAACTTTATGAGGGGGCTACATTATACTCTATGAGGGGCAGGGCCGGCTCCAGGTTTTCATGGGCCCCGGGCGAAAGAGTCTCAGTGGGCCCCTTTAACACAGACCACGATTCATGATGCACAGATACTGCAGAGAAATATGGGTATAGCACAACGCCAAACACTTCTCTTCTTCCATTACGACTGATAGCTATTGTAAATTGTACAATAGCTCAAAAACCGCCAAATCCTCACAGCGCACAGTACAGACTGGACAGTACAGTCCTCCATACAATATTATGGGCACCACAGTCTACCCTTCATCACCCATATAATACCCCATGCAGGATGTCACCCCTCCATCCCCCATATAATGCTCCATACAGGATACTGGTCCCCATATAAAGCTCCATACAAAATATGGAGCTCTCCTCTGCACTGTGCTGCGTTCTGCACTGTTACGGCTCAGGAAAGGGCGCCGTGGAAAGACTCCCATCATCATCATTGCCTGCCCATTATCATCATCATTGCCTGCCCATCATCATCATTGCCTGCCCATTATCATCATCGCCTCCCCATCATCATCATTGCCTCCCCATCATCATCATCGTCTCCCCATCATCATCACTGCCTGCCATCATCATCAATGCCTGCCCATAATCATCATTGCCTCCCCATCAATATCATTGCCTGCCCATCATCATCACTGCCTGCCCATCATCATCACTGCCTGCTCATCATCATCACTGCCTGCCCATCATCATCACTGCCTGCCCATCATCATCACTGCCTGCCCATCATCATCACTGCCTGCCCATCATCATCAATGCCTGCCCATAATCATCATTGCCTCCCCATCAATATCATTGCCTGCCCATCATCATCACTGCCTGCCCATCATCATCACTGCCTGCCCATCAACATCAATGCCTGCCCATAATCATCATTGTCTGCACAGCAATATCATTGCCTGCCCATCATCATCAATCATCATTGCCTCCCCATCATCATCATCACTGCCCTCCCCCACCACCATCACACATACAGCAGACACACACACACCACACACACACAAAGCATCGCACTACATACACACAGAGACACATACACAGACACACACACAAACATCTCACCTGTCCAGCGTCCGCGCACTCACTGCCACAGCCGGCCGCTGAATGATGATGTCATTCAGCGGCGCTGCTGTGAGAGGAAGCGCCGGCATCCTGCAGGCGCCCCCTGGAGCCCGGAGGCGGAGCTGCGGCAGCGGAGGCACGGGGAGAGGTGAGTATTGAGCCGGCCGCAGCTGGGGCCCTGAGCAAGTGGGGGGGGCCCAGTGGCGGCATTGACACCGCTAACGGGCGCCGGGGTGCCAGACGGCGAGTGGGCCCCCCCGCCTGCTCAGGGCCCTGGCACTTGCCCGGGTGTGTCGGGTGCTGACGCCGGCCCTGATGAGGGGGCAACTTTATATTCAATGAGGGGGCTACATAATTAAGATGTGTACTACCTTATATTATACCCTGATAATTGATGGTCCTGTATTTATTTCTATGTAGCTACATAGTGGGCCCCAAGAATGATTTTCTCTGGTGGGCCCAAGGTGCTCCAGTCCGACGCTGGATCTAGGTACCTGACTCCATGGCTACTTTTCCCATACACAGCTTGTCTCTGCAGTCCTCTGTCTTCTCTGGTCTTCTGCAGCACAAACCCAACATTGTCCCATTAAAGTGAGTCTGTCAACAGGTTTTTGCTATGTAATCTGAAGAAAGTAGGAGATAGAGGTTGAAACATATAATTCAGGGATGTGTTACCTGTCAAAGTGCATGCTGTTGTTTCCTAACTGTGAAGGATTTATCACCAAGAGTTTATAATTGCCACCATTGCCACCAAGAGCCTGGGGTAGGTGGCAGCAGCTTTATCAGCTCTGCTTCATTCTAAATCTAAATGCTCTGATTGTGTCAGAACTGTTGCACCTAGTAAACTAAGTGATACATCATTGGATTCAGCTTCTCCTTGCCTACATCATGCTGCTTTCAGAATAGAAAGCAAAAACCTGCTGACAGATTCTTTTTAACCCCTCTCTGACATTAGACGTACTATCCCGTCCATAAAACCCGTGCCATTCTGACCATGGACGGGATAGTACGTCATAGGCGATTAGCTGCGCTCCCGGAGGGAGCGCAGCTAATCGCCGCCGGGTGTCAGCTGATTATCACAGCTGACACCCGTGACTGTGTGTCAGGAGCGGTCACGGACCGCTCCCGGCACATTAACCCCTTGCACACCGCGATCAAACATGATCGCGGTGTACTGGGGGCACAGGGGAGGATCGCGCAGGCAGGGGGCTCCCTGCGCGCCCCCCTGAGACCCTCAGACCAGCGCGATGTGATCGCGCTGCTCTGAGGGCTTCCTCCCTCCCAGGACCCGGATCCAAGATGGCGCTGGGGTCCTGGAGGGAGGCGGCTTCCTCAGTGCCTGCCGAGAGCAGGCATGAGGAAGCGTCCTGCACTGCCTGTCACATCGCTGGTGTGACAGAGTGCTGTGCACACTGTCACACCAGCGATCTGATGAAATACAGTGATGTCCCACCCTGGGACAAAGTAAAAAAGTAAAAAAAAAGTAAAAAATAAACATGTGTAAAAAAAAATCCAAAAAAAAAAAAAAAAAAAAAAAAATATTCCCCAATAAATTCATTACTTATTGTAAATAAAAAAAATAAAACAATAAAAGTACACATATATGGTATCGCCGCGTCCGTAACGACCCCCCCTATAAAACTGTCCCACTAGTTAACCCCTTTTGTGAACCCCTTAAAAAATAAAAAATAAAAACGAAGCAAAAAATCAGTGCTTTATCATCATACCGCTGAACAAAAGTGGAATAACACGCGATCAAAAAGACGGATATAAATAAACATGGTACCGCTGAAAACGTCATCTTGTCCCGCAAAAAACGAGCTGTCACACAGCATCATCAGCAAAAAAATAAAAAAGTTATAGCTCGCAGAATAAAGCGATGCAAAAATAATTATTTTTTATATAAAATTGTTTTTATTCTATAAAAGCGCCAAAACATAAAAAAATTATATAAATGAGGTATCGCCATAATCGTACTGACCCGAAGAATAAAACTGCTTTATCGATTTTACCACACGCGGAACAATAAAAACGCCTCACCCAAAAGAAATTCATGAATTGCTGATTTTTGTTCATTCTAACCTCCCAAAAATCGAAATAAAAAGCGATCAAAAAATGTCACGTGCTCAAAAATGGTACCAATAAAAGCGTCACCTCGTCCCGCAAAAATTAAGACCTCACATGACATTGTGGGCCAAAATATGCAAAAATTATAGCTCTCAAAATGTGGCGATGCAAAAAACTACTTTTTGCAATAAAAAGCGTCTTTTAGCGTGACAGCTGCCAATCATGAAAACCCGCTATAAATAGTAAATCAAACCCCCTTTATCACCCCCTTAGTTAGGGAAAAATAATAAAATAAAAAAAATGTATTTATTTCCATTTTCCCATTAGGGTTAGGGTTAGGGTTTCGGCTAAAGTTAGGGTTAGGGTTGGCGCTAAAGTTAGGATTAGGGTTAGAGTTAGGATTAGGGTTAGGGTTGGGATTAGGGTTGGGACTAGGGTTAGGGGTGTGTTGGGGTTAGGGTTGGAGTTAGAATTGGGGGGTTTCCGCTGTTTAGGCACATCAGGGGCTCTCCAAATGTGACATGGCGTCTGATCTCCATTCCAGCCAATTCTGCGTTGAAAAAGTCAAACGGTGTTCCTTCACTTCACTTCAACAGTAGTTTATCCCCACATATGGGGTATCAGCGTACTCTGGACCCCAAGAGTTATTGTGAAATTTGTCCTATTTCTTCTGTTACCCTTGGGAAAATAAAAAACTGGGGGCGAAAATATTATTTTTGTAAAAAAAATAAGATTTTTTTGTTTTTACGGCTGTACATTATAAACTTCTGTGAAGCACTTGGGGCTTCATAGCGCTCACCACACATCTAAATAAGTTCCTTGTGGGGTCTATTTTCCAAAATGGGGTCACTTGTTGGGGATTTCACTGTTTAGGCGCATCAGGGGCTCTCCAAATGTGACATGACGCCCCCAGACCATTCCATCAAAGTCTGCAATCCAAAACGTCACTACTTCCCTTTCCGAGCCCTGACATGCGCCCATACAGTAGTTTTCTCCCACATATTGGGTATCAGCGTACTCAGGACAAATTGGACAACAACTTTTGGGGTCCAATTTCTCCTGTTGCCCTTGTGAAAATAAAATATTGGGGGCGAAAAAATCATTTTTGTAAAAAAAAAAAAGGATTTTTTATTTTAAGGCTGTACGTTATAAACTTTAGTGAAACACCTGGGGGTTCAAAGTTCTCACCACACATCTAGATAAGTTCCTTGAGGGGTCTAGTTTCCAAAATGGTGTCATTTATGGGGGGTTTCCACTGTTTAGGCAGATCAGGAGCTCTCCAAACACGACATGGCGTCCAGCCAATTCTGCGTTGAAAAAGTGAGATGGCGCTCCTTCCCTTCCAAACTCTGCCATGCACCCAAACAGTGGTATACCCCCACATATGGGGTATCAGTGTACTCAGGACAAATTGCACAATAACTTTTGGAGTCTTGTTACCCTTGGAAAAATAAAAATTGGGGTGAAAAGATCATTTTTGTGGAAAAAATATGATTTTTAAATTTTACGGCTCTACGTTATAAACTTGTGTGAAGCACTTGAGGGTTCAAATTGCTCACCAAAGATCTAGATAAGTTCCTTAGGGGGTCTAGTTTCCCAAATGGGGTCATTTGTGGGGGGTTTCCACTGTTTAGGCACATCAGGGGCTCTCCAAATGCAACATGGCATCCAATCTCAATTCCAGCCAATTTTGGTTGGAAAAAGTCAAATGGTGCTCCTTCCCTTCCGAGCTCTGCCGTGCGCCCAAACAGTGGTTCCCCCCCACATATGGGGCATCAGCGTACTCAGGACAAATTGGACAACAACTTATGTGGTCCAATTTCTCCTGATACCCTTGGGAAAATAAAAAATTAGTGACTAAAAGATAATTTTTGTGGGAAAAAAATAGGATTTTTTATTTTCATGCCCGGGCATTATAAACTTGTGTGAAGCACTTGGGGGTTCAAAGTGCTCACCAAAGATCTAGATAAGTTCCTTAGGGGGTCTAGTTTCCAAAATGGGGTCACTTGTGGGGGATTTCCACTGTTTAGGCTCATCTGGGGCACTGCAAACGGAACATGACCCCCATCAACGTCTGCATTCCAAAACGTTACTACTTCCTTTCCAAGCCCTGCCGTGCGCCCAAACAGTTTTCCACCCCCACATATGGGGTATCAGCGTACTCAGGACAAATTGGACAACAACTTTTGGGGTCCAATTTCCTTGGGAAAATTCAAAAATTTAGGACTAAAAAATCATTTTTGTGGAATTTTTTTTTTTTTTTTTTCACACCCAGGCATTATAAACTTTTGTGAAACACTTGGGGGTTCAAAGTGCTCACAACAGATCTAGATAAGTACCTTAGGGGGTCTAGTTTCCAAAATGGTGTCACTTGTGGGGGGTTTCCACTGTTTAGGCGCATCAGAGGTTCTCCAAGCGCGACATGGCGTCCAATCTCAACTCCAGCCAATTTTAGTTTGAAAAGTCAAACGGCGCTCCTTCCCTTACGAGCTCTGCCGTGTGCCCAAACAGTGGTTTTCCCCCACATATGGGGTATTGGCGTACTCAGGAGAAATTGCATAACAACCTTATCTGTCCATTTTCTCCTTTTACCCTTGTGAAAATAAAAAAAAAGTTTGTAAAAGATCATTTTTGTGGCTAAAAAGTTAAATATTCATTTTTTCCTTCCACGTTGCTTTAGTTCCTGTGAAGCACCTGAAGGGTTAATAAACTTCTTGAATGTGGTTTTGAGTACCTTGAGGGGTGCAGTTTTTAGAATGGTGTCACTTTTGGGTATTTTCTGTCATGTAGACCCCTCAAAGTGACTTCAAATGTGAGGTGGTCCCTAAAAAAAATGGCTTTGTAAATTTTGTTGTAAAAATGAGAAATCGCTGGTCAACTTTTAACCCTTATAACTTCCTAACAAAAAAAAATTTTGATTCCAAAATTGTGCTGATGTAAAGTAGACATGTGGGAAATGTTATTTCTTAACTATTTTGTGTTACATATTTCTCTGTTTTAAGGGAATAAAAATTCAAAGTTTGAAAATTGCTAAATTTTCAAAATTTTCGCCATATTTGCGTATTTTTCAAAAATAAACGCAAGTTATATGGAAGAAATTTTACCACTAACATGAAGTACAATATGTCACGAGAAAACAATCTCAGAATCGCGAAGATCCGTTGAAGCGTTCCGGAGTTATAACCTCATAAAGAGACAGTGGTCAGAATTGTAAAAATTGTCCCGGTCATTAACGTGCAAACCACCCTTGGGGTGAAGGGGTTAAAAATAACAGTGTCATTATAAAGCCCATATAAAAATAGCTACCCATGCTGAGCCCTAAATAGGCTTTACTCTGTGCCTCCAAACAAATTAGTGTTAGTGGTCCTTACAGTACTCCCTGCTAGTGATGAGCGTTGCTCAGGTTTTCCCGAGCATGTTCGGATGTCCCCTGAGTATTTTGGCGTGCTCGGAGATTTAGTTTCTGTTGATGCAGCTGCATAATTTGCGACTGCTAGACAGCCTGAATACATGTGGGGATTGCCTAACAAACAGGAATTCCTCACATGTATTCAGTCTGTCCAGCAGGCACAAATCATGCAGATGTGTTGACAGAAACTAAATCTCCGAGCACGCCAAAATACTTGGAGGATACCCAAGTATGCTCGGGAAAACCCGAGCAACAAGTTTACTTTCTCATCACTACTCCCTGAATGAAAATGAACACATACTTTCCCTTTTATGGTACATTGCCTGCACACTATCCTTTTCAATAACATATTACGACCACACCACCCCTCCTAATATACTATGACTACCACAATATCCACCCCTTGTGAATCAAGTAAACTAAAACTACCACTGTCCTCCGTTAGGAATTATACCTACTGTGCCCTCCTCCCTTTAGTCTCCCTCACTCCATACTAAGCAAATGTTGCCCTCTGTGTCTACATTGTGGCCACCTCACTCTATTCCTTTTCCATACTGAGCCCACCCTACACTGCCCTCTTTTCCATACTGATTTCAATCTGCACTGCCCCCTTTTCATACTGATTCCAAGACACATTGCCCCTTCTCCATACTGAGCCCCCTACATGCTGCCCTATTTTCATACTGAGCTCACCCTATGTTGGCCCCTTTTCCATACTGCGCTAAACCCACACTGCCCCTTCTATATACTGAGCTCACCCACTTTGCCCCTTTTCCATATTGAGCCCACACTGCCCCCTTTTCAATACTGAGCTTACACCATGTTGCCCTCCTTTCCATACTGAGCTTGCCCCACACCTCCCCAATTTTCAGTATGAAATTCGCTGCCATCTTTTCCATACTGAGTACACTGCCCCTTTTTCCATACTGAGCCCACCCCAGAGTGTACCCCTGTATCTTTGGCTCTATGAGTGCTTGACCTGCTCCCGGCTCCTGCCACTTCTCCTTCTCTGCAGTGCCCTGCATTGACATTGGCAGCAAGATGAGGTGAACTTATAGTGCTGTTTTGACGTCAGGAGCAAGAGCACAATGGCATATTAGGGGTCAGGGAGATGATTGGATCTTCACTGACTCCGGAAGTGCTGGCTCACATAGAGTTTAATTTGTATTAGTGCCTTTAACAGCCACAGGTGGAGTGGAGCAGTTAACCTGTTAAATGTTGTAGACAATCTCTGACAACAGCATTTAACATGCACAGGAAGGAGGGTACTTCATTCCACCATATGCAATCCATATGGCTTTTTTTATGCATCAGAACTTATTAAACTGCACAAAACAAATACAGTTTTCTATGCCAAAGAACTTCAATTTATCAGTAAAAATCAGTTGCTATTTCAGTGGATTGGCATAAGATCCTATTTTTTTTCCACATTCATTAACTTGAATAGGCAAGTCTTATCTATATGATGGACAAGAATAGTAAATGCTGAAATTTTTTTCACATAGACATTTGGTCTGTGTAAAAATTGTCATATAAAATAGCATAACTGAATAACATTGGCCCAAGTGCTTTCATTTTTTTTCCAAGAATACCACGTGAACTGAAAATATGGTTGTGTGAACTTAGCAGTATACAGTCATGGCCAAAAGTTTTGAGAATGACAGAAATATTATATTTTCACATGATCTGCTGCCCTCTGGTTTTTATGTGTGTTTGACAGATGTTTTTATCACAGACAGAAATATAATAATTGCAAACATATGAGTAACAAAAGCTTATATTGACAGAATGAGTTAATGCAGCAAGTCAATATTTGCAGTGTTGTCCCTTCTTCTTCAGGACCTCTGCAATTCTCCTTGGCATGCTCTCAATCAACTTCTGGACCAAATCCTGACTGATAGCAGTCCATTCTTGCACAATCAATGCTTTCATTTTGTCAGAATTTTTAGGTTTTTGTTTGTCCACCCGTCTCTTGATGATTGACCACAAGTTCTCAATGGGATTAAGATCTGGGGAGTTTCCAGGCCATGGACCCAAAATCTCTATGTGTTGTTCCCTGAGCCATTTAGTTATCACCTTTGCTTTATGGCAAGGTGCTCCATCATGCTGGAAAAGGCATTGTTGATCGCCAAACTGCTCTTGGAGGATTGGGAGAAGTTGCTCTTGGAGGACATTCTGGTACCATTCTTTATTCATGGCTGTGTTTTTAGGCAAGACTGTGAGAGAGCCGATTCCCTTGGCTGAGAAGCAACCCCACACATGAATGGTTTCAGGATGCTTAACAGTTGGCATGAGACAAGACTGGTGGTAGCGCTCACCTTGTCTTCTCCGAATGAGGCGTTTTCCTGATGTCCCAAACAATCGAAAAGGGGATTCATCAGAGAAAATAACTTTACCCCAGTCCTCAGCAGTCCACTGCCTGTACCTTTTGCAGAATATCAGTCTGTCCATGATGTTTTTTCTGGAGAGAAGTGGCTTCTTTGCTGCCCTCCTTGAGATCAGGCCTTGCTCCAAGAGTCTCCGCCTCACAGTGCGTGCAGATGCACTCACACCTGCCTGCTGCCATTCCTGAGCAAGCTCTGCACTGCTTGTAGCCCGATCCCGCAGCTGAAACACTTTTAAGAGACGGTCCTGGTGCTTGCTGGTCTTTCTTGGGCGCCCTGGAGCCTTTTTGGCAACAATGGAACCTCTCTCCTTGAAGTTCTTGATGATGCGATAGATTGTTGACTGAGGTGCAATCTGTCTAGCTGCGATACTCTTCCCTGTTAGGCCATTTTTGTGCATTGCAATGATGACTGCATGTGTTTCTTTAGAGATAACCATGGTTAACAAAAGAGAAACAATGATACCAAGCACCAGCCTCCTTTTAAAGTGTCCAGTGGTGTCATTCTTACTTAATCATGACAGATTGATCTCCAGCCATGTCCTCATCAACACCCACACTTGTGTTAATGGAGCAATCACTGAAAAGAGGTTAGCTGGTCCTTTTAAGGCAGGGCTGCAATGATGTTGAAATGTGTTTTGGGGGATAAAGTTCATTTTCTAGCCAAATATTGACTTTGCAAGTAATTGCTGTTAAGCTGATCACTCTTTATAACATTCTGGAGTATATGCAAATTGCCATTAGAAAAAGTGAAGCAGTAGACTTTGTAAAAATTAATATTTGTGTCATTCTCAAAACTTTTGGTCATGACTGTACATGCATTTTCTGGGTAAAGGTATTTCTGTATTGAGATTTACAACACAATATTTCACTGCAAATCAAAACGTTTTAGGAAAATTTGGCTAAGCTAGTGAATTCAAATTTCTAAAGATCCACTCCCGTTGTCCCCTTTAAACTAACTTTAATCTATAGGCTCAGTGATGTGGAGAGAAGCAAACTGAACTTTACTTACCATCCCCCAGCACGTCACAGTGTGACCACCACTGGTCTAGTATTTGTTGTTCAGTTGCAGTAGTGATGTCACATCAAAAGCGTTGCTGCCAATTACTGAACTCAGTGGCACATGTTGCCTAGATCAGCATTGAGCTTATGGGGTAAAGTTCTTTGAAAGGTAGAAACGCTCAAGTGCATTAAACCTATCATCACATTGAGGCTGCCCGAAATGTGGGCACCATGAATCAGAGACTGTCTATGTTTGTACAACCAGGCATGTTTGAAATGCTGCATTTCAGAGAGCACAATCTTTTAAAACTCGGCCAGAGACTGCATTGTGGAAGTTTAGTCTGAAGCAAGTGCGCTGCCTGATCCTTTGTACTTACAAAGAGAAAGACCTGTCAGTCAAAGTAATCATGGTCTGGAGAAGTCAGACAGAGATCTGCCTTGGGTTAGTCATGTGAGACACAAGTTTGCAGTCAGTTTTCAAATTTTCTTTACTCTGAGACTCTCTGAGATGCTGCAGTGATAAAACATACGTATCGTAACTGCAATAATGCAGTCAGTGGCTGATTCATGGTTTTACAGCATGAACCTCATTACAGGTTCCCTTTAAAGGGAACTCTTTTAAAAGCAAGTCCACCAATACTATTACTTACACAATCAATTTGTCCATTTCTGAGAAATCAAGGTGCTAGGCTCACCAGGTGAGGTGGATCCTCCAAGACCAAGTCTGAGTGGGCACAGGAGACTGCAGCGAGGTGGGAAATATCGATTAGACAACAGGCAACGAGTCGGGATGCTTGAAGCCACTGGCAGGCAGGTGATGTTCAAGAGACCGCAGGCAGGTGGGAGACATCCAGAAGACCATAGGGAAGCAGGTGGGATGCTGGAAACTGCTGGCAGGCATAAGATGTTCAGGAGACCACAGGCAAGCAGACTTTATGCTTGATACCACTGGCAGGTGAGAGACATCCAGGAGACAGCAGGCAAGCAAGCGGGATGCTGAAGGTGGAAGACATACTGGAGACTGCAGACAGCAACCCAGCAGGTTAAGGGGTATAGAAGAAGCCAAAGGCAGATGATCATATGGGAGCACGTCGGGCCATTTGCAGAGCCTAATGTCGAGCTGAAGGAAACAAGGCCTGTATCTGGGACAGATGTGTAACATAAGGTTTGAAATGATATGCAAGTGAGGCTGTAAATCTGAAGCCTCTCTCACTACAGCTCTATTTCCTGCCAGTGCTACCTCCTCCTGCTCGACTGATAGCTCTCTTGAATAAAGTCACTTAGCATACAGGCTGTCAGTCAAGCAGGAGGAGGCAGTGCTGGGTGGGGAAGAGAATTAAAGAGACAGAGGCTTCAGATCAACTAACTAATTTGTATATTAATTATAATGCTAATTTCTCAGTAATGGAGTAATTGAGTAGCCAGGAAAAATCATTGCTGGAATTGTCTTTGAAAGAGCTACATGCACATATGAAAAGTTTGGTATGTGAAGTCTGCTGACAGATTCCCTTTAAATGACAGCCTCTATACATTGCCCCCTTGTAAGTGCTTATAAATAGTGATGAGTGAGCATGCTTGCCACTTCTCGGTACTCGCCCAAGCATCTCACTGCTCGAGATGCTCGAAGCTCGCCGGGTTGCTCAGCGGGAGGTCGGGTTCCCGCCCTGCATGTTTGGCGCCATTTTCATAGCCAATGAATATGCAGGGATCGTCTGCCACACACTGTGATGCCGCAGCCATGTTGGTTGTGGCATTACAGTGATTGGCTGGCCGCACAGCGTCATCAGGTCTCCAAATTTTTGGCAGCCCTTGCATTCACTGCATAGGCAAACAGTATGGGAAACCCACTTAGTAATAATGGTAACATTGTTTTCAGGAGGACCTCTTCTACGTCTTTTCAAAGGGGTATTTAGGTGCGTCCAAATTTTGTGCCGCCCTGCCACTCACTGTATACACAATAACAGTATAGGAGACCCCCTGTTTAATAATGGGAACAACAATGCATAGCCGGCTGATGGCTCTCTAAGAATAGTGAGAGCTGACTGCTGGCCCTTTAAGAATAGTAAAGGCTGCCTAATGGCCCTATAAAAATAGGCTTTGTGACTTTCAGAGTCCCTCCTTCATTGGTGGAAAGCAATGATAAAGTCCAAAAATGCATCAAAAACGCTACTTGTGAACATAGCCCAAGGTGTGGAGGAGCATTTTTGTTATTGGTTATTTTGCCTTATATACAAGTCATTACCCTGGAAAGGTTGTTCCTTAACATATTTCCCAGGAAAATACATTTTGGTTTAGTTTTTGTATATTTTATTGTGAGTCCCTCTGCAGACCACTGGGAGGAACGCCGAAAAAATGCTCGTGTTTGCTATAGACTTATATTGGACTCGTTGCTCGGGTCGAGCACCCGAGTATTCCAATTAGCTTGACCCAAGCAACGAGCACCCGAGCATTTTAGTGCTCGCCCTTCACTACTTATAAATATTTTACATCTTCTTGGCCTGATTGCAGGTTCACAAGCTTATTTGTGTGGTTTAAACTTTGCAGAATGAAGTTTGATGACACAGATACATGAATATGCTTGTCCTCACTGTGTCCTTACTAGGGTTGAGCATTCCGATACCGAAACCCGGTTCCGATACCTGAAATCCAATGTAAGTCTATGGGAACAAAATATCGGAAGTAAATATTTCCGATATTTTGTTCCCATAGACTTACATTGGATTTCAGGTATCGGAACCGGGTTTTAGTATCGGAATGCTCAACCCTAAGTCCTTACCTATTATTTCTTACTTATAACTGATTTATAGAACAGTGTATCTTCCTGGACATCTGCATGTCTACAAGCTTTACCGTGCTGTCCCTCTGCAGTGTAATATGATTTATGGTGCTTGTATTCTAGTACTCAACAGTGTGCAGGGATATAATGTACAGCCTTATGAAAGTATGCATTAGATATGCCATCACTCATGTGTGCATGCAGTCGTATCAAGTGTCTGCTCTCTAATTTTGATAAAGTAGCATGTTCTAAAAATTACTATTGAATTTCCCTGTTGGATAATATAGGACACTTTTAGTACAATGTCAACACAAAGTCTAGTATCCAAAGTACAGTGGAGTAAATAGAAATGGATAAAACTGAAAATAGGATAAATTGTGGAAATTTATCAATGTCATAGGATAAATAAATTCACCAAAAGACAGAAATGAGGTAATGGCCTAAGTCGCTACAAAGAAAGCACATCTTCAACATACTGGGTACATATTACTATGTTTTTTAGCTATACTCCAATACCCCACATTCCAAAAATAAGATTCAACAACTTTTTGGGCAGGGAAACAAAACTGTAAAGAAAGTCCCAATATAGATGGTTTAAAGCTTTCACAGGGTTAACTCAAATCTTTAAAAGTCACAGAAAAACAACAAGAAATGAGGAAGAGCAACACTCCCCCAAAGATCCAATGTGAAAGTGGATTTATCGTATACCTATAATGCTATATGAATAATTAATTATTATATAGAAACATTCACAAAAACAATGAATAATCATAATATTGTCTATATAGTATAAATATATTGATATATACGGAGTTCATGTTAAAAATCCATATTGAGAAAATGGGCAGAGCAGTGCGCCTGCGCAGGAGCCGCGACAGGATGGAAAGAAGAGGCCGGTTTCGCTACAAGATGGGAGGCCCCGGACCGGACCGCGATGCCCATTGGACTGCCCCCCAGGTGAGTATAATATAACTCGTTTTTCTTCACTTTCAGGAGACATCGGGGGCTTATCTATAGCATTACAGAATGCTGTAGATAAGCCCCTGATGGCGGTGGCCCTATCTCATAGGGCAAAAATGGGATGACAGATTCCCTTTAAACACTGGATTTTTTAATGCTTATGTTTTGTTATTTTCTGTGATTTTTTTTAACTATCCTGGTAGGCAGAAAATGTTTTAAAAGTGCATGTACTTAATCAGGGGTGTATCTGAGGCAGGCATGGCATGTGACCCATGTGCAGTTAGCAGGGGAGCCCATCAGACTACTCCTGCCATGAGACAACACTAGCATCTGGCCTCATGTGGCAATCTGAGGGGTTGGCATTTCCCCTCACTCCCATAAGTGGGACTGAGCAATTTCCCTTTGTTAATCTGGCAGCCAGCTTGGAGAGCAGGTGAAAGGCTGATTCCTTGCTGTCAATTGTACTTGTGGCTTTTAGACACAAATACAATTAAAGCTCTGAACACTGGCATTTCTGAGGTCAAGGCTACCTGCAGCAGCGTGATGAGGTCACCTGATCATGATGTTGAAATAAATGCTTCTCAGCAGAGGAGGAGACAGTGAGAAGGGAAGTGCTTCAATGACCTGCAGATACATGGGACTTTTATTGGAAAGGAGACATTTTAGTGAGGGGGCAATATGGGGGAACAGTGTGAGGGCACAGTATTGGAAGGGACATCATGCAGAGGTGAAGGTGTGAGGAAGGGCACAGTTTAGAGACTAGACAATAAAGGGAGATCACTGTCTGAAGAGACAATATGGGACATAGATTAGAGAGCTGTCAACATGTAGGAACAGTGTGAGAGCACAATATGTGGGAGAGTTTGCAAAGGTGGGAAAAGAGTGGGGATTGGGCACCATATAGAGATTGGGTTACATGAGGGGTCTGTGTGAGGGCACAGTATATAAAGTATGGAATAATGGAAAGGAGGTATTGTGGAAGGAAACTGAAGACTGCTCATAAGGGTGGACTGTGTGGCCATTATAGTTCTTAAAGAGGACAACGTGGTGGTAATAGCTAATAATGGCAGTCAGTGTGGTGTTATAGCTATTAAAGGCAGATGGAGTGGTGGCTACAGTTCAGAAGGGTGAAGGGTGTGGAAGTTTTGGCTAATCAGAGCGGAAAGTGTAGCGGAAAGATGATCAGTATGGAGGTTATATTTCATAAGGGAGATAGTGTGGTGGCAGTAGCTCATAAGGTGGAATGGTGTGCATTCAATATTTTATAGGATATAATAGTGTGGGACATGTACCATAAGAACAACAGAGTGGGGGATATATTTTTTGCAAGGAGCACAGTGATGATCATGCATCTATTCAAGAAATTAGGTGGGGATGGTGGCTCTAAAATGGCTTGTTACTTCCAGCGTTGCGGGGTTGTAGCACTTGTGTAGGCAGTGAAGCACAACACCAGAAAATATTTGTGGTACACCAAATGGAACCGAGAAAGATAAAATATAAGGGCTATGCTTGTGCGCTGCCAATGATGTTAGTGAGTTATGTGGTGGTAATTAAAAGAAGTACCTTTTATTTAGGATCAAAATCACAAACCGGTTTTCAACTTCGGACTGGAGCCTTCATCAGGTATGTGTCCTCACTATTTTCATCACCCTTCATTACAAGAATTAAATCATCTGTATCTTCGGCATAGAATTATAATGTCTTTATACTTTGCAATTGTAATGTTTTTAGCTTCAAAGAAGCCCATAAAATGTTAGCTAAAGCAGATGCTACTTTAGTACCCATCACTGTTCCAATGCATTGATGGTATATTTTATTTTCATAGGTATAGTAATTGTTTTCCAACACAAATTTTAAACTCTCAACAAGAAAATTCTTCTGCAGTTGAGGGATTTCTTCATTACATCGTAATGTATTTTCCATGTAGTCCAGTGCTAGTTTATGCTGGATATTAGTATGCAAAGTGGCAGGGCTGACACTAGGAATTTCAGAGCCCCATACTGGCAAAAATGTCATGCCCCCTTGAGGTTACATCTCTTAGAATCTATTTCGTGTTGACCATCCGCCATTTTGTTGTGGTTTTCTTGGTGCTGTTTTTTTCCCCAGGTGCTGGGTTTGTCTTAGGTCATGTGATTGTATCACCCTTTATTCCCCAGCACCTGCCTCTCAGTCCTTGCTGGACAACAGTGTTAATCCGCTAGAGTTCTGGCTAGGTGCTTTGATAGCTTTCTGTGTTTGATATTGTGCAGTTCTGGGATCTCTAGTTCTGCCTGCTTTGTTTCTTGGTTTTCCTTTCGTTTCTGCAGCTTCCTCTATTTTCCTACTAGGAGGTTACCTGTTTTTTGTTCCCAGTTCGTAGATCTTTCAGGGATAACCTTCCCTCTACCTTCAGGTCTTCGTTTGAGTTTAAGAAACGTCAGTGGGTCAATTCACAAGGAATAGGTCAACCACTCCATCGTAAGACTTCAGCCTAGTTCTAGTACAGGGTCAGCTACTTCCCCTTCTGCCCTAGTCTTGAATTACACGAACAAGAAAGAAAGGAGTAAATACCACATCTTAAAAAAGTACATATCAATCTTTATTTTAACAATAATTAATGCCAACAATAACGGCCCAAAGAAACATAGAGGTGTGATGAGAATAAGCTGTCGGCAGGAGAAACAGCAAAAGACTCATAAATAGCCAGGGTAAATAGTATAAACATATAGCCATCTGCATTAATGTAAATAAGAATCAGCCAAGCAGATTTCTCTGTGCAACATAATGGCAATACTAAAGTGCATAGTGCATATCACAAGTAATGCTTACCCATATCAATTGGCCAAGTCTGTGCGTCTCCCAAACAGACCCCCTGACGCGCGTTTCGCGGCGGTGCTTTCTCAAAAGGGGACTCCCAATGTCATAACCCCAGGGTTTTTTATATGTGGTAGGATCCAGATATTGTCGGTGTAACAGGGCGCACATGTTCCCGACGTCACACGCAGCTGAAAGTGCCGCCCCCCTCTCACGGCCGTCAATGCGTCGCTCACATGCAGGCAAAAATCGCCCAGTGACGTCATCAATATGCGTGCGAGGCTTCAGAGACGGCCGAGAAGGAGGGCGGAAACAGCGTAGAGCAGGGCACATGCGCGCGCCACCACAGCCATCATCATGGAGACCATAGAGGCGGACATTTTAAAGAAGATCGCAACAAATGTAAAGATCTAAATAACTGAATAATTGAAATAAAGTGCAAAAATATTCTATGTTGATTTATAGAGACATACATATGATACATAAAGGTAAGTATAATACCAGATATAAAGCCCCACTACTCAAAAATAATATATGGAATAAAAATATACAAACAAGGGGCAGTCTTAAAGTGATAGTGCATATGGTGCAGACAGAAATTCCGAAATGTATATATAATCAACATAAATCATATAATATAAAAATGTAGAACGATCTTCCATCCAGAATGTTCAGCCAGAATGGATCCATAGTTATTCAGAGATCAATATGGAAAAACAGCATACCCAAAAGAATCTCCAAGTTCAGCATATGGGAAAAAGGCATGCTGAGAAAAGTTTCCAGATTCAAATACAATGGCATTAGATAAACTAAAATAAGAAACTGAGAAAATGACACAATTAAAAATAATAATTAAAAACGAGGTGGATAGATTCATCAGTATATATTTAATAAAAGGACTACAAGCACGGCGGACGAGAGAATGGTAAGCAAGGCACAGAAGGGACATAGCGGTGAGCAAGAGGATAGCAAACATCACATCACAAGAACGGGGCAAATGTTAACTTTTCATTTTCCTAGTCTTGAGTTGCAGATCCGTAACAGTTTGTCTAGCCACACATATATAAAAAAAATCCTTTCCCGGATTCCTTCAATATCAACAGCATCCAAGAACTTGCTCAACGCTTACAAGGGTTAACTTTGAAAGTAGCCAGACTGCAACAGCACTTGAGTAATTACCCTGAAACACACTCTGAAGAACCAAAGGTAGTATTACCTGAATTTTTTTCTGGTAAAAGGCAGGAATTTTTTACGTTTAAAAATGCATGTTTTCTATATTTTCAGCTGAGACCTGGATCTTCAGGGATTATTATGTCTTTATTGCGAAGTGAACCCCAAATTTGGGCATTTTCATTACATCCTGATGATTCTTGTTTGACGTCAGTAGAAGCATTTTTTACTGCTATGGGGTTGTTATATGATGATCCTGATCGGGTCACATCAGATTAAGCAGAGCTCAGACTGCTTAAACAGGGTTCTGGTGATGCTGAGAGGTATTGCACCCTGTTCAGACGATGGTCCTCAGAGGTTAGGTGGAATGACCCAGCTCTCAAGAGTCAGTTTTTAGCAGGTTTGAGTGAAAGGGTTAAAGATTTGCTCATTGCATATCCTGCACCTGCGACTTTGGAAACTGCTATGCAGTTAGCTATCCTTGTGAACAGAAGATTGAGAGATAGGCAGAATGAAGAGAAGGCTCTTATAATGTCAAAAAGAAGGATGGGGACCTTAGGCCATGTCTGGATTTTCACGAGATTAATAAGATCACAGTGCACAATCCTTACCCGTTGATGCTAATTCCCTATTTGTTTAACTAACTGACCGGAGCTAAGTGGTTCGCTAAGATTGACCTTCGTGGGGCATATAATTTGCTACGGGTGAAGGAGGGCGATGAATGGAAGATGGCCTTTAGTACCCCGGAGGGCCATTTTGAGTGTCTGGTGATGCCTTTTGGCCTTACTAATGCGCCTGCGTTTTTTCAAAATTTCATTAATGACCATTCTGAGGCTGTTGATCGGTGGGAGTGTTATTGTTTATTTGGATGATATTTTGATCTATTCACCTGATCTGGATTCTCAATGGCAGAGAGTCCGCGAAGTTCTACAGATTTTGAGCGAAAATACACTCTTTGCTAATTTGGAGAAGTGTGAGTTTGCGGTACAGAAAATGAGTTTTTTGGGGTACTTTGTCTCCAGTGATGGGTTTGAGATGGACCCGGTGAAGGTTCAGGCAGTACTGGAGTGGCCTAGGCCTGAATGTTTAAAGTCGGTTCGAAGATTTTTAGGTTTTGCTAATTATAAAAAATTCATAAAGAATTTTTCTGTTATGGCTAAACCTATAACTGATGTCACCAAGAAGGGTTCTAATACTGTCCAATGGTCCTTTGAGGCTGTTAAGACTTTTGAGCATCTCAAGGAGAGGTTTAGCTCTGCTCCTGTTTTGATCCAGACAGATGAGACCAAGCCATTTCTGGTAGAGGTTGATGCCTCATCAGTAGGGTGGGGGCAGTTCTGTCCCAGGAGGGGGAAGATGAGGTGCATCTCTGTGCTTTCTTTTCTAAAAAATTTTTGGAGACTGAGCTCAACTATGATGTTGGGAACCGAAAGTTGCTGGCAATTAAACTCTCGTTTGAGCATTGGCGACATTTCTTGGAGGGAACTAGACATCCGATACAGGTTTTTACTGATCATAAGAATCTGATATATCTGGATGCTGCTAAACGTTTGAATGCCCGTCAAGCTAGGTGGGCACTGTTTTTGCCCGGTTCCATTTCTCAGTAACATATATCCCTGGCACAATGAATGTTAAAGCGGATGCTTTGTCTTGTAGTTTCCAGCAGTTAATACTGAGAAGGAGTAATGTGTTTTGCAGAGAGGGGTGGTGGTGGCAGCATTGGGTTCTGAGTTGGAGAATAGTATCCTGGAGGCCCAGAATGCTGCACCAACAAACACTCCATGTGGTAAATTATTTGTGCCTAGAGCCTTGAGGAGAGCTTTTTTTGCTGAATGTCATGAGTCTCGGTTGGTGGGTCATCCAGGGATTTTGGAAACTAGAAAGTCTATTGTTCGAAGTTTCTGGTGGCCAGGGTGGCAAAGAGAAAGCATCAAGTGGGTGCGTCAGTGTACTGTGTGCGCTAGGTGAAAGGCCTCACATGCCCCGGCTGCAGGGTTGCTGTGCCCTTTGGAGGTTCCTGGTTCACAATGGATGCATCTTGCTATGAATTTTATCACAGATCTGTCGGTCTCTGAGGGTTTTTTTATCATCTGGGTTGTTGTGGACCGGTTTAGTAAGATGTGTCATCTGGTCCCGTTCAATAAATTACCCTGCGCCAAGACTCTAGCTAAGGCATTTGTGAAAGAGATTGTCAGGCTCCATGGTGTTCCCACGGATATTGTTTCCAATAGAGGACCACAGTTTGTGGCTCGCTTCTGGCATGCTTTTTGTGACAGATTAAAGGTTCATTTGTCATTTTCGTCAGGCTGTCATCCGGAGTCCACCGCCCACTCTTGGAAAAACTCATTTTCTGCCTCAGGTCCTCACCAATCACTCATTAACAGTTACCATTAAACACCAGTTCACATATATAGCCAGCAGCTTTTGTTGTGGCCAAAAGGTTTTTTAAGCCACCAACACGACAAGGTAGACAGTTATGATATGGTAGCAGAGGAGGACTGTAACAAAAGTAGCCAAGGCAGCCAGTCACCCAGAGTGGTTGGTAACTAATGGATTGCAAACCCCTAAACTAACCGCACAACTAGAAACAGCCGTGGGATGTACCTACGATGACCTAGACACCTCGACACAGCCGGAGAGTTAGCTAAGCCTAAAGATAGAAAGGGGAAAGCTAACTGCCCCGGAGTAGCGCCCCAAAGGAATAGGTAGCCCCCACACATATATTGGCAATGAGACAAGATGAAATACAAACACAGGCAGAAAATAGAGTAAGCAAAGTACAGGACAGAAAAGAATACTTTCTGCAATCCAGCAAAACCCTAGGAAAAATTCCAACACTTCTGATTCCAAAAAATACTGAGACCATACGATTTCTCCCAGCTATATCAGAACTCTGGTGTGAACAGGTAGCTACCAGCAGCCACTGAAATAACAGGGACTGAACAAATGAACGGATAACTGAGAAACAAAGACCAGCGCAGGCCCCAGCAGGGGACCCAGCTGACCTCACTCAGAAGGCAGAAAATCAAAAGAAAACAAAACCACAGAAACAAGCAAGAAATAGCTTATCTGAAAGTTGCAGGAGAACGCAGCAGCTGACTTCCAAACTGGACCAGGAAGAGAAAACTAATCACCGGCGAGGATCATGGAAAGTTGCTTCCTAAAATCTCCCCAGTCATGACTCCCAGATTGCCAATCGTCCACAGCTGAATCCTCAGCTGAAAGGTCTCTGTCAGTCAAGACATCTTCATTAATATCAACAACCACCAGAGGGAGCCCCAACTCAGAATCCAGAGAATTCACAGCAGTAGACTCTTTTGTCAGCACCCTACTCTACATTAACATATTAAACATTTTTTAGAATATCCAAAGCTCTGTTTATAGTATACAGTATATAGTGTCAGTGTACAGGTAACACAATGACTTACCAATGACGTCTCTAGTTGAAGTCCTTCATCTTCTTTTTTTCTTTATGCAGAGCAGACCACCATCACTCCTTCCAGCCAAGACTCATCTCTTTATAAAATAACACAGTTATCTACAGCATCGCTTCCAGAACACATTCCCTACTTTTTCCTTTTCTTCTACATTAAACATCTGAATACAAATGTGCACTCACAATTAATACATAATTAGTTATTATGATTCTCACCATTTCAAATATAAATTATAATGCACCACTGTGCCCCCACTTTCCCCGCTTAATAAATATAAAAATTAATTAGCCAGTGTACTCTTTCCTCCAAGTCAATACCAGTTACTGCATCAACGGCTCCCACTATGTACCTCCTGCTCCCCTGATTCAAATTTACATGCCCCTTCTGCCCCAATTTATGTCATGTCTTCTCTCTTTCCTACTCCTACCCTATATTCATTATCAATTTCTCTCCTCCACATTCAATACATCTTTTACTCTCCCTGACCTTCAATTTATGATTATTTGCTGCCCCACCCCAATTCATAATTTGCTTTCCGCACCCTCAATTCAACATTTACTGTCCCCCATCCACCAGTCTCAATACATCATTTACTCCCTCACCCTCAAAATTCATCATTATTTGCTCTCCCCAAAGTCATCATTTGCTCTTCCCACCCCCACTTTCAATTCATCAATTGCTCTCCCACCCCCACCTTCGATTCATCATTTGTAGTCACCCGTCCCCCACCCTCAATTCATGATTTGCAGTCCCTCACCCTCAATTCACCATTTGCAGGAATACACGGTCAAGAAGATATTTCCAGTGTATAGGCATGTCAAAAGAGAGTTTTCCTTTGTCTAGATGTCTTATGCAGCAAGAGATACTAATATCCATGTCAAATATTCATTAGTAGGGTCGATGCTCATGTGCTAATCATGCTACATTGGCCCCTCCATTGATTTGATGGTTGCCCTGTCTCCCCCAACTTCATCATTTGCAGTTCCCAATCCACCCCTCATATCATCATTTAAAGTCCCCCTCCTCCCCTCACTTCATCATTTGCAGTCCCCATTCCCCACTCCCTTTATCATTTGCAATCCCCCTCCCCTGGTCACTTAATCATGTGAAGTCCCCTTTTCCCCTCACTTCATCATTTGCAGTCCCCCTCCCACCACTCAGTTTATCATGTTCAGTCCCCCTACCTCACTCACTTCATCATTTTCATTCACCCCTCCCCAACACTTTATCATTTGCATTGTTCCTCTCCTCCCTCACTTCACCATTTGAAGTCCCCCTCCCCCACTCACTTCATCATGTGCAGTCCCCCACCCTTCACTCACTTCATTTGCAGTCCCCCTCCCCACTTTATCATTTGCAGTCCCCATCCCTCGCTCACTTCATCATGTGCAGTTCCCTTCCCCCACTCACTTCATCATATGCAGTCCCCCTCCCCCACTCTTCATCATTTGCAGTCCCCCCTCACCATCACTTCATTATTTGCAGTCCCTCTTCCCCAATTCATAATTTGCAGTCACTCCTCCCCCCACTTCATCATTTGCAGTACCCCCTCCCCCCACATCATCATTTGCAGTCTTCCGTCCCCTCCCTTTATCATTTGCAGTTCACCTCCACCTCTACCCTCATCCATGTAATTCATTTATCAGGGTACAGAAAATTAAAAAAAACCTTTTCCATACTTACCTTACTGATGATCCCCTGCAGGTGCAGCTCTGCTTCTGATGTCCTTGCACAGGACGTTGTGTGTATGCAAGGACATCATCACGTATGCCAGGTCATCTGACCAGAAGTCTAGAGGGCGCAGGAGCTGCTCAGTCGTCCAGGTTAGACGGCCTTGGAGTGCCAAGGTGTGCGCCGCGCACAGAACTTCATTGCCCAATGGGGTCCGTAGAGCAGAAGTGCAAGAGGGGGAGCCAGGAAAAAGCAAAGTCGGCAGGGAGTGAAGGACAGTAAACACACCTACAGTGGCCATTTCAATGCCAACGACATCAATTCTTATTACTTAAGCTTGTCATCTTTAATTTACTTTTATGCTCCATATATAATGGGCCCCATATGATGCTCCAGTATATGATGGGCCCCATGGATGATGCTCCAGTGTATGATGGGCCTATATAATGCTCCATATATAATGGGCTCCATATGATGCTCCAGTGTATAATGGGTCCCGTATATGATGCTCCAGTGTATGATGGGCCCCATTTATAAAGCTCCAGTGTATAATGGGCCCTGTATATGATGGTACTGTGTATAATGGGCTCCATTTATAATGCTCCAGTGTATGATGGTCCTCATGGATGATGCTCCAGTGTATGATGGGCCTATATAAGATCTCCTCTACTCCCCTCTTATCTCTTCTTCCCACAACCGCATATAAAACTTCTCCCGTGCCTCTCCCATACTCTGGAACTCTCAACCCCAACATATCAGACTCGCGCCTACCATGGAAAACTTCAAAAAGAACCTGAAGACCCACCGCTTCCGACAAGCCTACAACCTGCAATGATTCTCAGTCTACTGAACCACCGCACGACCAGCTCTACCCTCTCCTAGTGTATCCTCACCCATCCCTGTAGACTGTGAGCCCTTGCGGGCAGGGTCCTCTCTCCTTCTGTACTTGTGTGTGCCTTGTATTGCTCACGTTTATTGTACTTGTCTATATTTGCCCCTTTTCACATGTAAAGCGCCATGGAATAAATGGCGCTATAAAAATGTATAATAATAATAATAAATGATAATATAATGCTTCATATCTATTGGGCCCCATATGATGCTCCAGTGTATAATGGGCCCCGTATATGATGCTCCAGTGTATGATGGGCCCCATTTATAATGCTGCAGTGTATGATGGGCCCCATGGATGATGCTAAAGTGAATGATGGGCCTATATAATGCTTTAGACATAATGGGCCCCATATGATGCTCCAGTATATTATTGGCCCCATGGATGACGCTCCAGTGTATGATGGGCCTATTGATGCTACATATATAATGGGCCCCATATGATGCTCCAGTATATTATTGGCCCCATGGATGATGCTGCAGTATATGATGGGCCTATATAATGCTCCATATAAAATGGGCCCCATATGATGCTCCAGTGTATAATGGGCCCCGTTGTAAGGTTCTATGTATATATTCCTGAAACTCAGTTTGTTCGTCAGCCATTTTACTTTCTGTCTTGCTGCAGCTATCTTGCCCTCAGTCAAAATGGAGTTTCCAGCTTGCATGTTCCCGCCCTGATTCTCTCCTTTGCTTCTTAAGCAGCCACAGCTGAGCAATCAGTGCTTCAGAATCTAGCCTGCAGTGAACCTGTGACTTGACTCCTGTAAGCCTTGGACCTTGTACTCCAGCTATTCCTACTGAGGAACTCTGAAGCACTTGTGGACTCTGAACCCTGCTCTTTGAAAGACCCATGTTTGCATGGACTTACGGTAACAGAGAAGAAGATCCTGAATCTGTATTGGAGAGTGATTGCTGAGCTTGGATTACTCTGGCCTGCTGTGTCTCCTGTTTCTGTGTCTGCAAACTGTGTGACTATTTCTGCCAACTTGTATGAAGTAATACAGGACTTTTCTATATCAAACCTGTGACTCCTGTGTTTTCATCGCACCCAAGCACAAGACGCTATATGAACTGTACTACATACATTACAAGATTCTGAAGCCAAAAAACGTTAGTGTCTGCTGGGTCTGGAAGGCTGTGTCTGCTGTACTGTGGATATCAGACGTCCGGTTGTACTTTCTGTGATGACAGTGGTTGTGACTTCTCACAACCATTCCAGGTGAGCAATTCCCTTAGCAGAAAAAGGGTAATGTATCAGAAGCCTACAGCTGTATACAGTGTAGGGGTAATTGTAAATCTCCGTATATATTTCCGGAGTCACACACAGACGCTCACAGGCTCAGTATGGATTTGACCAGAATATAAAAAGCAGAAAAAGGGTACTGTGTCTGAAGTGTACAGCTGTATACAGTGTAGGGGTTATTGTAAATCTCTGTATATATTTCCGGAGTCACACACAAGACGCTCACTCAGTATGGATTAGAACAGAATATAAAAAGCAGAAAAACGGTACTGTATCTGAAGCGTACAGCTGTATACAGTGTAGATGTAATTGTAAATCTCCATATATATTTCCGGAGTCAGACACAAACGCTCACAGGCTCAGTATGGATTAGACCAGAATGTAAAAAGCAGAAAAAGGGTACTGTATCAGAAGCGTACAGCTGTATATAGTGTAAGGGAAATTGTAAATCTCTGTATATATTTCCGGAGTCACACACACAAGGTCACTCAGTATGGATTAGACCAGAATATAAAAAGTAGAAAAACGGTACTGTATCAGAAGCGTACAGCTGTATACAGTGTAGGGGTAATTGTAAATCTCCACATATATTTCCGGAGTCACACACAGACGCTCTCTCAGTGTGGATTTGACCGTAATAAAAAAGGCAGAAAAAAGGTACTGTATCAGAAGATACCAGGTGTATATAGTATAGGGGAAAATTTAAATCTCCATATATATTTCCGGAGTCACACACAGACGCTCTCTCAGTATGGATTTGACCGTAATACAAAAGGCATAAAAATGGTACTGTATCAGAAGATACCAGGTGTATATATTGTAGGGGAAAATTTCAATCTTCATATATATTTCCGGAGTTACACACAGATAGTCAGCATGTATTTGTCCGTGACATCAGCCGGTACACGGTAGTGTGTGAGAAGTGTACAGCTCTATACGGTGTGGGAAAAAATGATCGCTCGGTAACTGTGCAGAAAAAAGAATAAAAGTATGTGAGACAGTGAAGGGGTGCGTACTGGACGGGGTGTATATCTCGCCCAGGTTTCTTAGCTGGGTAGCATGAGGAATGTAGGAGTGAAGGTAGGTTGTCAGTGCGACGTTCACTCCACTCCCCATCCAATACAGGCTTGCAGCTCAACCCTGAGTACACACAGCTGCCTAATTAAGCAGACAGAAATAGGTGGTAGAGTTACACAGACAGAGCTCTCAGTCTGAATCTGGCTTCAGATGCTGCTGGAGTCTCCTGCAAGCCCATCTCTGGTAATTATAAATTTGTGTTGTTGTGGCCAGGCTGCTAGAGCCTAGTTCACGGTAGTGAGGTAACTGACTGTGTTTAGCTAGCAGCCTGACAGGCTTAGGATTTTATTTTATAGTTTGATTTATGTGTATTGCTGTGGACTTTCAATAAAACTGGTTGTGGCCAGTTTACACCAGTGCTGCTGTCTGTGATTGGACTCTTTATGCCACTCTGTCTACCCGAGACGGCGATCCCGGAGCTAAACCCCCTGAACAGTCTACAATTGGTGCTCAAATGCGGGCAGCACAGTGGTTAAAGCAGCAGCAAAGGAATACGTCTGTTAAAGCAGCCTTAAAGAGACAGTAGCCCTAATAGTGTCTGCACAGAAAAAAAAAAACTGAACTTGCTGTGGAAAAGACTTTGGAGTGTGCATGTCCTGGGTAAAAGCTGCCGGTGACAGGACAGACAAGTCTGACAGCATGGAGGCGCTGCTCAAACATATGGCGAAAGTTAGTGTGCAACAGCAGGAGACTAACCGATTGCTAATGGAGCAGATTGCTGCACTACGCCAGGCTCTCAGCACCTCGTCCCAGAGTGATGACGCAAGGTCACCTGCGTTGTCCGCGGTAAAGAAGGCGGTAAAACAGGCCCTGCAGAAGATGACGCCTCATGACGATGTGGAGGCATATCTCGCTATATTTGAAAGGCTGGCAGAGAAGGAGAATCTGCCACCATCTGAATGGGCCATGGTGGTCACACCATATCTGACTGGGGAACCTCAAAAGGACAGCAGAGACTATGCCAAGCTGAAAGCAGAGATTCTTGCCCGGCTGGGTGTTACGGTTGCAGTCCGTGCCAGGAGAGTCCATAACTGGAGATACAGTTGGGACAAGCCTGCTCGCTCACAAATGTATGACCTGATTTATCTGGTAAAGAAGTGGCCTGACAACAGCAACTGTTGTGAATAGGCTGGAAATGAGTTCTGAGCAGAAGCTCCCTCTGGTGGTTACAAACGGTACTGGACTGTCCAGTGAAGATTGTGAGGATTGGGAATCAGGTGTTACTGACTGGTCTTATATAAGGGAGTCGCCTTCCCATCAGGGTTGCCGGTGATCAATTGTTCTGGTCTCAATCCTTGATTCCTGTTTCCTTGGTAGCCTGCTGAGTCGTTTCTGAATCTGCTGCTAACAGATAAGACATTTTCTTCTTTTTGTTTTTGTGCTTGATTTTTGCATTTTGTCCTGCACTTCTGTGGGGGCCTTCAGGGTCCCCTCGGGGGGCTTTTGCCCTCTCAGTTCAGTTCAGCCACTGATGTTTGTACATTTGCTTTCTCCAGTTTTTTCAGTAGCTGCTGTTTTGTTTTTGGTTACACGAGAGAACTAATTTAGGTGGTAGAGGTCGTGTGATCTCTGGTGTTTTTGAAATTAGTAGAGTTGGTGCTTTTCAGGGTTTTTTGAGATTGCAGTAAGTGCCCTTCCTATCCTTTTCTATTTAGTAAGTTTGGGCCCCAACGTTTGCTCATACTATTTTCTGTCTGTGTTAGTATTTCTTCTTGTCTAACCGCCATTGCATGTTTGGGGGCTTTCTATGTTCTTTGGGGATCTGCTCCGGGGCAGATAGCTTTCCTCTTTCTATCTTTAGGTGTAGTTAGTTTCTCAGGCTGTGACGAGGCGTCTAGGACCAACGTAGGAACGCTCCACGGCTGCCTCTAGTTGTGGTGGTTAGTCAGGGTACTGCAATCTCATAGTTTCCAACTGCTCTGGTGTATTTCTTTTTTTGCCTGCTCTCCTCAGCTACCAAATCATAACAGTATCATCGGCCTAAACTAAAAATTATATGGTACTCACAGAAGGGAAAAATATTGTGGAAAGAAAAAAGTTGTCAGAGTTGTCAGAGATTTTTTTTTTTCTGTTTGTTGCATTTTTTTTTTTCCTCTGTATCTCTGGGTGCTGAGGAGGATTTTTTTTCTCTCTCAATGGAGTTTGCACAGTTGTCTGGCCGTGTGGATCAGCTTGCCACTGAGGTTCGGAGTATTGCTACCTATCTTGCTAGGTTGCCGGTTGTGGAACCTAGGATTCCCATGCCAGATTTGTTTTTAGGGGATCGAGCTAAGTTTCTGAATTTCAAAAATAACTGTAAATTGTTTTTTGCCTTAAAATCTAAGTCCTCAGGGAACGCAGCGCAGCAAGTTCAAATTGTCATCTCTCTCCTGCGCAGCGACCCTCAGGATTGGGCTTTTTCCCTGACACCTGGGGATCCTGTTTTGAGTGATGTTGATGCGTTTTTTCAGGCTTTGGGGTTATTGTACGATGAGCCTAATGTCACTGATCAAGCTGAAAAAACTTTGTTGGCATTAAGTCAGGGGCTTGAGGACGCTGAGTTATACTGTCAGAGATTCCGTAGGTGGGCAGTCCTGACCAAATGGAATGACGACGCTTTGGCAGCTCTTTTTCGGAAGGGACTGTCAGATAATGTAAAGGATGTTATGGTGGGATTCCCTGTTCCCTCTGGTCTCAATGATTCTATGTCATTAGCGATTCAAATTGACAGACGTTTGCGTGAGCGGAAAGGTATGCGTGGAATAATGTTGCCTTGTGAACCTGCTTCTGAATCCATGCAGTGTGATAGAGTGGTTTCTGGGGCACAGCGTCATGAATTTCGAAAGCGCAATGGGTTATGTTTCTACTGTGGTGATGCCTCTCATGCTATTTCAGTCTGCCCTAAGCGGGGAAGACGTTTTGCACGCTCAGTTGTCTTGGGTAGTGTTCAGACTAAGTTTTTATTAACTGTTACCCTGATATGCTCTCTGTCCTCATTTTCTGCTCAGGCTTTTGTTGATTCTGGAGCAGCTATTAACCTGATGGATTTTGATTTTGCTAAACGTTGTGGGTTTCCCTTGACACCCCTACGGAAGTCTATTCCCCTACTGGGGATCGATTCTACCCCTTTAGCTGAGAATAAACCTCAGTTCTCTACTCAGGTGATAATGAGGGTAGAACCTGATCATCAGGAGAGTTGCAAATTTTTGGTTCTGTATAATCTGCATGACATTATCGTACTGGGTTTCCCTTGGTTACAGTCTCATAATCCTGTTTTGGATTGGAAATCTGTGTCTGTTACCAGTTGGGGCTGCCAATGTGTTAATACCAACACTCCTGTTTTTTCTGCCTCCCCCCAGGCTCAGGATGTTCCTGACTTTTTGATTGATTTTTCTGATGTGTTTAGCGAAAGTAAATCTGCATCCTTACCTCCCCATAGGAGCTATGACTGCGCTATTGAATTAGTGCCTGGTAGTAAATTCCCTAAAGGTCGCCTTTTTAACTTGTCTGTACCTGAACATGACGCTATGCGGTCTTATATCAAGGAGTCATTGGAGAAGGGTCATATCAGACCATCCTCTTCACCCTTAGGTGCCGGTTTTTTCTTTGTGGCCAAAAAGGATGGTTCATTAAGGCCGTGTATTGATTATCGTCTCTTGAACAATATTACTGTGAAATATCAATATCCTTTACCCTTGATCTCTGATCTGTTTTCCAGGGTGAAAAACGCTACTTGGTTTACCAAGCTTGACCTCAGGGGGGCATAAAACCTTATTCGCATTAAGCACGGGGATGAATGGAAGACGGCATTTAATACCCCTGAAGGGCATTTTGAGTACCTTGTGATGCCCTTTGGGCTCACTAATGCTCCTTCTGTCTTCCAGTCCTTCATGAATGACATTTTCAGGGATTTTGTGGATAAATTTCTGATTGTTTATTTGGATGATATCTTGATTTTTTCCAATGACTGGGACTCTCATGTAAAACATGTTCGTACTGTGTTCCAGATTTTGAGAGAGAATGCTCTGTATGTGAAGGGATCAAAGTGTCTTTTTGGCATTCAGAGGATCTAATTTCTGGGATTCATTTTATCCCCATCTGTTATTGAAATGGACCCGGTCAAAGTTCAGGCCATCTGTGATTGGGTCCAACCTACTTCATTAAAGGCTCTTCAAAGATTCTTGGGTTTTGCCAATTTTTATCGTAAATTTATTGGTAATTTCTCTGTTATTGTTAAACCATTAACTGATTTGACCAAGAAGGGTTCTGATGTGGTGAAGTGGCCTCCTGAGGCAGTCTCTGCATTTCAGGAACTTAAGCAGAGATTCACTTCTGCTCCTGTTCTACGGCAGCCTGATGTTTCTCTACCATTTCAGGTGGAGGTTGATGCCTCTGAAATTGGGGCAGGTGCCGTTTTGTCCCAAAGAGATCCAGAGACCTCTAAAAGTAACCCTTGTGCCTTTTTCTCTCGAAAATTTTCTCCCACTGAACGTAATTATGACGTGGGTAATCGGGAGTTATTAGCCATGAAGTGGGCTTTTGAAGAATGGAGACATTGGCTGGAGGGAGCCAAACATCAGGTGGTGGTCCTTACGGACCATAAGAATGTAGTTTATCTGGAATCTGCCAAGCGACTTAATCCTAGACAGGCCAGGTGGGCCTTGTTTTTCACACGTTTTAATTTTGTGGTTTCATTTCTTCCTGGCACTAAAAATGTTAAGGCGGATGCCCTCTCGAGGAGTTTCCTGGCGGACTCTCCTGAGTTATCTGATCCTTCTGTTATTTTGAAAGAGGGTGTAGTTCTTTCCGCCATCTCACCCAATTTGAGACTGATTCTGGAGGGGTGTCAGGAGGATAAGCCCGAGCGCTGCCCTGTTGGGAAATTGTTTGTCCCGGACCAGTGGAAAAAGAGTGTAATGTTTGAGATTCATTGTTCCGCGTTGGCCGGTCATCCCGGAATTTTTGGTACCAGAGACTTGGTTAGTCGGTCCTTTTGGTGGTCTACCTTGTCTCGTGATGTCAGGGAGTTTGTGCAGTCCTGCGGGACTTGCTCTCGCTCCAAGCCTTGCTCTCGTTCTAGTGGTTTGTTGATGCCATTACCTGTGCCCAAGAGACCATGGACCCATATCTCTATGGATTTCATTTCCGACCTCATTGTTTCTCAGAGAATGACCGTCATCTGGGTGATTTGCGATAGGTTTTCCAAGATGATACATCTTGTGCCATTACCTAAGTTGCCTTCCTCCTCTGAATTGGTGCCTTTGTTCCTTCAGCACGTGGTTCGTTTACACGGCATTCCTGAGAACATTGTGTCTGACAGAGGAGTCCAGTTTGTTTCCAGATTTTGGAGGACCTTTTGTTCTAAAATTGGTGTTCAATTGTCTTTCTCCTCGGCGTTTCATCCTCAGACCAATGGTCAAACTGAGAGAACAAACCAGACATTGGAGACTTATCTAAGCTGCTTTGTGTCTGCTGATCAGGATGACTGGGTCTCTTTTTTGCCTTTGGCTGAGTTTGCTCTTAATAATAGGGCTAGCTCTGCCACTTTGATGTCTCCATTTTTCTGTAATTCTGGGTTTCACCCTCGATTTTCTTCAGGACAGACGGAGGCTTCTGTCTGTCCAGGTGTTGACTCTGTTGTGGAGTGTATGCAACAGATTTGGGACCAGGTAGTGGAGAGGTTGTCCCTCTCTCAGGAGAGGGCCCAGCGGTTTACTAACCGGCATAGGACTGATGGTCCTCGGTTTAAAGTGGGGGACTTGGTCTGGTTGTCCTCAAGAAATATTCCTATGAGAGTGGCATCTCCTAAATTTAAGCCTAGGTTCATTGGACCTTATAAGATCATGGAGATTCTTAATCCTGTTTCTTTTCGTTTGCTTCTTCCAGGGACATTTAAGATCCATAACGTGTTCCACAAGTCCTTGTTGAAGAGGTTTGTTGAGCCAGTGGTTCCTACTACTGTGCCTCCTGACCCTGTTTTGGTTGAGGGCAATCTGGAGTATGTGGTTGAGAAAATATTGAATTCTCGTTTTTCTAGACGGAAACTCCAGTATTTGGTTAAATGGAGAGGTTATGGTCAGGAAGACAATTCTTGGGTGTTTGCTTCGGACATCCATGCTAGGAGACTCATCCGTGCGTATCATAGAACTCATCCTGATCGACCTGGTTGCTCAAATGAGGGTTCGGTGACCCCTCCTCAAGGGGGGGTACTGTTGTGAATAGGCTGGAATGAGTTCTGAGCAGAAGCTCCCTCTGGTGGTTACAAACGGTACTGGACTGTCCAGTGAAGATTGTGAGGATTGGGAATCAGGTGTTACTGACTGGTCTTATATAAGGGAGTCGCCTTCCCATCAGGGTTGCCGGTGATCAATTGTTCTGGTCTCAATCCTTGATTCCTGTTTCCTTGGTAGCCTGCTGAGTCGTTTCTGAATCTGCTGCTAACAGATAAGACATTTTCTTCTTTTTGTTTTTGTGCTTGATTTTTGCATTTTGTCCTGCACTTCTGTGGGGGCCTTCAGGGTCCCCTCAGGGGGCTTTTGCCCTCTCAGTTCAGTTCAGCCACTGATGTTTGTACATTTGCTTTCTCCAGTTTTTTCAGTGGCTGCTGTTTTGTTTTTGGTTACACGAGAGAACTAATTTAGGTGGTAGAGGTCGTGTGATCTCTGGTGTTTTTGAAATTAGTAGAGTTGGTGCTTTTCAGGGTTTTTTGAGATTGCAGTAAGTGCCCTTTCTATCCTTTTCTATTTAGTAAGTTTGGGCCCCAACGTTTGCTCATACTATTTTCTGTCTGTGTCAGTATTTCTTCTTGTCTAACCGCCATTGCATGTTTGGGGGCTTTCTATGTTCTTTGGGGATCTGCTCCGGGGCAGATAGCTTTCCTCTTTCTATCTTTAGGTGTAGTTAGTTTCTCAGGCTGTGACGAGGCGTCTAGGACCAACGTAGGAACGCTCCACGGCTGCCTCTAGTTGTGGTGGTTAGTCAGGTTACTGCAATCTCATAGTTTCCAACTGCTCTGGTGTATTTCTTTTTTTGCCTGCTCTCCTCAGCTACCAAATCATAACAAGCAACCCTGCCCAAATGGTCGAAAAAGTTGTGATGGACCGGTACATCTGTGCCCTTCCTCCTGAGGTACAGCACTGGGTCGGACAGGGAGACCCCAAAGACGCCAATCAACTGGTCAGCCTGATAGAGAGGTACTTCGCCACCAAAGACTACCTCCGTGCCCAGCCGTCCGAGCGGTCGTCATTTTGGAGTTCCCGGCCTCCGACACCTCCCGGTAAGAGGGTTCCAGCTGTTGGGGTCAGGGGGACTGCTGATAGACCGGGTCAGCCCCGAGGGGACATGTGTGAGGCAATGGCTGATGCTTCCCTGTAGGAAGTCCCCAGGCCTAGAAAGGTCTCCCCGTCTGAACCCCCAGACCTGAGACAGTGTTGGAGATGCCGTGAACGGGGTCATATTTCAGCCAACTGTCCACTAGTGGGGGAACCTATGGACTGTGATGCTGGAAGGCCCCTCTCTTTCCTCGCGGAACCCGTGTGTGTGGCCACCCCAGCCGAGGAGACTGGCCCACAGGTGTCCCAGGTTGTTATAAATGGCTGCCCAGTACAAGCCCTCCTAGACTCAGGGACTCTTATACATGCCAGCCTGGCTGATAGGGACTTCATCCCCGATAAACACCTGAGCATGGTGTGCATCCATGGAGACACCAAAGTCTATCCGGTAACTTCCGTGGACTTCATCACAAAACTCAGGGAGATCTCGTATGAAGTGGGGGTAGTGAAGAACCTGATGCACCCCGCCATATTGGGTCGTGACTTTCCCCTGTTTTGGGATCTTTGGGAAAAAAAAAGGTTCTACCGGACAGTGTGATGAAGCTCCTACTGAGGTTGCGCAGTCCATAGGGGCGGAACACAATGCTAATGTGTTGTTGAATTTATGTGATGATAATGATAGTGATGAGTTTCCTTTGCAGGTGATGTTGGGGAATGAGGATGGTGGTTCTCTGGAACAGAATGTCCCTGACCTGCCTGTGTCCCGTGACAATTTCGGGAGTGAGCAGTTGCGAGACCCCACTCTTAAAAATGCCAGGGAAAATATAACTGTTCTGAATGAGATCCCACAAGAGCCCGGCTCTGATAAACGATTTCCCCATTTTGCCATGAACAATGACCTGCTATATAGGGTCACTAAGGTTATGCCATTGGTTAAGGATCACCTGCAGAGAGCCCAAGCAGCTCAAAGCAGAAAAGGTCAGCAAAAGTTAGGACTTTCAACCCCGGAGATCGGGTCCTGATCCTAATTCCCACGGTGGAAAGTAAGTTTTTGGCCAAATGGCATGGTCCCTACGAGATAGTACAGAAAGTGAGCGAGGTCACCTACAAAGTACATCAACCAGGGAGACGGAAGCCCTACCAGGTCTATCATATCAACCTGATCAAGCCCTGGAGGGACAGAGAGTCATTGTTGGCCTAGGGTAAATTAGAGAAAGGGTTAAAACCACCTATACCTCCTGTGATAGTTGGTGAGATGTTGTCAGTACACCAAAAACAGGAAGTACGGGAATTTCTGCAGAGAAATCAGCAGAGGTTTTCAGACTTGCCCGGCCGGACTTCTCTAGTGAAGCACCATTTCTTGGTAGAGCATAGGCCTGGGAAGTTACAGGGTAATGCCGATGCCTTGTCCAGAGTTCACTGTCTCTTTGGAGTTGTTGACCAGCCCTCCGGTCTGGAGAAGAGGGGGGGATATGTGAGACAGTGAAGGGGTGCGTACTGGACGGGGTGTATATCTCGCCCAGGTTTCTTAGCTGGGTAGCATGAGGAATGTAGGAGTGAAGGTAAGTTGTCAGTGCGACATTCACTCCACTCCTCATCCAGTACAGGCTTGCAGCTCAACCCTGAGTACACACAGCTGCCTAATTAAGCAGCCAGAAATAGGTGGTAGAGTTACACAGACAGAGCTCTCAGTCTGAATCTGGCTTCAGATGCTGCTGGAGTCTCCTGCAAGCCCATCTCTGGTAATTATAAATTTGTGTTGTTGTGGCCAGGCTGCTAGAGCCTAGTTCACGGTAGTGAGGTAACTGACTGTGTTTAGCTAGCAGCCTGACAGGCTTAGGATTTCATTTTATGATTTGATTTATGTGTATTGCTGTGGACTTTCAATAAAACTGGTTGCGGCCAGTTTACACCAGTGCTGCTGTCTGTGATTGGACTCTTTATGCCACTCCGTCTACCTGAGATGCCGATCCCGGAGCTAAACCCCCTGAACAGTCTACAAGTATTAGTGATGTGTAAAAAGCAGTCTGCACAGCCGTGTACACACAGTAATACAGCTAGCAAGCAGCCTAATAACCAGCGCTGCTGCATACAAGAAAATCCTCCCCTGTCTCTGGCAGGCAGCCTAATAACCAGCACTGCTGCACACAAGAAAATCCTCCCCTGTCACACTTACTGTACAACACAATTGCTATCAGCACAAGCACATAAGAACTTCTCTTTCCAGCCCTAACTCTCTCCCTGCTGATAAACAGCGTCAGCAACCTCTCCCTACTATTAAGGTCGGCAAAAGTAAAATGGCGAAGGCGGTCAGGGCTTTTATAGACACTGTGACGCCCCCAAAGCAAGCCAATCACTGCAATGCCCGTCTCTAAGATGTTGGTGGACGCTGCCCATGTCATCTCGTTGCCCACAGTGTACGTCCTTGCTCATTGGCTGAAAAAAGGCGCCTGCAAGCATTATGGGAAAACAGACTTTGGCGCTCGGGTCGACGACCGCATGGCTGACTTCACGCTATGGTCGGTTTTCACTCGGCGAAACCCGACTTTGGCGAAAGTCGGCGACTTATGAATCTGACCGACCTGTTTCACTCAACTATAGCTATAAGTGATCCTTTTATTGTATTTATCATAAGAAAGAATTTGTATTGCTTCAGTATGATAGTTGGATTTTTATTAAGGATCACTGTCCCTCCTCTTCTGTCTGCATTTCAAAGAATGAGATTTTTATTATTTTTCAATGTTTGTATGGCAATTTTTTCTTTATAGGTGATGTTACAATTTTTTTGCAGTTATTTTTTCGTATAGAGTCGGTTTAAATCCATAGTCATTGAATCATGAAATGTTTTAAAGAAATGACCCTGGTTTTCATTGGGATAACAGGTTGAAGACTATTTCACCTCTTGATATTTGAAGATGCCAGTATTAATTATGCCATAAAAAAACTGACCAGGAATATATAGTGTGAACAGGTGAAAGCTGCAATGACTGCACAACATACAGTCATGGACAAAAGTTTTGAGAATGACACAAATATAAATTTTTACAAAGTCTACTGCTTCACTTTTTCTAATGGCAATTTGCATATACTCCAGAATGTTATAAAGAGTGATAAGCTTAACAGCAATTACTTGCAAAGTCAATATTTGGCTAGAAAATGAACTTTATCCCCCAAAACACATTTCAACATCATTGCAGCCCTGCCTTAAAAGGACCAGCTAACCTCTTTTCAGTGATTGCTCCATTAACACAGGTGTGGGTGTTGATGAGGACATGGCTGGAGATCAATCTGTCATGATTAAGTAAGAATGACACCACTGGACACTTTAAAAGGAGGCTTGTGCTTGGCAACATTGTTTCTCTTCTGTTAACCATGGTTATCTCTAAAGAAACACGTGCAGTCATCATTGCAATGCACAAAAATGGCCTAACAGGGAAGAGTATCGCAGCTACAAAGATTGCACCTCAGTCAAAAATCTATCGCATCATCAAGAACTTCAAGGAGAGAGGTTCCATTGTTGCCAAAAAGGCTCCAGGGCGCCAAGAAAGACCAGCAAGCGCCAGGACCGTCTCTTAAAAGTGTTTCAGCTGCGGAATTGGGCTACCAGCAGTGCAGAGCTTGCTCAGGAATGGCAGCAGGCAGGTGTGAGTGCATCTGTACGCACTGAAAGGCGGAGACTCTTGGAGCAAGGCCTGGTCTCAAGGAGGGCAGCAAAGAAGCCACTTCTCTCCAGAAAAAACATCATGGACAGACTGATATTCTGCAAAAGGTACAGGCAGTGGACTGCTGAGGACTGGGGTAAAGTTATTTTCTCTGATGAATCCCCTTTTCGATTGTTTGGGACATCAGGAAAATGCCTCATTCGGAGAAGACAAGGTGAGCGCTACCACCAGTCTTGTCTCATGCCAACTGTTAAGCATCCTGAAACCATTCATGTGTGGGGTTGCTTCTCAGCCAAGGGAATCGGCTCTCTCACAGTCTTGCCTAAAAACACAGCCATGAATAAAGAATAATACCAGAATGGCCTCCAAGAGCAACTTCTCCCAACCCTCCAAGAGCAGTTTGGCAACCAACAATGCCTTTTCCAGCATAATGGAGCACCTTGCCATAAAGCAAAGGTGATAACTAAATGGCTCAGGGAACAAAACATAGAGATTTTGGGTCCATGGCCTGGAAACTCCTCAGATCTTAATCCCATTGAGAACTTGTGGTCAATCATCAAGAGACAGGTGGACAAACAAAAACCTAAAAATTCTGACAAAATGAAAGCATTGATTATGCAAGAATGGACTGCTATCAGTCAGTATTTAGTCCAGAAGTTGATTGAGAGCATGCTAGGGAGAATTGCAGTGGTCCTGAAGAAGAAAGGTCAACACTGCAAATATTGACTTGCTGCATTAACTCATTCTAACTGTCAATATAAGCTTTTGTTACTCATATGTTTGCAATTATATTTCTGTCTGTGATAAAAACATCTGTCAAACACACATAAAAACCAGAGGGCAGCAGATCATGTGAAAATATAATATTTGTGTCATTCTCAAAACTTTTGGCCATGACTGTACAAGTAAAGAAGAAAGCAGCACTCTCTGGGGGCCAAGATATATACTATGCACTCTTCCCATGAGCCTAAGGGTGCTGTTAATTAGTGCTGGTTCCTACTTGCCCATTTGATTTGTAGGCATTTAGCCCGGAGTCATGTTTGATGAGTGTAAGGTTATGTACCCATCAAAGAAATGTCACCTTGCCATGGTTGATGGGTATACATGAATTGGCCAATTCATGTGCTAGGATCCTTCATTTTTTTTAAGTACTTTCTATTTAGCAAAACTACAAGTACGGTGAAATTGCAAAAAAGTGAAATCCCACACTTGCAATTTATTTGGAAGTTTTACTAGGTTCACTAAATGCTAAGACTGCCATTATGATTCTCCAGGTTATTACGAGTTCATAGATACCAAATATTTCTAGGTTCTTTTTTATCTAAGTGGTGAAAATAAATTCCAAACTTTGTTAAAAGAAAAAAGTGCCATTTTCTAATGCCCGTAGCGTCTCCATTTTTCATGATCACGGGTTGGGTGAGGGCTTATTCTTTGCGTGACAAACTGACGTTTTTAATGATATCATGATTGTGCAGATAAGATCTTTTGATCGCCTGTTATTGCATTTTATTGCAATGTGGTTGCGACCAAAAAAACGCAATTCTGGTGTTTTGACTTTTTTATCGCTATGCTGTTTAGCGATCAGGTTAATCTTTTTTTATATTGATAGATCGGGCGATTCTGAATGCGGTGATTCCAAATATGTGTATGTTTGATTTTTTTATTATTATTTTATTTTGAATAGGGCGAAAGGGGAGTGAATTGAATGTTAATATTTTTATATATTTTTAAAACATATTTTGTTTACTTTTGGCAAGCTTCAATAGTCTCCATGGGAGACTAGAAGCTGCTGTAACCCGATCGACTCTGCTACATATAGGTGATGATGAGATCGCCTATATGAAGTTGAATTACTCACTTGCTATGAGCGCCTACCACTGGGTGGCGCTCACAGTAAGATGGCACTGACAACCATAGAGGACTCCAGGAGACCTCCGGTTGTCATGCCAGCACACCTGTGACCCATGATCACGTGACCCGGGTCACCGGTGGGTGGATTTCCAGCCCGATTGCCGGAAGCGCTTGTTAAATGCCACTGTCAGCGTTTGACAGCAGCATTTAACGGGTTCATAGCCGTGGGTGGATCGCGATTCAACCCGCGACTATTGCAGGCACATGTCAGCTGTTCAAGACAGCTGACATGTCACAGGAAAGATGTGGACTTACCGCCGAAGCCCACATCAAAAGGAAGAAGTCCGACATCGGCGTATATGTACGTCCGATGTCAGAAAGGTGTTAAAAAAGTTTTACTTCAAATAAATAATTTTTTGCAATCCCGTGCTGTAATGTCTGTATACTTTTTTGCTTCCTGCCCTGACCAGCAGATGTGGTATGATCAGACCATGTGCCTGTGCAGTCAGACACAGCCATTACACTGTACACAGCAGGGGCACATTTATAAGATTATCTCAGCACAGGGACATTTTTTTACACACATCTAATTGTGGAACTGATAATTCCAAGATCTATTGATTAAAATGAACTTTGTTCATGGGAAAACCCCTTTAAGTGAACAATCATGAGTAGTAATATTAGAGCGATCTATCAATAAATCCTCTGTTGTGATGGAGCATATATTCAGACAAGGCATTTCTTTAGGAGAGCATGTTTCCTTCCATGTGATTGATGGGGTGTTTTTTTTAGAAATATTTTTATCGGCTAGTTTCTGTATAGGTTTGATTCTAGCTTTTAGTGCAATAATCTTTTGGATAATGCCTAAATGTTGTAGTTAGTGCAAATCATTAATAGTTGTGTTAGTATCCCATGTTTTTCTTTTTCTTTTGGTAGCTCAATATTAGGAATGGATGTAATTGGTCTAGAGGGTCTTGATTTATCTTTTGAATTATTTGAGATGTGTGAGGTGATGTGTGTGATGGTTTATATTTTTAATTCCATTTATACTTGTATTTCTAAAAAATTCCTCCTATTAGTTAACGGTCTCTTTATAGAGTGTTGTACTGCTTTCTGATTACGATTGCAATTAGAGTTTTCTGATTTACTAGAACTTCTATTTCTGTAGTTATTTCTCATTTTATCCTCCCAGTCACAGAGTAATTTCTTTGTTTTTCTATTTATTATTTCTTGTTCTTGTTTAAAAAATCTAACATTAATATTCAGATTTGTATTATTAAAAAGCTCTGTTCTTTTTCTTTCATGTTTTCAGTTAAGCCTGATTCACATTTATTGAGGTAATTTTCCCAAAACTGAGTATAACCCTCATCAAGAGGAAAAGTGGAGGGATATTGATACGTAATCCCCTGGGAGAAATTTTCTCCTTAGAATAGCTGTAAAAAAATAGAGATGAGCGAGCACTAAAATGCCAACTGGAAACATCTCTAAGGCTACTTTCACACTTGCGTTTTTTTGCGCAGCGCATCGTGCGCACATGAAACGCATTAAAAAAGCATGCAAACACTTATAAACGCTGCGATATTTAGTCGCATCAGCGTGCGCATTACGACCAAAAAATGCAGCGTTTGTATGCGATTTCAAGCGTTTTTGCATGCGTTTGCGCTTTTTCGGCGCATGGGTTGTCTACGTGTCACATTTCTATCAACTCTGTCTCTATCATTTGTCTCTATCATCTCTATCATCTCTGTCTCTATCATCTCTGTCTCTATCATCTGTCTCTATCATCTGTCTCTATCATCTCTGTCTCTATCATCTCTGTCTCTATCATCTGTCTCTATCATCTCTGTCTCTTTCATCTGTCTCTATCATCTGTCTCTATCATCTCTGTCTCTATCATCTGTCTATATCATCTGTCTCTATCATCTGTCTATCATCTCTGTCTCTATCATCTCTGTCTCTATCATCTGTCTCTATCATCTCTGTCTCTATCATCTGTCTCTATCATCTCTGTCTCTATCATCTGTCTCTATCATCTGTCTCTATCATCTCTGTCTCTATCATCTTTGTCTCTATCATCTGTCTCTATCATCTCTGTCTCTATCATCTCTGTCTCTATCATCTAACTCTATCATCTGTCTCTATCATCTGTCTCTATCAGCTGTCTATATCATCTGTCTCTATCATCTCTGTCTCTATCACCTTTTTATCTACACTCCTCACAATGTATCTTGTGTAGGGGGTTGTTTAAACAAGTTAGACATTATTTACTCCAAAATCGCGTGCACGCAAAAGCGCTGACGAGCGCAAAGCCATGCGCATGCCAGCGCCCATAGACTGCAATGTTATTTTTTGCGCATAGCATGCGCACATGTGCGCACGCGTTTTTTTAAAGCGGTTGGGCGGAAAAAAATGCAACATGTAGCGTCTAGCGCGTATGGACGCACACGCCGCACGCTAAACGCAGATAAATGAGCGCAGGCGCTAGACCCTGCGCCCGCCATGTTAAAGATAGGGGAACATTGCGCATGCGTCCGATAGTGCACGATGCGCTGCACAAAAAAACGCAAGTGTGAAAGTAGCCTGACTTCCAGATCCCTGCTGAGAACAATGATGTCACACTTTTACTCCACTTTAACCCCTTCACCCCCAAGGGTGGTTTTGCGCGTTAATGACAGGGTCAATTTTTACAATTCTGACCACTGTCTCTTTATGAGGTTATAACTCTGGAACGCTTCAACGGATCTTCGCGATTCTGAGATTGTATTCTCGTGACATATTGTACTTCATGTTAGTGGTAAAATTTCTTCGATATACCTTGCGTTTATTTTTGAAAAAAACGCAAATATGGCGAAAATTTTGAACATTTTGCAATTTTCAAACTTTGAATTTTTTTTCCCTTAAAACAGAGAGATATGTCACACAAAATAGTTAAGAAATAACATTTCCCACATGTCTACTTTACATCAGCACAATTTTGAAACCAAAATTTTTTTTTGTTAGGAAATTATAAGGGTTAAAAGTTGACCAGTGATTTCTCATTTTTACAACAAAATTTACAAAGCCATTTTTTTAGGGACCACCTCACATTTGAAGTCACTTTGAGGGGTCTATATGGCAGAAAATACCCAAAAGTGACACCATTCTAAAAACTGCACCCCTCAAGGTACTCAAAACCACATTCAAGAAGTTTATTAACCCTTCAGGTGCTTCACAGGAGCTGAAGCAACGTGGAAGGAAAAAAATAATATTTAACTTTTTAGCCACAAAAATTATCTTTTACAAACTTTTTTTTATTTTCACAAGGGTAAAAGGAGAAAATGGGCAGATAAAGTTGTTGTGCAATTTCTCCTGAGTACGCCAATACCCATATGTTGCGGAAAACCACTGTTTGGGCACACGGCAGAGCTCGTAAGGGAAGGAGCGCCGTTTGACTTTTTCAAACTAAAATTGGCTGGAATTGAGATTGGACGCCATGTCTTGTTTGGAGAGCCCCTGATATGCCTAAATAGTGGAAACCCCCACAAGTGACACCATTTTGGAAACGACCCCCTAAGGAACTTATCTAGATCTGTTGTGAGCACTTTGAACCCCAAAGTGTTTCACAAAAGTTTATAATGCCTGGGTGTGAAAAAAAAAAACAAAACAATTTTCCACAAAAATGATTTTTTAGTCCCAAATTTTTGATTTTTCCCAAGGAAATTGGACCCCAAAAGTTGTTGTACAATTTGTTCTGAGTACGCTGATACCCCATATGTGGGGGGGGGGAAACTGTTTGGGCGCACGGCAGGGCTTGGAAAGGAAGCAGTAACGTTTTGGAATGCAAACATTGATGGGGGTCATGTTACGTTTGTAGTGCCCCAGATGAGCCTAAACAGTGGAAACCCCCCACAAGTGACCCCATTTTGGAAGCTAGACCCCTAAGGAACTTATCTAGATCTTTGGTGAGCACTTTGAACCCCCAAGTGCTTCACACAAGTTTATAATGCCTGGGCATGAAAATAAAAAATCCTATTTTCCCACAAAAATTATCTCTTAGTCACTAATTTTTTATTTTCCCAAGGGTAACAGGAGAAATTGGACCACAAAATTTGTTGTCCAATTTGTCCTGAGTACGCTGATGCCCCATATGTGGGGGGAACCACTGTTTGGGCGCATGGCAGAGCTCAGAATGGAAGGAGCACCATTTGACTTTTTCCAACCAAAATTGGCTGGAATTGAGATTGGACGCCATGTTGCATTTGGAGAGCCCCTGCTGTGCCTAAACAGTGGAAACCCCCCACTAGTGACCCCATTTGGGAAACTAGACCCCCTAAGGAACTTATCTAGATCTTTGGTGAGCAATTTGAACCCCAAGTGCTTCACACAAGTTTATAACGTAGAGCCGTAAAATTAAAAAATAATATTTTTTCCACAAAATTGATCTTTTCACCCCAATTATTATTTTCCCTAGGGTAACAAGACTCCAAAAGTTATTGTGCAATTTGTCCTGAGTGCGCTGATACCCCATATGTGGGAGTAAACCACTGTTTGGGTGCATGGCAGAGTTTGGAAGGGAAGGAGCGCCGTTTGACTTTTTCAACGCAGAATTGGCTGGATGCCATGTCGTGTTTGGAGAGCTCCTGATCTGCCTAAACAGTGGAATCCCCCCAACAAATGACACCATTTTGGAAACTAGACCCCTCAAGGAACTTATCTAGATGTGTTGTGAGCACTTTGAACCCCAAAGTTTATACGTACAGCCGTAAAATAAAAAATCTCTTTTTTTTTTACAAAAATGATTTTTTTCGCCCCCAATATTTTATTTTTACAAGGGTAACAGGAGAAATTGGAACCCAAAAGTTGTTGTCCAATTTGTCCTGAGTACACTGATACCCAATATGTGGGAGTAAACTACTGTATGGGCGCATGTCGGGGCTCGGAAGGGAAGTAGTGACGTTTTGGATTGCAGACTTTGATGGAATGGTCTGGGGGAGTCAAGTCGCATTTGGAGAGCCCCTGATGCATCTAAACAGTGGAAACCCCCACAAGTGACCCCATTTTGGAAAATAGACCCCTCAAGGAACTTATCTAGATGTGTGGTGAGCACTTTGAACCCCGAAGTGCTTCACAGAAGTTTATAAGTACAGCCGTAAAAATAAATAATCCTTTTTTTTTTACAAAAATGATTTTTTCGCCCCCAATATTTTATTTTCACAAGGGTAACAGGAGAAATTGGACCCCAAAATTTGTTGTCCAATTTGTCCTGAGTACGCTGATACCCAATATGTGGGAGAAAACGACTGTATGGGTGCACGTCTGGGCTCGGAAGGGAAGTAGTGATGTTTTGGATTGCAGACTTTGATGGAATGGTCTGGGGGCGTCATGTCGCATTTGTAGAGCCCCTGATGCGCCTAAACGGTGGAAACCCACCACAAGTGACCCCATTTTGGAAAATAGACCCCACAAGGAACTTATCTAGAAGTGTGGTGAGCGCTATGAAGCCCCAAGTGCTTCACAGAAGTTTTATAACATACAGCCGTAAAAACCAAAAAAAAATTTTTTTTTTTACAAAAATTTGTCGCCCCCAGTTTTTTATTTTCCCAAGGGTAACAGAAGAAATAGGACAAATTGCACAATAACTCTTGTGGTCCAGAGTACGCTGATACCCATATGCGGGAGTAAACTACTGTTTGGGCGCATGGCAGAGCTCAGAAGTGAAGGAGCACCGTTTGACTTTTTCAATGCAGAATTGGCTGGAATTGAGATCAGATGCCATGTCACATTTGGAGAGCCCCTGATGTGCCTAAACAGCAGAAACCCTCCAATTCTAACTCCAACCCTAACCCCAACACTCCCCTAACCCTAGTCCCAACCCTAACCACAAACCTAACCCTAACACACCCCTAACCGTAATCCCAACCCTAATCCTAATCCTAACGTTAGCGCCAACCCTAACCCTAACTTTAGCCGCAACCCTAACCCTAACGGGAAAATGGAAATAAATACATTTTTTTAATTTTATTATTTTTCCCTAACTAAGGGGGTGATAAAGGAGGGTTTGATTTACTATTTATAGCGGGTTTTTGTGATTGGGAGCTGTCACGCTAAAATACGCTTTTTATTGCAAAAAAATAGTTTTTTGCATCACCACATTTTGAGAGCTATAATTTTTGCATATTTTGGCCCACAGAGTCATTTGAGGTCTTATTTTTTGCGGGACCAGGTGACGTTTTTATTGGTACCATTTTTGAGCACGTGACATTTTTTGATCGCTTTTTATTTCGATTTTTGGGAGGTTAGAATGAACAAAAATCAGCAATTCATGAATTTCTTTTGGGGGAGGCGTTTGTACCGTTCTGCGTGTGGTAAACTTGATAAAGCAGTTTTATTCTTTGGGTCAGTACGATTATGGCGATACCTCATGTATATCATTTTTTTTATGTTTTGGCGCTTTTATAGAATGAAAACAATTTTATATAAAAAATTATTATTTTTGCATCGCTTTATTCTACGAGCTATAACTTTTTTATTTTTTCACTGATGATGCTGTATGACAGCTCGTTTTTTGCTTGACAAGATGACGTTTTCAGCGGTACCATGTTTATTTATCTCGGTCTTTTTGATCGCGTGTTATTCCACTTTTTGTTCAGCGGTATGATGATTAAGCATTGATTTTTTGCTTCGTTTTCTTTTTTTTTTTTTAAGGGGTTAACTAGTGGGACAGTTTTATGGGGGGGGTCGTTACGGATGCGGCGATACCAAATATGTGTACTTTTATTGTTTTGTTTTTTTTTATTTACAGGAAAGAATGAATTTATTGGGGAATATTTTTTTTTTTTTTATGATTTTTTTACCACTTTTTATTTTTATTTTTTTAACTTTTTTACTTTGTCCCAGGGTGGGACATCACTGTATTTTAGCAGATCGCTGGTGTGACAGTGTGCACAGCACTCTGTCACACCAGCGATCGATCTGGCATCGCTGCAGGCTTCCTCAGCGCCTGCTCTCAGCAGGCGCTGAGGAAGCCGCCTCCCTGCAGGACATCAGCGCCATCTTGGATCCGGGGACCTGGAGGGAGGAAGGACCCTCGGAACAGCGCGACACATCGCGCTGCTCTGAGGGTCTCAGGGGAGCGCGCAGGGAGCCCCCTGCCTGCGCGATCCTCCCCTGTGCCCCGGGTACACCGCGATCATGTTTGATCGCGGTGTGCCAAGGATTAATGTGCCGGGAGCGTTCCGTGACCGCTCCTGACACACAGTCACAGGTGTCAGCTGTGATAATCAGCTGACACCCGGCGGCGATCAGCTGCGCTCTCCCCGGGAGCGCAGCTGATCGCCCATGACGTACTATTCCGTCCATGGGAATTAGGTCCAGGGTCACATGGACGGAATAGTACGTCTGATGGAATAAAGGGGTTAAAGAGTTACAATAAAATATTCCAAACCGATGAGGAATTTCATTTTACAGAAAAAAATGTTAAGAAACATTTAAGTGGAGTAAAAGTGTGACACCATTGTAATCAGCAGTGATCTGAGAGTCAGAGATGCTTCCAGGGGTCTTCCCCATGCTGTTCTTCCATTCAGCACTTTTCCTCAAATTTGAAAATTTTAACTGCCCCCCAGACCTCTTTGTAGGGTCTGCCAGAAAAAAGCTTGACTGTTGTGAATGTGCTAGAAATGAATTCTGAGCAGAAGCTCCCTCTGGTGGTTACAAACAGTATTGAACTATCCAATAAAGATTGTGAAGATTGGCGATCAGGTGTTACTGACTGGTCTTATATAAGGGAGGTTCCCTCCCATCAGGGTTGCCGGTGATCAATTGTTCTGGTCTCATCTTTGATTCCTGTTCACTTTGTAGCTTGCTGTTTCGTGCCTGCATCTTCTGCTAACAGATAAGACATTTTCTTCTTTTAGTTTTTTGTGCTTGCTTTTTGCATTTTGTCCTGCACTTCTGTGGGGGTCTGCCGGGTCCCCTCCGGGGGCTTGTGCTCCTCTCAGTTTAGTTCAGCCACTGTTGTTTGTTCATTTGCCTTTTCCAGTTTTTTCAGTGGCTGCTGTTTAGTTTTGTTACACCAGAGAACTAATTTAGGTGGTAGAGGTCGTGTGATCTCAGGTGTTTTTGTAATTAGTAGAGTTGGTACTTTTCAGGGTTTTTTGGGATTGCAGTAAGTGTCCTTCCTATCCTTTTCTATTTAGGAAGTTTGGGCCCCAACGTTTGCTCATACTATTTTCTGTCTGTGTCTGTATTTTCCTCTTGTCTAACCGCCATTACATGTTTGGGGGCTTTCTATGTTCTTTGGGGATCTGCTCCGGGGCAGATAGTTTTCCTCTTTCTGTCTTTAGGTGTAGTTAGCTTCTCAGGCTGTGACGAGGCGTCTAGGACCAACGTAGGTACGCTCCACGGCTGCCTTTAGTTCTGGTGGTTAGTCAGGGTACTGCAGTCCCATAGATTCCAACCTCTCTGGTGTATTTCCTTTTTTGCCTGCTCTCCTCAGCTACCAAATCATAACACTTGACTTTCCCATCGACAACCATTATACTCGTTACTTAAAAGGAGCATTCGAGCATAAGGAATTGCTTGGTTTGAGCAACGAGCCCCCAAGCATTTTAGTGCTTGCTCATCTCTAGTGATTTGGAGTTATCAGATGAAAGTCAGTAGACTAGGCTCTAATGGGTGCAAATGGGTCAGGAAGAAGCAAGGCAAAAAGGAGTTAACAAATCGAGAAATTGAAGAAACTGCCAAGTTCGGTGTAGAAAGCCTGATGATATGGGGTTGTTTCACTGCCAAAAGTATTGAATATTTGACCATGATCAATAGTGGCCTCAATGCTGAGCTATATATGAGTTTCCTACAAGACAAGTTACTTCGTACACTTGAGTACTGTGGGTTTGAAAAGGATGACATAATGTTCCAGCAGGACAACGACCTGAAGCATATGTCAAGATTGATGAAGAAATGGTTCAATGACAATGAAGTAAAGGTGCTGGATAGGCTTCCACAGCCACCAGACCTCAACTCAATAGAACACTTGTGGGTAGAGTTGAGCGAAACAGGTCGGTCAGATTCAAAAGTCGCCGACTTCCACCAAAGTCGGGTTTCGCCGAACGAAATCCGACCATAGCATGAAGTCGACCATGTGTTCGGTAAAACGAGTGCCAAAGTCGGTATTTCCAAAATGCTTGCAGGCGCCTTTTTTCAGCCAATGAGCAAGGATGTACACTGTGGGCAACGAGATGACATGAGCAGCGTCCACTAACATCTTAGAGAAGGGCATTGCAGTGATTTGCTTGCTTTGGGGGGCGTCATAGTGTCTATAAAAGCCCTGAGCGCCAACCTCCATTTTACTTCTGCCGATCTTAACAGTAGGGAGATGTTGCTGATGCTGTTTATTAGTAGGGAGAGAGTTAGGGCTGGAAAGAGAAGTTCTTCTGTGCTTGTGCTGATAGCAATTGTGCTGTACAGTTAGTGTGCAGTGACAGGGGAGGATTTTCTTGTGTGCAGCAGCGCTGGTTATTAGGCTGCCTGATAGCTGTATTGCTGTGTGTATACTGCTGTGCAGACTGCTTTTTACACAGCACTAATACTTTTATTCTTTTTTTCTGCACAGTTACCGAGCGTTCATTTTTTCCCACACCGTATAGAGCTGTACGCTCCTCACACACTACCGTGTACCGGCTGGTATCACGGACAAATACATGCTGACTATCTGTATGTGACTCCGGAAATATATACGGAGATTTAAATTTTCCCCTACACTGTGTACAGCTGTACGCTTCTGATACAATAAATGTAGTACTTCCCTTAAATAATGGTGTACAATTAAATCCTAAACTCAAATCAACATTAGAAACCATACCCTTCTACTACTTAAAGTAAAAAAGTTCAAAGAGAGTTTTTTTAGAAAATTGAAAAATATTTTTATTATGAACAGATTAAAATTACACTAAATAATAGAGCAACTCAACTAAGCAGGCAAAATGTACAGGGAAAATATTTCCTACAAGTAACTACTAGGGCATTTAATATTAACACATGTATAAAGCATTCATAAATCTAAATTTACAATAAATCGGCAATAAGGTTATTTTCATTATAAATTTTCCCATCAGGGATTAAACTACCAAACCAAATATGGACGATTAAATAATATTAAAGCCCTGCAATATACCTAAAAAGTGACATATATTATATTGCCCTCAAGCATTATATTTCGAATCTTATACAAGTAATCTCCCTCACTGATTGACCATATACTATTATAATCGGAGCCTCAACGGAGATCTCCATGCACAGGAATATATTCCATGAAATAATCACATTTGGTGGCTAATTACCACCATATATTTCAGGACCTGGCAATCCTATCATCACCACAATGTGGAAAAACGCAATCAGTAGGGTTAATAAAGATCACATTAGGCGGTTGGATGCCATCATAAATGTCAAATGGCCGCTGTTAAAACAACCAAACCGCCCCATTAATCACAGCATAATAGCTGCTAAGCTGAAGGAAATTTACAATGACACTTTAAAGGTCCGTACTTACATCTAAATCAAAGATTCCCCTGGGCCTGTCACCTCAACGCGCGTTTCACCGCTTCTTCGTCAGGAGGCGTGGCCTAACATAGCTCTGGTAACAGTATATATAAGACTCAACTGCCAATGAAAGTTCTCATTTGATTTAGTGCCAGGTCAAATACTGACCTCTTTAATTACCACGATCTTCCCTCACCCATATCCCCTCCTCCATTCCTTTGCAGCTCAGATGGTTACCTGGCAACGGATCGTAAAGGCGGCGCACGAACACAGCAGGGTCTGTCTCATAATAAAGGCATTTCCTTCAGCGCACGGAGAGAGACGCGTCCAGGTGCTGCTTAGCAACCATGAACAAGCCTCTATTCCACTCAGCACATCAGGAAACCCAGACTTAGCCGGCTATAATCGTGCGCTCCGGATCTCAGTACCAACCACTAAAGACTACCAATGTGCAAATGTGCTCACTAATTTATCATATTGTCAATCCTAAACAAATAATAGTGATTCAATAAAATTATTACAATGATACCATCGCATCATACAATTAAATATATTAATCCCTGAAAAAAGAGGGAAGAAAGGTCCATCTAATCAAGAAGGACTAATGTTATTGGATCATCAAAGTATATATTATAATATATAAAATATAATACATAATATATAATAATGCCTTCAATTCATTTTAGTGAAACTTTGTAATAGAATAATAAAAAATAACAAACTGAAAAAATAATAATAACGTGAGTCTAATAAATGTACACCATTATTTAAGGGAAGTACTACATTTATTGCTATATTCTGTTTTATAACAGTTCTTTATTTCCCGGATATGGATTTCAAAGCTAGGGAGAAAGCCTGGCAAGATAAAGCATCTGACTTGTTTAAAAAGAGCAACTCTACTAATTTTAATGATACTCAGGACGACATTAAGGATCTAATGCAAAAATATAAAAATCTTCTAAATAAAAAAACCCGTATATGGTGGACTAAAGCCTCCTTAGATAATTATAGCAAGCAAAAAGTTATTCCTCGTGGTCTAAGGGTACAGTTATATCCTACTTTTGATCTAAATAATGTGGAATTGATGAGCAAATGGGAAATGGCCTCATCTATCTGTTCATTAACATTCATGGAGATAATTAATGTCAAAAATTCATCGATATTGGAAGAAATTGATGTAGATCTTAGCTCCATACAGAAAGAATTAACATCAAAAATGAATGGTGAGCAATTGGAAAAAATTCTATGACGGTATTAATCAAGATCTGGAAAAGTGGGAAAAGCAGATCAGCGCCACTAAGATGAAAAAATTGCAACGAGATTTACAAGATTATGATCAAAAGAAAGTGTATCGTTGGCAGACTAGAGTTTCAGGCAAAAATAGAAAGCATTCCCTCCCTAGGAGCCCATCTGTATCATCAATGTCTTCAACTTCCAGCGCGGCTATTTCTCTACATGAGAATGAACAACATAGTTCTAAACGTATGAAAACAAGATTTGGAACAAAAAATAAATATACCTCTTGGCAACATTCTAATTCCAATAGGAGAAATGACCACCCAAAGGTAATAAATTTGTCCACACATGTATTAACTAAAGAGCAAATTGAATTATTGGATAAAGGTTTAACCTTTTCCCCTCCTCAACCTCTAGACACATTCACGGCCATAAAAGATGTACATCTTTTTGCAAGAAAATTGATGCTTAAGAGATTTCATGAAAAATCCATGATGGGGTTAACACTAGAGACAGAGGAGGAAAGGGAGGCTCTAGCAATTCTTGAATCCCTGGCAGAGGAAAATGCAGATACGGATATGGTGAGTGCTTTTCCCTCCCACCTGGTGAATAAATCTAAAAAGTTTCCTAGTACTAATGCATGTTCGGCCATTGATGTATTTGTGAAGTTGGTCACTAATGATATAGAAAAGATCAAAGAAAACTTCTATCCTAATCCTAGAAATCAAAAAGAGAGGAGAATTATTAAGGAAATGCAGAGTTGGAATGATGTAGTTTTTAAAAAAGCCGATAAAGGCGGGAATCTTGTCATTTGGCCGAATGAAATGTATATTAAACAGGCTCACAAATTGTTGATGGATGCAGAGTGTTACAGGAGGTTGACCCATATTCCATTAATTGATTATCAAGGTGAATTGATTGAAATTATGACAAAAGCTTGGGAAGAGGGCGTTATTCCAAAAAAATTATTAGATAATGTTAAAGAATGTAAACCAAAGTTACCGACTTTCTATTTGATCCCCAAGGTTCATAAAAACCCGACTGATCCTCCGGGCCGCCCAATTGTTTCAGGAAATGAGGGATTAAGTGAATTGAGCTGCCAAATAATTGACCATTATTTAAAACCATTGGTGACGTCACTACCCTCACATATCCTTGACACTACGGCAGCCCTGAGACGTCTGGATCAGTTGAACCTTGGGGACAATATGATATTAGTGACAGCCGATGTCGAGGCATTGTATACCTCTATTCGTCATGTACAAGGACTCGAGGCTGTATCATGGTATCTAAGGAATAGCAATTTAGATCCCATACTTTCAACTTTCATCTTGAATTTATTAGAGTTCATCCTGACACATAACTGTTTTATTTTTGATCGTCAAGTATATCTCCAGTTGCAGGGCACGGCAATGGGGGCAGCTTGTGCCCTGCTTATGCTAATCTATTTTTGGGCTATTGGGAAAGGGAAATCTTTCAGAGCTCCCCCATTGCCGGTGCAGATAAAGTCCACAACTGGATAAGGTATATTGACGATGTTATGTTTGTCTGGGAGGGCTCTGTAGCAGAATTGGAAACCTTCATGTCCACTTTGAACAATAACAATTTGAATATCCGTCTAACTTACTCGTACGGACGAAAAGTCAATTTTTTGGATATCAACATAATGGTACAAGACGATGGCTCCATCCACACAGATATCTATAGAAAAGCCACGGCCACTAATTCGATACTCCATGCGCAGTCCTCGCACTTAAAATCCACGATTCGTTCTATCCCGTAAGCCAATATCTAAGGGCTAAGAGGATTTGTTCAACGGAACAAACATTTCAACATCAGGCCAGAGATTTATATTCCAGGTTCCGTGAAAGGTCATATAGTCACAGACAAATTAGATACGCTTATAGAAGGGCTTGTGATGTTTCACGTAATGACCTTCTATATAAAGAAAAAGATCATAGCGTGAGTGATCCTAAAATAGTGAGACTTATTACCCCTTTCAACGAACAATGGAAACAGGTGACGGATGTCATCTATAAGCATTGGAATGTTGTTCTGACAGACCCAGTATTTAAGAAAATTCTGACAGACAGGCCACATATAACAGCTAGGAGGTCAAGAAATCTTTCAGATTTATTAGTCAACAGTCATTTCTCCAAAAATCAAAAAGAATCTTCTAGTTTTTTGGATACGCAAGGTTTTTTTCCCTGTAGAAGATGTAAAGCCTGTGCCAATACAATGCGAGGGAGAGAATTTCAAAATTCAGATCAAACTCGTACATATTCAATTAGAAAGTGCTTAACATGTACATCCAAAGGGGTAATCTACCTGGCCAAATGCCCATGTGAAAAAATCTACATTGGGATGACAACAAGAGAATTGCGAATAAGAATTCGCGAACATGTTCGTGATATTGAAAAATCGAAGGAATCAGAAGATAGTGAGCTATTAAAAACATTACCGAGACATTTTAAGAAATTCCACAGATCGGAAATAAGTGGTCTTTATATTATGGCGATTGATCAGGTATCCTTGGGAATAAGGGGAGGGAATTTGTTTAAAAAACTATCTCAAGTTGAAAGCCAATGGATTTATCGGCTGAATTCTATGGCCCCGAGTGGCCTTAATGAAAATCACGGGTTTGGGTCCTTTTTGTGAACTGATATCTTTTTAAGCTGTGGTAGTATTTGATTTTAATTATTTTTTCTTTAGTTTTTTATATAGATTCAATTATGTGCCATGAATTTTTCCCTACTATTCTTCTCCTGGATGGTTCTGCAATTACTTACCTGGTTGGGGTGAAGCTCGGAGAGGATTTGATGTCGCTCATTTGAATTTCCAAGCTTCAAGCAACAAAAAAGAGATTTTAATATATACTATTGATTTCTGTACTATTATTTTCATATTTATTAGTATCTCACGTTATTATTATTTTTTCAGTTTGTTATTTTTTATTATTCTATTACAAAGTTTCACTAAAATGAATTGAAGGCATTATTATATATTATGTATTATATTTTATATATTATAATATATACTTTGATGATCCAATAACATTAGTCCTTCTTGATTAGATGGACCTTTCTTCCCTCTTTTTTCAGGGATTAATATATTTAATTGTATGATGCGATGGTATCATTGTAATAATTTTATTGAATCACTATTATTTGTTTAGGATTGACAATATGATAAATTAGTGAGCACATTTGCACATTGGTAGTCTTTAGTGGTTGGTACTGAGATCCGGAGCGCACGATTATAGCCGGCTAAGTCTGGGTTTCCTGACGTGCTGAGTGGAATAGAGGCTTGTTCATGGTTGCTAAGCAGCACCTGGACGCGTCTCTCTCCGTGCGCTGAAGGAAATGCCTTTATTATGAGACAGACCCTGCTGTGTTCGTGCGCCGCCTTTACGATCCGTTGCCAGGTAACCATCTGAGCTGCAAAGGAATGGAGGAGGGGATATGGGTGAGGGAAGATTGTGGTAATTAAAGAGGTCAGTATTTGACCTGGCACTAAATCAAATGAGAACTTTCATTGGCAGTTGAGTCTTATATATACTGTTACCAGAGCTATGTTAGGCCACGCCTCCTGACGAAGAAGCGGTGAAACGCGCGTTGAGGTGACAGGCCCAGGGGAATCTTTGATTTAGATGTAAGTACGGACCTTTAAAGTGTCATTGTAAATTTCCTTCAGCTTAGCAGCTATTATGCTGTGATTAATGGGGCGGTTTGGTTGTTTTAACAGCGGCCATTTGACATTTATGATGGCATCCAACCGCCTAATGTGATCTTTATTAACCCTACTGATTGCGTTTTTCCACATTGTGGTGATAATAGGATTGCCAGGTCCTGAAATATATGGTGGTAATTAGCCACCAAATGTGATTATTTCATGGAATATATTCCTGTGCATGGAGATCTCCGTTGAGGCTCCGATTATAATAGTATATGGTCAATCAGTGAGGGAGATTACTTGTATAAGATTCGAAATATAATGCTTGAGGGCAATATAATATATGTCACTTTTTAGGTATATTGCAGGACTTTAATATTATTTAATCGTCCATATTTGGTTTTGGTAGTTTAATCCCTGATGGGAAAATTTATAATGAAAATAACCTTATTGCCGATTTATTGTAAATTTAGATTTATGAATGCTTTATACATGTGTTAATATTAAATGCCCTAGTAGTTACTTGTAGGAAATATTTTCCCCTGTACATTTTGCCTGCTTAGTTGAGTTGCTCTATTATTTAGTGTAATTTTAATCTGTTCATAATAAAAATATTTTTCAATTTTCTAAAAAAAACTCTCTTTGAACTTTTTTACTTTAAGTAGTAGAAGGGTATAGTTTCTAACGCTTCTGATACAGTACTGTTTTTCAGCTTTTTGTATCCTGGTCAAATCCATACTGAGAGAGCGTCTGTGTGTGACTCCGGAAATATATGTGGAGATTTAAATTTTCACCTTCACCGTATACAGCTGTACGCTTATGATACAGTACCATTTGTCTGCCTTTTGTAAAACGGTCAAATCCATACTGAGTGTCTGTGTGTGACTCCGCAAATATATACTGAGATTTAAATTTTCCCTAAAGTGTATACAGCTGTACGCTTCTGATACAGTATCATTTTTCTGCTTTTTGTATTCTGGTGAAATCCATACTGAGTGAGCTGTCTGTGTGACGCTGGAAATATATATGGAGATTTAAATTTTCCCCTACACTGTATACAGTTGTACGCTTCTGATACAGTACCAATTTTCTGCCTTTTGTATTATGGTCAAATCCATACTGAGAGAGCGTCTGTGTGTGACTCCGGAAATATTTACAGAGAGTTAAATTTTCCTCTACACTGTATACAGAGGTATGCTTCTGATACAGTACGGTTTCTCTGCTTTTTGTATTCTGGTCAAATCCATACTGAGTGAGCGTCTGTGTGTGACTCCGGAAATATATACAGAGATTTAAATTTTCCCCTACACTGTATGCAGCTGTACGCTTCTGATACAGTACCAATTTTCTGCCTTTTGTATTATGGTCAAATCCATACTGAGAGAGCGTCTGTGTGTGACTCCGGAAATATTTACAGAGAGTTAAATTTTCCTCTACACTGTATACAGAGGTATGCTTCTGATACAGTACGGTTTCTCTGCTTTTTGTATTCTGGTCAAATCCATACTGAGTGAGCGTCTGTGTGTGACTCCGGAAATATATACGGAGATTTAAATTTTCCCTACACTGTATACAGCTGTACATTTCTGATACAGTACCATATATCTGCTGGTATTTTTGGTACATTTTCCCAAACATGAGGAATTATAATGGAAGAGGCCGCGGACGTGGGCGGGGAGGGCAAGCTGGTACTGATGGTGGTGGTGGTGCATCTGCTGGTAGTGCCAAAAACACAATAGCACCTAAGGAATGAGGTGTTGAGCCTGCATCATCATCTGGCTCCAGAAGGCCTGGAAGGCTCCCTTTTCTGGGAGTAGGTAAACCGCTTTTAAAGCCGGAGCATCAGGAACAGGTTTTGGCTTACATTGCCGAAACAGCCTCCAGCTCTATCGCCTCTCTTCTGAAGTTTCAAAAACTGCAAGCACTAAGTCGTCAGTGCAGGTTCCTTGTCAGGAACGACACATTTCCTTGTGTCCTTCACCCCCAACAAAAGTGAAGGATGCGGCAGGCCACACTTCAGATTACTCCCTGGAGCTCTTTTCACATACCATGCCTGGGTTATCAAGTGAAATCCTGAATTTCTCATTTAACTCTACAAATGAGCAAAAATGGAATAACAAGAAAATTTTTTTTTCCAAAAACGCCGGAGGGCAGGGAGGAAGCACCGAAGAACAACAAGGAACTCTTACCAGATTCAAGCGAAGGAAAATGAGGAATTAGAAGTAACGAATGTTTTGAATATATCCTCACAAGAATTAACCCCTGATCAAACAAGGGTGTTATCTCTAGGTCTCAGCTTTGCACCGGATATTAACTTTGATTTGTTTTCCACCATTTTGGATATAAATAAATTTGTTAGAAATCTCACTGTCAAAAAACACTTTTTTTCTGAGACTGATGAATTGGTTAATGTAGAAAAATCGCATGTGAATGAATATCACAAATTAAATTTCAAAGAACAATATGCATTGTTGAATTTACATAATCTATCTAAATATCAAGCACATGAACAAATAACTAAAATTCATCAGTCTCAGATGCTGAATGTTAAAAATCCTTACTTCTATTCAGACAAGAGCCAATTGTATGGATAGATTTCAGGATACAATAGAGAGAGAACTCAGAAATCTATCCATAGAAACGACAATTACAGGTGGCTCTAATATTATTGAGAGTAATATCACTCCTAAACAGAAAAAAGCTCTATGAGTTAAAAAATATGGATAGTATCATCATTAAACGTTTTAGTTATGAACAAAACTGACTATAGGGATAAAATGAATGAATTGCTTTCAGAGTCTGATGTTTATGGTAAATTAAAATCTGATCCTACTAAAATATATAACGAACAAATAGAAAAAATCATTACAGAGGGTCTTCATTTAGGCATTCTCAGTAAAAAGCAGGCAGATTATATATATGTTTCAAAACCTATTTTATCCATAATATATGGTCTGCCAAAAATTCATAAGGGATGTGTAATCCCACCAATGAGACCTATAGTTTCTGGAATAGGCTCTTTTAGCGAACGTATGTGTGAGTGGGCAGATTCTCTATTATAACCCTTAGGCTATGTGCACACGTTGCGGATTCTGCTGCAGATCCGCAGCGGATTTTCCGCTGCAGATCCGCAGCAGAATTGCAAGTGATGTACAGTAGCATTAGATTCAATGTTAAACAAAAAACGCAGTGCACATGCTGCGGAGTTTTCCGCCCGGAATTGGGTGCGGATTTAAATCCGCATCATGTCACTTCTTTTGTGCAGTTCCGCAGCGTTGTCAGACCTGCTCTATATAGAAATCCGCAGGTCTGAAAACACAGTGGAAATCCGCACAAAAACCGCGGCAAATCCGCAGTAAATCAGCAGTAAATCCGCAGGTAAAACCCAGGTCCTTTTACCTGCGGATTTACCAAAATCTGCGCGGAAAATTCCGCAGCACAATCCGCACCGTCTGCACTTAGCCTTAGTGTTCAAGCTTCCAGGTCATCTGAAAGATTCTCGTGATGTCCTAAGTGCTTTCTAGGAAAAAAAGTGGACGAAAAATTTATCTTGGCTAAGTTGTAATGTTATTTCTTTGTATACATGTATAGCCCACTCAATAGCCATTGAAGCATTGCGGTTTTTTCTTGAGGAATACAGTGAATATACAATTGAATTAATAGAATATTTGATAGAAGTGATTCAATTTCTCTTACAGCACAATTACTTCTCATTTGATGGCACTATATATCTGCAGAAGTCAGGAGTCCCTATGGGAGCTAAATATTCACCATCTTTAGCTAATTTATCTATGGCTTTTTTGGAAATAAAATATATATATTCTGATGTAAATCCATTTCATAATAATATCCATTGGTACGGCAGATACATCGATGATACCCTCATTATGGGGGAGGGTGATGTATCTGCCGTACCTGCATTTATTGAATATCTCAACTCTAATAATATGAATGTCAGATTTACTTATAAACATGATTTATCTACAATTGTCTTTTTGGATTTGGAGCTGAAAGGAGTACTAGGCAGGGTAATAGTCACAAAAACACATGTCAAACCAATTAGTGGGAATACAATGATTCATGCCAGCAGTGGACATCCCAAACATGTTATCAAGGCTATACCAGTTGGTGAGCATATAAGGCATAGAAGAAATTGTTCCGACCTTGCAGATTTGAAAAAAGAATTTAATCAGCTGAATAAAAAAATGAGACAACGAAAATATCCACATTGGTCTATTAAAAGAGCCAGAACAATAGCACAAGACAGAAATAGGGAAGAACTGCTACAATCGATACCTAACTCAACTAATTCCAATAAAAAGTCATATGTCAGCTTACGTTACTCTAGGCAGTTTAATCAGATTAAAAAAATCATACAAAAGTGTATTCCAATTTTGTATGAAGATAAAACCTTGGAGGAAATTCTGCGTTCAGGAGTAAATATTGTAGCCAGACGCGCACCAACTGTTAGGGTCTGTGGAACGCACCAAATATATGAGGTAGAGAGGTGCGTTCGCAGCCCGGGGTCCACCGTGCAGGCAGAACCTGCTGCTAGTAAAATGGCGAAAGTAGCGAACTCTGTTATCCCGCAGAGTCGCTAAAATAAATGCCGTAGCGCGTTGTGGCAGTAAGTGCGAACTCTGTTAATACCCAGAGCCGCTAACGGAAATTCCACAGCGCTATATGGCGATAGGTGCGAACTCACTTAGCTTCAGTGAGCCGCAAAGTAAAACACTAGGGCGCTGTCTAGCGTCGAAAGCAAACCCTGTTACGTCACAGGGCCGCTGAGGAAAAGTGCTGTGTCCTGTCAGGCTCTCAGGTACACAGTTAAGTGCTAAGCGTACATAACGCGTGATCATGTGCTAATGTCCTCGCGGGAGTCACCCGCAATCTATGGCGTCTGAATGCCAGACCCTGAATACGGCAATCAAAACTCCTCACCGGTTACGCCGGTAATCTAGGGCATCTAGGACACCGACCCTGGCCAGCTACCATACCAAACTCCTCACCGATTAAGTCGGTATTCTAGTGGCTTATTTCAGCCGGGTCCCTAACCAAACATACGCATGATCACACTGGCGCATAGCATACAATGGTTGATATTAGCGCATGGCGGCACAGCCATGCTACCCTTTTATAGCAACAGCTACAGGACCTTCCAGGAACAAGGACCAATGAGAAGCTGTTACAAACACACGTAGCTACATGACCTTCCTGGCGGACCAATAGGAGCCGCTGCAGCACCTGAACATGTGACCCCTGATCTCCAATGAGAGATCTCACTCTGGGCATGCTCAGATGGGAAAACGCAGGACTTTGTCTCAAAGACGACTGCTCCAGCACTGGCTATAATAGCAGATCCAGGAAAGGCAGCAGCAAGTCACTGCACAGTAGAGGAGTGGGCAAGACGCCTGGACTGACGTCTCTGCTGAGCAGGCTCCACTGCGGCCGGAGATGAATGGGAGACCGCAGCTGGATGGGTTCGAGACTCCCCTTGTGCAGCAGCGGGAACTCGAACCCTAACATTACCCCCCTTCTCTGGGCCTCGCTGCGTTCAAAGGCAGCGATGAGCTGCAGAGCGTGAACATGCTCGGTAGGCTCCCAGGACCTATCCTCAGGCCCATAACCCCTCCAATTCACCAAATAAAATTTTTTGCCTCGTACCACCTTGCACCCAACAATGGCATTCACCTCGTAGTCATCCGAAGACGAACCCGACGTCCCGGCAGATGACTCAGGCAACCGGGAGATGACCACGGGTTTTAGGAGGGATACATGGAAGGTGTCGGAGATACCAAGGCGAGGCGGAAGGGCCAAACGGTAAACCACAGGGTTCACCTGCTCGAGAACCTTGAATGGACCCAAATAGCGGGTGCCAATTTAGTGGATTCCACCCGTAGCCTGATGTTTCGGGCGGAGAGCCACACTAGGTCGCCAGGAGAAAATGTCGGAGCGGGACGCCGATGAGCATCGGCAGAAGACCTCATCCTTTCCTTGGAAGCCTGAATGGCATCCTGGGTGCGGTCCCATATGTCCCGTGCTTCCACAGCCCAGTCTGCCACCATGGAGTCAGCGGAAGCAACGGGCATGGGCACCGGTACAGGCGGATGCTGGCCGTAATTTAAGAGGAATGGGGTCTGTCCGGTGGAGTCAGCCACAGCATTGTTTAGCGCAAACTCCGCCCACGGAAGCAGAGATGCCCAGTCATCCTGCCTGGCAGAGACAAAATGTCGCAAGTAGGTGACCAAGGTCTGGTTGGCCCTCTCTACCAACCCATTCGTCTCGGGATGATATGCAGAGGAGAGGTTCAATTCAATGCAGAGTAGATGACTAGTGTTGAGCGATACGATAATGTAAATATCGGCTATCGGCCGATATTAGCTCTATCGGCCTTTCGATAATTCGTTTCGATATTTTCGTCTTATCGAATACCGGAATCGGATTTGTCACTGTCACTGTCTGTGTCCGTCGGTCGGGTCTGTCACTGTCAGTGTCCGTCGGTCGGGTCTGTCAGGAGTCAGCGGCACTTACCTGGCAGAAGATCTCCGGCGGTCACGTCCTGGACTGCTTCATGGCCGCCATCCTCTTCTCCCCGGCGGTCACATGCAGTTTCTCGCGATAACTGCAGTGACTGCTGGGTAATCCCGGCCGTAAAGCAGTCAGTCCGATGACGTCACCGCCGGGGAAGCAGGTAATCAGCTGTGCTGCGTCGCGATGACAGGCTCTGCCTGTCATTGCGATGTAGCAGAGCTGGATCGTCGTGGGACTGTCGTTATGGACTGCGTCGGACAGGTGGTATACTGTTGGTTTGTTTTTTTTCTTTTTTTACAGGAGATCGATGGCGTCGCAGGAATGAGAGTACAATAAAAGAAATGAAAACTGTGTTGTCTTTTTGACAGTCTTTTAATACCAGGCCGCAGCAGTCTGCATTTTACTTGGCTGGTTAACAAAAATAGGGGGACCCCTACGCCGTTTTTTTTTTTCGAGGGGATCCCCTATTTTTGTTAACCAGCCAAGCTAAGCAGACTGCTGTGGCCTGGTATTATCAGGCTTGCAAGGTCCATGGATATTGGATCCTTACCAGCCTGAAAAACCAGGCCTCAGCGGTCTGCTTCATCTGGCTGGTTAACAAAAATAGGGGGGACCCCACGCCACTTTTTTTTCGAGGGGATCCCCTATTTTTGTTAATCAGCCAAGATATGCAGACTGCTGTGGCCTGGTATTATCAGGCTTGCAAGGTCCATGGATATTGGATCCTTACCAGCCTGAAAAACCAGGCCTCAGCGGTCTGCTTCATCTGGCTGGTTAACAAAAATAGGGGGGACCCCACGCCATTTTTTTTCGAGGGGATCCCCTATTTTTGTTAACCAGTTCCCTCTGACGTCACTGATTGTGTCCCTGGCTGACCTGAAGTGAAAGTGGAAAGCAATCAATTAAGCTTTCCACTTCCTCCCTGTCAGCCAGGAGAGGAACTCATTCATTTGGGGGTTTACTGTGAGGCTGCAGCATTAGCTGCGGTCCTGCAGTAAACATTAACCCTTTCTGATGGATTACACCGTGGGACCTGACTGTACATCGGATTGGTAAGAATAATTTTGCTTTATTATTTTATTTTTATTACAGGAAATGGTTTTAGCAGGTAAATAAAATATGGTCAAAAACTGTGTGATTATTTCATTAAACTTATTTTTTATTAAAGTGTGTGTGTTTGATTTTTCTTTCATACAATAGGATTAATAATTGATAGTTGTCTGATTGACAGCTCTCAATTATTAACCTGGCTTAAAGTGACCTTTCAATTGCAAGGTCATTTTAACCCCTTATTAACCCATTCGCCACCGCTACAGGGCAATGGGAATAGACGGGCAAAGTGCCAGAAAGGGCAAATCTAATTAGAGATTTGCCCTTTCTGGGGTGTCTGGGGGCAGATGTTAGTAGCCGGGGGGGCCAAAAATAATGGTCCCTCTCTGGGCTATTATTATCTGCCCCACTCACTGGCTTTGTCTGTCTGGTTGCGAAAATAGGGCGGGAGCCCACGCATTTTTTTTCAGCAATTTTACACCTCATATATATATATACATGTCATTGAATTTGTGACACATATATATATATTTATATTTATAGTTCATACACTTCTACATAGTATAATAGCCGCTAATTCAATTGCCGGCTTTTGTGAAAATGCAGAACCCGACATGAAATGACACTTGGTTTACATAGAGTTAACCATGTCTTTTCATGTAGTTTGATATCTGATTTGCACAAACAATTACATGAGTGTAAGTGTGCAAAATTTCACACCTGTAGGGGTTAATTAAAGGTGTAAATTCGTAGCAAAAAAGTCCGTTTTTTTTACAACGAATTTACACCTTTAATTAACCCCTACAGGTGTGAAATTTTGCACACATAGACTGATGTAATTGTTTGTGCAAATCAGATTGCAAACGACATGAAAAGACATGGTTAACCCTATGTACACCAAGTGTCATTTCATGTCGGGTGCTTCTGTCTTTTCACAGAAGCCGGCTTTACCCGGCAATTGAATCAGAGGATATTTTACTATGTAGAAGTGTATAAACTATACATATATGTATATATATATACATGTCACAATGACATGTATAATATATATATATGTATTCTATGTGTGTATATTTAGTGTTTACAAGGAAATAAAGGTTTTTTTTAGTTGCAATATTTTGTTCCCATAGACTTACATTGGACTTCCGGTATCGAAATCGGATATCGACGATATTTAGTGCTATCGGCGATACAATTTCGATACGATATTTTTAGATATCGAGCACTATCGCTCAACACTATAGATGACACAACTCTCTCCAGAACCAGACGCAAATTGGGGACCTCGATCGCTGACAATCTTGTCTGGCATACCGTGTAGACAGAAGATGTGTCTAATAAATAATGCTGCCAAGGCCCGTGCGGAAGGTAACCGTGGTAGCGGCACTAAGTGCACCATTTTGGAGAAGTGGTCAGTGATCACCCAAATGATAGTGCAACCCCGAGACTTAGGTAAGCCCACCACAAAGTCCATCCCGACCATCTCCCAGGGCCTGTCTGCCACCGGCAAAGGAAAAAGTAACCCAGCTGGCCGTTGTCGAGGGGACTTGTTCCTGGCGCAGGAGACACACGCCTGAACATACTCCCTGACGTCACGGACCATATGTGGCCACCAGTATGTCCTCGTCAATAGCTTATTTGTCCTCTTTGCCCCAAAGTGTCCACCCACCCTGGACGAGTGTGCCCAAGAGAGTACCTCCGGTCGCAAATTAGTGGGCACAAAAGTCTTGCCCGGAGGCACAGACTCTAGCGAAACCGGGGCTACAGTTCTCAGGCTTTCTTCAGGGACAATAAGCCGAGGCTCCTCATCCTCCTCCTCTGATGACACTAAGGAGCGAGAGAGAGCGTCGGCCCGAACATTCTTCTCACCGGAGAGAAAATGGGGGTGAAATGGAACCGAGAGAAGAATAGGGACCATCTGCCCTGGCGAGAATTTAGCCGCTGAGCCGTTTGCAAATATACCAAGTTCTTGTGGTCGGTGAAGACTTGAAAGGGAAAACGAGCTCCCTCCAGAAGATGTCTCCACTCTGAGAAGGCCAATTTCATAGCCAGCAACTCCCTGTCCCCGATGGAATAATTCCTCTCTGCTGGTGTAAAGGTCTTAGAAAAGAAGAAGCAGGGATGCTTCCGACCTTGAGCATCCTTTTGATATAGGACTGCTCCAGCACCAACAGAAGAGGCGTCCACCTCTAAAACAAACGGTTTATCAACATCAGGGCGATGTAATATGGGAGCACTGGCAAAATGCGACTTGATGGAAGAGAACGCCTTGGAGACCTCCTCAGACCACAACTTGGGATTTGCTCCCTTCTTGGTGAGGGCTACCAAGGGAGCTACCAAAGTCGAGAAATGGGGAATGAACTGGCGATAATAATTAATGAACCCCATAAAGCGCTGCACCGCTTTAAGAGAATGGGGTTCTTGCCAGTCCATTACAGCCTGTAGTTTGGCAGGATCCATAGCCAATCCCTGGGCAGAGATGATATAGCCCAGAAAAGGTAAGGACTCCTGCTCAAACACACATTTCTCCAGCTTGGCATAGATGGAGTTTGCCCGTAAGAGGTCGAAGACTTTGTTGACATCCTGTCACGAAGTATAACAGATATATTCTATGATAGTAACATATATCTAATGAGACAACATTCTATATTTCATATTATAGAAAATATCAACATGTATACGTAGAATCTGCCAGCAATGTCTTACCTGACATAATATCCAATGTATTGTGGGTCTATACTGTGCACGTGAAACGCTGTCTCAGGATAGAGGTGGACCGGGGTCTATGCTGACCCTGAACTGGGGTCCTGACTAGTCCCTCTACCTGGAGGTACTGTTAATGGTACAGAGGTCCAGGCCGCCAGCGTAACCCTGTCTCCTGTAGATCCCTGACCACTGTAATCTAGTCCTGAGAAGGACCCTGATTACCACCACAGGGAATGGGCAGGTAACAGCTTACACACAGTCAAATACAAACGAGACAGACAGGGGGTAAAGAAAACACTGCCTTGCATACAAAACTTCCACTACAGAGGAACACAAAAGGTTAAGAAGATAAACAATAAGCGAGGAGAGGAAAAACCACAACAGGCACTCTTAGCTTAAGTCTTCTCAGAAAGGATCCGCTCTGCTGGTCTGAATGAATGCTTTCACCGGCAACTTCCCCAGCAGACCAGCAGGTATATGAAGGAAGCTAATTAACAAAACATCAATCGCAGCTGGGCGAGGCTGGTCTGTCCAGCATCGAGAGAGAAAGAATTAACTCCCTCAGTGCTGAAAAACACCCAGCACCAGAAACTCAGCTGTGCGAAGTCAGGGTGTGCAATCGCGACGATCTCCGCCGCGACACACCCGTGACACATCCCTCCGGTGAGAGTCTATATCTGGTGAAAAGATGAGAATATCATCCAGATAGACTACCACAGAGGTGGAGAGCATATCCATTCCATTAAAGGAATAGAAGAATCCAGGATATCTATAAACAGAAAGACAGTGAGGAAACACTTAGCTAACCTAAATGAATTCAAGTCTCCAGGTCCAGATGAATTACACCCCAGAATACTGAAGGAGATAGCAGAAGAAATTCTTGAACCACTGTCCATAATCTTTGAAAATTCTTGGAGAACAGGAGAAGTCCCAGAAGACTGGAGAAGAGCAAATGTTGTTCCTATCTTCAAAAAGGGGAAGAAGGTGGACCCAGGGAACTACAGGCCGGTGAGTCTGACTTCTATACCAGGAAAGATCTTTGAACAATTATTAAAGAACATGTATGTAAGTACCTGCATAAGAATGAAGTGATTAAACAGAGTCAGCATGGGTTTGTAACTAATAAGTCATGTCAGACTAACTTAATTTCCTTCTATGACAGAATCACTGACTGGGTGGATCAGGGAAATGCTGTAGATATGGTATATCTTGACTTCAGCAAAGCATTTGACAAAGTATCTCACACAATCCTTATTGAAAAAATGACTAAGTATGGAATGGACAAGGCAACTGTTAGGTGGATTCATAACTGGCTTAGTGATCGGACTCAAAGAGTGGTCGTAAATGGCTGCACATCCAGTTGGAAGACTGTCTCAAGTGGGGTACCACAAGGCTCTGTTTTGGGCCCTGTATTGTTCAACATCTTTATCAATGATTTAGATGAAGGAATTGAGGGTAAACTGATCAAATTTGCTGATGACACAAAGCTAGGTGGGGTAGCTAATACTAGAGAAGAGAGAGAGAGGATTCAAAAAGACATCAATAAACTGGAGCAGTGGGCAGCAACTAACAGAATGGTTTTTAACAGGGAAAAATGCAAAGTACTACATCTGGGCAATAAAAATGAAAAAAGCATATACAAAATGGGAGGAATAGGGCTAAGTAACAGCAATGTGAAAAAGACTTGGGTATACTAATTGATCACAGACTGAACATGAGTCAACAGTGTGATGCAGCAGCAAAAAAGGCAAATACAATTCTAGGATGTATCAACAGAAGCATACAGTCTAGATCACGTGAGGTCATTATTCCCCTCTACTCCTCTTTGGTCAGACCTCATCTGGAATACTGTGTCCAGTTTTGGGCACCACATTTTAAAAAAGACATCAACAAACTGTAGCAAGTTCAAAGAAGAGCCACCAGAATGGTGACCGGTCTGCAAACCATGTCCTATGAGGAACGGTTGCAGGATTTGGGAATGTTTAGCTTGCAAAAAAGAAGACTGAGAGGAGACTTAATAGCTGTCTACAAATATCTCAAGGGCTGTCACATTGTAGAAGGATCATCTTTATTCTCATTTGCACAAGGAAAGACTAGAAGCAATGGGATGAAACTGAATGGAGGAGACACAGATTAGATATTAGAAAAAACTTTTTGACAGTTAGGGTGATCAAGGAGTGGAACAGGCTGCCACGAGAGGTGGTAAGTTCTCCTTCAATGGAAGTCTTCAAACAGAGGCTGGACAGACATCTGTCTGGGATGATTTAGAGAATCCTGTTTTGAGCAGGGGGTTGGACCAGATGGCCCAGGAGGTCCCTTCCAACTCTACCATTCTATGATTCTATGATTCTATGATCCCGGAAGATATCATTGACAAAGTCTTGGAAAACAGCGGGAGCATTACAGAGCCCGAAGGGCATCACCAGGTATTCGTAATGCCCATCCCTGGTATTAAAAGCTGTCTTCCACTCGTCCCCTCATGGATGCGAATTAGGTTATAGGCACCACGTAGATCAAGCTTGGTAAATACTCTTGCTCCTCGGAGCCTATCAAAGAGCTCAGAGATTAGGGGCAACGGGTACTTATTCTTGACGGTGATGGCGTTAAGACCCCTGTTGTAATGTGTATAGTACAGTTCATATAGCGTCTTGTGCTTGGGTGCGATGAAAATACATGAGACACAGGTTTGATATAAAAAGTCTTGTATTACTTCATACAAGTTGGCAAAAATAGTCACACAGTTTGCAGACACAGAAGCAGGAGACACAGCAGGCCAGAGTAATCTAAGCTCAGCAATCACTCTCCACAACAGGTTCAGGATCTTCTTCTCTGTTACCGTAAGTCCATGCAAACGTGGGTCTTTCAAAGAGCAGGGTTCAGAGTCCACAAGTGCTTCAGAGTTCCTCAGTAGGAATAGCTGGAGTACAAGGTCCAAGGCTTCAGGAGTCAGGGCACAGGTTCACTGCAGGCTAGATTCTGAAGCACTGATTGCTCAGCTGTGGCTGCTTAAGAAGCAAAAGGAGAGAATCAGGGCGGGAACATGCAAGCTGGAAACTCCACATTGACTGAGGGCAAGATAGCTGCAGCAAGACAGAAAGTAAAATGGCTGACGAACAAACTGAGTTTCAGGAACATGTACACAGAACCTTACATTACTCCCCCTTAGGGACAACCTCCGGATGACCTCAGACCAGGCTTGTGTGGGTACCTCTGATGAAACTGACGGAGCAAGCGAGGAGCATTAACGTTATTGACTGGTTCCCATGAGTTGTCCTCCACTGGGTAGCCCTGCCATTTAATCAGATATTGTAACTGATTTATATACAACCTGGAATCTAAAATCCTTTCCACCACAAATTCTTCCTGACCATCGACTAGCACTGGGTCAGGGCAAGGAGAAGAACGTCCAGGAAACGTATTGGGTGTCGCAGCCTTTAGTAGGGATACATGAAAGACAGGGTGGATTCTCATAGTTCTGGGCAGTTGAAGACGACAAGCAACGGCACTTATAATTTTACTGATTTTATAGGGTCCAATGTACTTATGTCCCAACTTAGACGATGGAATCCTTAACTTAAGATTTCTGTTTGACAGCCAGACCAAGTCTCCTACCTTGAAAGCTGGTGCAGGTTTACGAAATTTATCTGCTGCTTTCTTGTACCTTTCCTGAGCCGATTCCAGATTCTCCTTTAGAAGATCCATATTCTTCTGTAAAGACGTGATTCTTTCAGCCACTGCTGGTAAAGGCGTTTCTATGGGAAATCGTGGTAGAATGTTAGGATGATAACCTAGATTAGAGTAAAAAGGAGACTGCTTAGTGGACGCACTCTGAGAGTTGTTATAAGAGAACTCAGCTAATGGAAGTAGATCCACCCAATCATCCTGTAGGTGGCAGATAAAGCAGCGGAGATACTGCTCCAGGGTTTGATTGGTTCGTTCGGTCTGTCCATTAGTCTGGGGATGAAAAGCAGAAGAAAGGTTTACTTTAATGTCCAATGCTGCACAGAAATTTTGCCAAAACCTTGAAGTGAATTGCACCCCTCGATCCGAAATAACCTCATCCGGTACTCCATGTAAGCGAAACACATCTTTAATCATCAAATCTGATGTCTGTTTTGCAGTGGGTAAGCCGACACAAGGGATAAAATGAGCTGCCTTTGTTAGACGGTCAACCACCACTAGAATGGTGTTCTTCCCTTGAGAGGTTGGTAACTCCACAATGAAGTCCATAGAAATGGATCCCCACGGGCGGGACGGGGTGGGAAGAGGCTGTAACAGACCAGTTGGTGAGGAGCGAGGTGTTTTGCATCTTGCACAGACTTCACATGAAGTGACATAGTTTAAAACATCCTTCCTGCAAGTGGGCCACCAAAAGAAACGAGAAAGGAATTCCTGTGTCTTTAGAATTCCTCTATGCCCAGCTATCTTGGAATCGTGAATGAGTTGCAATACTCTCAATCTGGCTGTTTCAGGAATATACAGGCGTTGTCCCTGAATCCACACACCATTCTTAAAGACAAGACTTACGTCCCTTGGGGGTTGTGCCAAAAAGGAATCCGCATGGTATGCTTCCTTGATGTCCTTAAGTAGGTCTTGATTATGAATCACTCCTAGGAATCTAGAGTCAGGAAGAATAGTCTTAGGAGGATAATTGGACGTTTCTCTGCTGAGTAAATCCTAGAGAGTGCATCAGCCTTTCCATTGCGCGATCCTGGTCTATAAGAAATGATAAAATTAAATTGGTTTAAGAAAATATTCCAGCGAGCCTGGCGAGGAGTCAGGCACTTAGCCGACCTGATAAATTCAAGGTTACGATGGTCTGTCAGGACGACTATTTGCTGTGCAGCTCCCTGAAGAAGGTGTCTCCATTCTTTGAAGGCGGCAATAATGGCCAACAACTCTCTATTGCCCACATCGTAGTTCCTCTCAGCCGAAGACAACTGCTGGGAAAAGAAGGCACAGGGATGCAAGACATTCTTCTCACCTGTTCTCTGAGAGAGTATAGCTCCAACGGCACAGTCTGAAGCATCCACCTCTATTATGAAGGCAAGCTCGGGGTTGGGATGTACTAGGATAGGTGCAGTGGTAAATTTATCTTTTAGACGGGAAAATGCTTCCTGGGCTTGGGGAGTCCAGGAGAACCTAGACTCTTTCCGGGTAAGTTGGGTGATAGGTGACACTACCTCAGAGAAATTCCTAATGAAACGTCTATAGAAGTTGGCAAACCCGATGAAGCGCTGTACCTCCTTCACATTTCTAGGACTTGGCCAATCCTTGATGGCTTGGGTTTTGCTTCCATCCATACTAATTCCTTGTGTAGACAGTACATACCCAGAAATTGAATTTCGGTCCTATGGAATTCACACTTTTCAAGTTTGATGTAAAGATGATTTTGTCTTAGACGTTCCAAGACCATTCTCACATGTCCATGATGTTCCTCTGTGGAGTTAGAAAAAATTAGAATATCATCCAAATAAATCACCACGAATGTATCTAGGAGATCCCTGAAGATGTCATTCACCAAGTGTTGGAAAGTGGCTGGGGCGGTACTCAGACCAAAAGGCATAACTAGATATTCAAAGTGTCCATAGCGTGACCTGAATGCAGTCTTCCATTCATCCCCAGGTCTAATACGGACTAAGTTATAGGCCCCACGAAGATCTAGTTTAGAGAAAATTTTGGCATGCCGCACTCTCTCCAACAACTCAGGGATTAAAGGCAATGGATAACGGTTTCTAATAGTAACCTTATTGAGTTCCCTATAATCTATGCAGGGTCTCAGAGATCCATCTTTCTTCTTTACAAAGAAGATGGGTGCACCTGCAGGAGATGAAGAGGGGCGTATGAAGCCCTTGGATAGATTTTCGTCTATGTAATCCTTTAAAGCCTTTAGCTCGGGCCCCGCCAGGGGGTAGATCTTACCAAAAGGTATCTCTGCTCCAGGCAATAATTCAATTGGACAATCATATGGACGGTGAGGAGGAAGCTGGTCAGCGTTCTTCTTGTCACATAAATCCACATAGTCCTGGTATACAGCTGGTAGTTCAGGGACTGACATGGTTCCTTTAGGAACAGAGCAAGCTGAAACTTTTGGACTCATCTGTTTCTCTGGAAAGTGTAATTCCTTGGTCTCCCAGTTAATGGTAGGATTCTGAGCCTGCAGCCATGGTAGCCCTAGAATAATGGGAAAGTGGGGAGAAGAGATAAGCATAAAGGACAGTTTCTCTTGATGATCTTTACCCATGAGAACCCTCAAAGGCTCTGTTTCCTGATCCACTGGTCCAGAGGTCAGCAGGGAGCCATCCACAGTTTCCATCTGTACTGGAGTAGCCTTCTTCACTGAACGTATCCCTGTTTCAGAGCAAAGGAGACATCCATAAAATTTCCACTTGCCCCTGAGTCGATCATAGCAGAGCTAGACACCCAAGCTGAGTCAACCCAGAGTTTGATGGAAAGAAAGCAATGAGAATTGTTTTTCTTACAACTCAGCTGGGACACCACTGAGGAAACTTGAAAAATGGCAGCGTTTACACAGTCAACGTCCTCAGAGGTAACGGAGTTTAAGTCCGAGAAATCAAGATCTGTTGCTGCAGATCTCTCTGGAGCCTGAGGCTCGGACCTGACAGATCCCCTCTCGCAACACTCACAGTGAATGAGTGCTGCAGTAGTCTTACGAGAACGGCTGGGGCAGTTTATAATGAAGTGCCCTGACTTACCACAATAGAAACATAGATTCTCCTTAAAACGATGTTCCTTGCGTGCATCACTAACCCGTCGTTGTAAAGAGTCTACCTGCATGGGTTCAGGTTCAGGTTCCCGTGTAATCCTACTCAAAGGTTCCTTAGCTGGAGAGGAAGGTAGGAAAAGGTTAGTGCGATTGCTTTCGAACCATCTCTCTTGCCTGCGTTCAGTCAGACGAGTATCAATACGGATGCAGTAGTTAATAAAGTCACCTAACGCAGTGGGAGGGTCAGCACGAGCAAGTTCATCCTTAATCAGTGGAGATAACCCCTTTCGAAAAATAGATTTTTTGGCGGAACTGTCCCAGGTGGTATCAAGGGCCCATCTCCTGAAATCCAAGGCATATTCAGCTACCGAGTGCTTACCTTGGCGCAAAGCTAACATGGCTGCTTCAGCTGTTGCACCTCGATTGGGGTCATCAAACACCTGCCCCATGGCTGAAATAAAAGCATCAAGGTGATTCAAACAATCATCCTCCGTCTCAATCAGAGGGTTTGCCCACATCAAAGCCTTGTTGGTAAGCAACATAATTATAGTAAGCACCTTAGATCGTTCAGTGGGAAATTGTGAAGCATGTGCAGGAAAAAAAAGATTGCATTGATTAATAAATCCCCTGAATTTCTCACGTTCACCGCCAAAACGAAAAGGGGGCAACTTGGGAATCCCAGAACTCGGGGCTACGGCAGGAGCCTGGACTCGCTCCTCTAGAGCCTCAATCCTGGCTCGCAAATCCTGGGCAGTCTGTCCAAACACTTGCAAATTGTGATTAGTGAGGTCCTGTAGGCTTGCAAAACGGGTCTTTATATTCTGCAAATCTGCAAGGATATTATCAGTCACTCCGCAAAGTTCCTTTATGCGGGCCTCCATTTTCCAGATCTTTTAAAACAGGAGTACTGGAAGGAGAGGAGAAGAAAAAAAAAAACAATAGTGTTTACCTGTGGTAACACTGCAGAGAGAAAAAAAAATTAAGGGAACTGCTCACCTGGAATGGTTGTGAGAAGTCACAACCACTGTCATCACAGAAAGTTCAACCGGACATCTGATATCCACAGTTACAGCAGTCAAAAAAGAGAAAAGAAAAAAAAAACAATAGTGTTTACCTGTGGTAACACTGCAGAAAAAAAACTTAAGTGAATTGCTCACCTGGAATGGTTGTGAGAAGTCACAACCACTGTCATCACAGAAAGTACAACCGGACATCCGATATCCACAGTTACAGCAGACACAGCCTTTCCAGACCCAGCAGACACTAACGTTTGGCTTCAGAATCTTGTAATGTGTATAGTACAGTTCATATAGCGTCTTGTGCTTGGGTGCGATGAAAATACATGAGACACAGGTTTGATATAGAAAGTCTTGTATTACTTCATACAAGTTGGCAAAAATAGTCACACAGTTTGCAGACACAGAAGCAGGAGACACAGCAGGCCAGAGTAATCTAAGCTCAGCAATCACTCTCCACAACAGGTTCAGGATCTTCTTCTCTGTTACCGTAAGTCCATGCAAACGTGGGTCTTTCAAAGAGCAGGGTTCAGAGTCCACAAGTGCTTCAGAGTTCCTCAGTAGGAATAGCTGGAGTACAAGGTCCAAGGCTTCAGGAGTCAGGGCACAGGTTCACTGCAGGCTAGATTCTGAAGCACTGATTGCTCAGCTGTGGCTGCTTAAGAAGCAAAAGGAGAGAATCAGGGCGGGAACATGCAAGCTGGAAACTCCACATTGACTGAGGGCAAGATAGCTGCAGCAAGACAGAAAGTAAAATGGCTGACGAACAAACTGAGTTTCAGGAACATGTACACAGAACCTTACACCTGTAGTCAATGCATGGACGTAATTCTCCGTTCTTCTTTTGCACAAAGAAGAACCCTGCCCCTGCTGGTGACACCGACTTCCTAATGAACCCTCTTGCCAGATTCTCCTGAATGTACTGGGACATGGCCTCCGTCTCAGGGAGCGAGAGGGGGTATACTCTCCCCCGAGGAGGTTCTGCTCCAGGCAAGAGATCAATAGGACAGTCGTAGGGGCGATGAGGTGGAAGAGTCTCCGCCGCCTTCTTGGAGAAAACGTCTGCATATGCCCAATAACACTGAGGAAGAGAAGTAAGCTCTACGGGTATCTCTGTGGTGGTGACCTGAACGCACTCCCTGATACACCTGCCTCTACATGAATCACCCCAACCCAGTATCCTCCCAGAGGACCACTCAATATGGCGGAGAGTGGTAACGGAGCCAAGGTACTCCCAGCAACACCTCGTCTATTCCCTCGGGCAGGACAAGAAAAGAAATACTCTCCTGATGGGACGGGGACATGGATAAAGTGAGAGGGATCGTCTGGTGGGTGATTTGGGAGGGCAGAGTTGATCCATTCATTACTCGCACAGTCACCGGTTGGGCGAGCATCACCAGAGGTATAGTGTGGCGGAGAGCAAATGCAGAGGACATGAAATTCCCCTCGGCTCCGGAATCCACACAGAGCTCAGCGGAGAGCGTGGATGGACCTACTGTAATTGTCCCTTTAAAGGACAACTTGGTGGAAAATGCCGCAGTGTCTAGTGAACCTCCTCCCAAGGTCACTAGACGCGACCGTTTTCCCGACCGCTGTGGACATTTGTTGGCATAGTGTCCTAACTGCTGGCAGATGTTACAGACCACGGGTACTCGAGCGGCCCGGGACTTAGGTCCCACTTGAGAAACCTCCATGGCCTCATGGGAGTCGGGTGCCTGGCTGGAAGATTCCAGAGGTCTGGCGAAGGTGGGAGCCAGCCGGAACCTCTGCCTACACTGGGACCGCTCCAACCTCCGCTCGTGAAAACGGAGGTTGATGCGGGTAGATATGGCGATAAGCTTCTCCAGTGTGGCGGGAATCTCCCTGGTAGCCAAAGCATCTTTAACATGATCATCCAGTCCTCGCCAGTAGACTGGAATGAGTAGTTTATCCGACCAGTCTACCTCTGAGGCCAGAGTCCGAAACTGGACGGAAAACAGACTGACCAAAGACGAACCCTGTGCCAATGCCAGCAGTTGTAGCGCCGTATCGTGGGTGACCTGAGGTCCTAAAAAGACCTTTTTTAGAGCCTCCAGAAAACGAGGAGCACTCCGCACCACATGGTCGTCACGCTCCCACAGCGGGGTGGCCCACTCCAACGCTCTGCCTGACAGAAGCGAAATTATAAAGCCCACTTGTGCCCGATCCGTGGGGAAACGTGCAGCCAGAAGCTCGAGTTGTATAGAGCACTGACTCACAAATCCCCTTGTCTGGAAGCGGGAGGTGGGATATTGTGGGGGCAGAGGTGGCAGTGGACACACTGGCTGCAGCCACGCTAGCAGCCTGAACAGCGACTGCGGTAACATCCACAGCTGAGATTGTGCACTCAAGAGCCGCCAACCTACCCTCCAGCTGCTGGATGTCCCGTAGTAGACGCTGGTCATCCGCCATTTTACCAGCCAGACCCTGGCGCTAATATTATGTTAGGGTCTGCGGAACGCACCAAATATATGAGGTAGAGAGGTGCGTTCGCAGCCCGGGGTCCACCGTGCAGGCGGAACCTGCTGCTAGTAAAATGGCGAAAGTAGCGAACTCTGTTATCCCGCAGAGTCGCTAAAATAAACGCTGTAGCGCGTTGTGGCAGTAAGTGCGAACTCTGTTAATACCCAGAGCCGCTAACGGAAATTCCACAGCGCTATATGACGATAGGTGCGAACTCACTTAGCTTCAGTGAGCCGCAAAGTAAAACGCTAGGGCACTGTCTAGCGTCGAAAGCAAACCCTGTTACGTCACAGGGCCGCTGAGGAAAAGTGCTGTGTCCTGTCAGGCTCTCAGGTACACAGTTAAGTGCTAAGCGTACATAATGCGTGATCATGTGCTAATGTCCTCGCGGGAGTCACCCGCAATCTATGGCATCTGAACGCCAGACCCTGAATACGGCAATCAAAACTCCTCACCGGGTACGCCGGTAATCTAGGGCATCTAGGACACCGACCCTGGCCAGCTACCATACCAAACTCCTCACCGATTAAGTCGGTATTCTAGTGGCTTATTTCAGCCGGGTCCCTAACCACACATACGCATGATCACACTGGCGCATAGCATACAATGGTTGATATTAGCGCATGGCGGCCCAGCCATGCTACCCTTTTATAGCAACAGCTACAGGACCTTCCAGGAACAAGGACCAATGAGAAGCTGTTACAAACACACGTAGCTACATGACCTTCCTGGCGGACCAATAGGAGCCGCTGCAGCACCTGAACATGTGACCCCTGATCCCAATGAGAGATCTCACTCTGGGCATGCTCAGATGGGAAAACGCAGGACTTTGTCTCAAAGACGGCTGCTCCAGCACTGGCTATAATAGCAGATCCAGGAAAGGCAGCAGCAAGTCACTGCACAGTAGAGGAGTGGGCAAGACGCCTGGACTGACGTCTCTGCTGAGCAGGCTCCACTGCGGCCGGAGATGAATGGGAGACCGCAGCGGGATGGGTTCGAGACTCCCCTTGTGCAGCAGCAGGAACTCGAACCCTAACACCAACTATCGGAGATTCAGTGTCCCCCAGTTATTTTTCATCTCGTGAAATTCGTCATAACTGGCTTAAAGGGAATCTGTCACCCCATTTTCGCCCTATGAGTTAGGGCCACCGCCATCAGGGGCTTATCTAAAGCATTCTGGAATACTTAAACTCAACAGAAATAAGGTACAGTGCAGTTTAAAATAATAATAATAAAATTAAAAAATAATAGTATATAATAAAATAATTAAATTTTACACAAAATTCTGAACCCCACTTCAAAGTGCGGTTGACAAAGCCAACCCAAAATAGAAATAGAACCCAAGTGCAAAGGAAAAGGGGGAAGAACACCACAAGGCAGGTAAAGTATACAATGTGAAAGTTTTATTGAATACAATGACAATTATAAAAACATAGTACAAACATAAAAATAATAATAATAACAGCAATAAAAAGGAGGCATGAACACCACCTAATAATAGGCAATACCCAGTTTACCAATGTATATAATCAGGTAAGTATATAAATTGAATATATATTGTGCGATAATTATCGCACAATATATATTCAATTTATATACTTACCTGATTACAGTCAGGGCCAGAAATATTTGGACAGTGACACAATTTTCGCGAGTTGGGCTCTGCATGCCACCACATTGGATTTGAAATGAAACCTCTACAACAGAATTCAAGTGCAGATTGTAACGTTTAATTTGAAGGGTTGAACAAAAATATGTGTTAGAAAATGTAGGAATTGTACACATTTCTTTATAAACACTCCACATTTTAGGAGGTCAAAAGTAATTGGACAAATAAACATAACCCAAACAAAATATTTTTATTTTCAATATTTTGTGGCGAATCCTTTGGAGGCAATCACTGCCTTAAGTCTGGAACCCATGGACATCACCAAACGCTGGGTTTCCTCCTTCTTAATGCTTTGCCAGGCCTTTACAGCCGCAGCCTTCAGGTCTTGCTTGTTTGTGGGTCTTTCCCTCTTAAGTCTGGATTTGAGCAAGTGAAATGCATGCTCAATTGGGTTAAGATCTGGTGATTGACTTGGCCATTGAAGAATGTTTCACTTTTTTGCACTCATGAACTCCTGTGTAGCTTTGGCTGTATGCTTGGGGTCATTATCCATCTGTACTATGAAGCGCCGTCCCATCAAGTTTGCAGCATTTGGCTGAATCTGGGCTGAAAGTATATCCCGGTACACTTCAGAATTCATCCGGCTACTCTTGTCTGCTGTTATGTCATCAATAAACACAAGTGACCCAGTGCCATTGAAAGCCATGCATGCCCATGCCATCACGTTGCCTCCACCATGTTTTACAGAGGATGTGGTGTGCCTTGGATCATGTGCCGTTCCCTTTCTTCTCCAAACTTTTGGCTTCCCATCATTCTGGTAGAGGTTGATCTTTGTCTCATCTGTGCATAGAATACTTTTCCAGAACTGAGCTGGCTTCTAGAGGTGTTTTTCAGCAAATTTAACTCTGGACTGTCTATTTTTGGAATTGATGAATGGTTTGCATCTAGATGTGAACCCTTTGTATTTACTTTCATGGAGTCTTCTCTTTACTGTTGACTTAGAGACAGATACACCTACTTCACTGAGAGTGTTCTGGACTTCAGTTGATGTTGTGAACGGGTTCTTCTTCACCAAAGAAAGTATGCGGCGATCATCCACCACTGTTGTCTTCCGTGGGCTCCCAGGTCTTTTTGGATTGATGAGTTCACCAGTGCTTTCTTTCTTTCTCAGGATGTACCAAATTGTAGATTTTGCCACTTCTAATGTTGTAGCAATTTCTTGGATGGTTTTTTTTCTGTTCTTGCAGCTTAAGGATGGCTTGTTTCACCTAGATGGAGAGCTCCTGTGACCGCATGTTTCCTTCACAGCAAAACCTTCCAAATGCAAACACCACACCTCAAATCAACTCCGGCCCTTTCATCTGCTTAATTGAGAATGACATAACAAAGGGATTGCCCACACCTGTCCATGAAATAGCCTTGGAGTCATTTGTCCAATTACTTTTGGTCCCTTTAAAAACAGGGTGGCACATGTTAAGGAGCTGAAACTCCTAAACCCTTCATCCAATTTTAATGTGGATACCCTCAAATGAAAGCTGAAAGTCTGAACTTCAACTGCATCTGATTTGTTTTGTTTCAAATTCATTGTGGTAATGTCTAGAACCAAAATTAGATAAATGTTGTCTCTGTCCAAATATTTATGGACCTAACTGTATATACATTGGTAAACTGGGTATTGCCTATTATTAGGTGGTGTTCATGCCTCCTTTTTATTGCTGTTATTATTATTATTTTTATGTTTGTACTATGTTTTTATAATTGTCATTGTATTCAATAAAACTTTCACATTGTATACTTTACCTGCCTTGTGGTGTTCTTCCCCCTTTTCCTTTGCACTTGGGTTCTATTAGCATTCTGGAATACTGTAGATAAGCCCCCGATGTTACCTGAAAGTGAAGAAAAACGAGTTATATTATACTCACCCAGGGGCGTTCCGCTGTCCGTTCGGGTCAGATGGGCGTCGCGGTCATGTCCGGGGCCTCCCATCTTGTGATGAAGCAGGCGTGTTCTTTCTGCCCTGTCGCGGCTCCTGCGCAGGCGCACTGCTCTGCCCTGGTGAGGGCAGAGCAGAGTGCTACAGTGCGCAGGCGCCGGGAAAGGTCAGAGATGTCCGGCGCCTGCGCACTGTAGTACTCTGCTCTGCCCTCACCAGGGCAGAGCAGTGCGCCTGCGCAGGAGCCGCGACGGGGCAGAAAGAACAAGCCGGCTTCGTCACGAGATGGGATGCCCCGGACATGACCGCGACGCCCATCTGACCCGAACGGACAGCGGAACGCCCCTGGGTGAGTATAATCTAACAAATTTTTCTTCACTTTCAGGTGACATCAGGTGCTTATCTACAGCATTCCAGAAGGCTGTAGATAAGCCCCTGATGGCGGTGGCCCTATCTCATAGGGTGAAAATGCGGTGACAGATTCCCTTTAAAACAAAAGGCTTCTATAAATGTGGGGCTCGGATATGTAAAACATGTGGGGTAGCAAAAAATGAAAAAAACTTTTGCGACTCAGGAAAAACACAGACACATATTATCAAAGAATTTATTAATTGTAATACAGAAAACGTTGTCTATTTAATTATATGCAATGTATGCAATTTAATTTATGTGGGATGTACAACTAGAAAATTGAAAGTTCGCATCACTGAGCATCTTCGAGATATAGAAAGTAAAAAAAATTGATTTCAGAAGTATTTCTATGGCATCCAAATATTTTGCAGATTGCCATCAGGGAAATACTAAATCTATGCAGGTAATAGGTATAGAACATGTTCGCAAATCAGCCAGAGGAGGTGACTCTAAGGCTAAGTGCACACGTTCAGGATTATTTGCGTTTTTTTCGTGTTTTTTCGCGGGAAAAAACGCGTCAAATACGCATGAATTAAGCATCCTATCATTTGGAATGAATTCCGCAATTTTTGTGCACATGGTGCATTTTTTTCCCCGAAAAAAACGCATTGCGGAAAATCTAGCAACATGTCCATTAATTTTGTGGATTTCTAGCGTTTTTCCCGCTATATTATTGACCTAGAAAGTTCAGGAAAAAATCGCGGTAAAACGCGTCAAATCTGCGCAAAAAAACGCACCAAAAACGCTCAAAAAACACGCAAAATCTGCGCAAAAAAATGCGTGTTTTTGCCGCGAAAAAAGTCCGGTTTTGCTCAGGAATATTCTGCAAACATTCCTGAACGTGTGCACTTAGCCTAAAAGACGCCTTCTCACTAGAGAAGCATTTTGGATTTTTAGCTTGAACACCAGATACCCTGAAGGGTTAAACAAAAGAAATTAAATCATGCATCATTACTGAGAATGATAAATGAAAAATCAGAACAGGCATTTAAATTCCTGTTTAGCATTGTTATAAGCCTGTACAGTAGTGAATTTATTAACATTCATATACCTATAGCATCTACTCTGAGTGCTCATTCATTCGTAGTGTTCATGACAGGCTTCTTTGTTTCAATACACATCGTGCAGATGACGCGTTTTATGGTGCATAAATGGTGGACTAGAGGCCACATAGTCGGGACACTCTTACGTTCACTTTTCTTTAGATAGAACGATAAATACCTTATTTTTGATTGGTGGAATATACATGTTTTCTCCTAAAATGTAATTCAATCATAGAGATATGGTAGTATAAATTTATATGCAACTAATCGGATCTTCTTTATGAAATTCTTATGTTCATTTTTCTTTAGATAGGATGATAAATACCTTGTTTTTTGATTGGTGGAATATACATGTAGCGCTTTGGAAAAAATTAAATTGATAAAAATCTATGTGTATAAATATATCCATGCACTACCTTATTGAATTTTGTAAGATTGAATCATTTACATATATCGGTATAGATTTATATATCAGTAATTGAATTTTACTGCTATATTCCTAACATCTATATTTTTCCTGAATAGAATGAAAAATTATGACATACTGTTTCCGCTACTCCTGTTTCCACTACTCCGGTATCTTATTAATGAGATTTATTGTCATATCCACAAAATATGATCTAATTAAGAAGTTTTTTCTGAATATACTATCGTTGAACAAATGGGGAGCAATGAAATTAGTAGGACATCAAAAGCTTCCAGAAAATCACCATAAAGTTAAGAAAAAGAACTGATGCGAAAAGAAAATCACTTGAAATAATAATATTTTTAATATATGTTACAATTTTATGTGCACTGTTAAACTTTTGAGCATTTGGAGTTATATCCATTATTTAGAAGACGTCATGGGTGATTCTGTTGCAATGGATACATATAATTCAAGCAGAATTATCGCTCAAACACCTGAGAGTTAAATTAAGAAACGTCTGTTTCCAATCATATGACGTTTCAACAGCTTACCCATGAGTCTTCAGTAGCTTTAAAAATGCAGGCGGGTAATTTATTTTCAGCTTTGACAAAGACCATCTAAGGTCGAAACGCATTGCTGGTACAGCTAGTAGTGCATACTCTCCGCTTTTTGCATTTGGAGGACACCGTTATGTGACGATTTTATTTTGGATTGAATAAAGAATTGCACTTTCTACAGAAGCTGGACTGCTCCCTTCATTTGCTCTGCTGCTGCATGTCTTGGTCCGGACTTTCGGTCTCGTGCTCCGGTGGTGGTTGGTGAGCTGCATACGGTTAATACCCTTAACTTTCTTTTACATTGAAATCCTGAATTCCCCAGTCCAAGATGAATATGACATGGAGTGCACTGATGCACAGCCAGTGCTATACGATTCTGCTGGTACATTCACCAAGAGCACTGCATTGCCCTCGCAGTCTACTGAGCCAGATTCTGACCCTGATGAAACTCAGGTGCCCCTTCCCACATACTTTACCACCTTACATGGTGACACAGAGGAAGGTGCAGATGAAATTGAAGAGGAGGTGATGGATGACCCAGTTGTTGACCAGGATTGGCATCCATTGGGGGAAGAGGATGCCGCTGGCAATAGCTCAGTAGAGGAGGATCCACAGCAGGCATCGACATCGCAGCTGCGGTTATCTGACAGGCCCGTAGCAGTCCAAAAACGTGTTAAAAACCAAAAAGAGTTGCCGGACAGCTTGGCCAGACGGTCAAATTAGCACAGCATGCAAGCCCTGAAAATTTATCCCATAGTAGGAAGAGTGCAGTGTGGCACTTTTTTTTAGCAAAATCCTATTGATGAGGCAAAGGTTATTTGTAAGAAGTGTGGAAGGACCTTTAGTCGAGGGAAAAATCTCTGAAATTTGAATACCAGTTGCATGTTTAGACATTTAACCATCATGCACTTGCAAGCGTGGACAGACTACAAAACCTCAGGTAGCACATGTGCACCTGCTCCGACTGAAGGTAGCCAGCAACGCTACATTGCTTCCCCCACTGTAAGCCCACCGGTTAGCACACCACCAGCAACAAATGTTGAGGTGTCGTCGCAAGACCAAAGCAGTCAGGGAATCACAATGTTTTTCCAACGAGAGACTGAATCTAGGCCATCACCACCACCACCACCATCACCATCACCAACCCCCTCTCAGTACGCCATGTCCACCGCTAGATTCCCTATATGCATCGCTCAAGTCCAGCTCACCCTAGCAGACACTCTGAGTAGGACAAGAAAGTTCTCATCCTCTCATCTGCTGGCTTTGAAATACTACATTGCCAAACTAATCTCATTAGAGATGATGCCCTTCCGTTTGCTTGAAAGCGTAGCATTCCGAGAGCTCATGGCCTACGCTGTCCCACGCTATGACCTACCCAGTGCACTTCTTTTCCAGAAAAGCCTCCCTGCCCTCCACCTGCATGTGAAAGACCGCATTGTCCATGCACTCAAACAAACAGTGAGTGGAAAGGTCCACCTCACAACAGATGCATGGGCCAGTAGGCATGGCCAGGGCTGTTATGTGTCCATCACTGCGCACTGGGTTAATGTGGTGGATGCAGGGTCCACAGGAGACAGCGGTGGTGGGACAGTGCTGCCTAGCCCACGGTATAGGCAACAGTTGGCTGTAGGCATTCGAACCTCCTCCTCCTCCAGAAGCGAAAGCTCGTCGACAGAGCGCAGTTGCACGAGCACTCCACCCGCAGCTGCCAGTGTTGCAAACGTGGTGTCCCACTATCGAACATCTAGTGGTAAGCATTAGCAGGCTGTTTTAAAGATGATGTCTTTGGGCAACAACAGACACACCGCTGAGGTACTGGCTGACTACTTGCAGCGAGAAACTGAGTCATGGCTGGGCAGTCTACATCTTGAACCAGGCAAGGTGGTCAGTGAAAACGGCCGTAATTTTGTAGCAGCCATAGCCCTGGAAAAACTCAGACACATACCTTGCCTGGCTCACATCTTGAACCTGGTGGTGCAGTGCTTCTTAAATAATTATCCAGAGTTAACAGCCCTGCTCCATAAGGTGCGAAGACTGTGCTCGCACATCCGTCGCTCGCCCGTAGACTCCAGTCGTATACAGAGGCTGCAGCGATCGCTCCACCTCCCCAAGCACCGCCTAATCATAGACGTTGCAACAAGGTGGAACTCCACCATGCACATGGTTGAGAGGCTGTGTGAACAGAGGCAAGCTGTAATGCATTTGTGGGAGGATACACGGGCAGGCAGTTTGAGGGCAGGCATCGAGTTGTCGGGTGTGCAGTGGTCAAAGCTGAAAGACCTCTGTAAAGTACTTCAGTGTTTTGAGGAATGCTCACGGCTGGTAAGGGCAGACGACGCCATCATAAGCATGAGCATCCCACTTATGCATCTGCTCATGCAAACTTTGACGCACATTAAGGATCAGGCGTCTGCAGCGGAGGAGGAAGAGGAGGAGGAGGGAAGCCTTGATAACAGTCAGACATTGTCTGCTCAAGGAACTGTCCTGGATGAGGTGGAGGAAGAAGAGGAAGAGAAGGAGGAGGAGGATGAGGGGGATCATTATTTTGGGGAGGAGGATGCTTCTCAGGGGGCAAGAGAAAATGTTGGCTTGCCAAGCTCAGGTACAGGGTTTGTGCGTGACTAGAGGGATGTGGTTTGGCAGAAAGTGCTCCTCCACCCACCACTGGCAGTGCATCATTGACACCTGGAACATTGGCCCACATGTGTGATTATGTCTTGCGGATCCTAAAAAGAGACCCCCGCATTGCCAAAATTTTGAAGGATGACAACTACTGGTTGGCCAGCAATCTCGATCCACGCTATAAAGGCAAATTACAGAACATCATGCCACAGGAGAACATAGAGCTAATATTGGCGAACAAACAAGCAACTCTGGCAAACCGTTTGTTAGAGGCATTTCCAGCACATAGCAGCGGTGCAGGTTCTACCACATGCCGTACTGGGCAACATGGAAGAGATGTTTGTGGTGCACACAGCTGAAGTGGCTTTGGAGACAGGGGTTTCATGACCATGTTGTGGACTGATTTCTCGAGTACCGCTCACACGACTGTTAATACTGAATCGATTGCAACAGATAGGAGATAGCAGTTGTCAACTATGGTTCAAAATTACCTCTCCTCCCCTATCAATGTTCTCCCTCACAGTTCATTCCCCTTTGACTACTGGTCCTGTAAACTGGACACCTGACCTGAATTGGCACAATATGCCTTACAGGCGCTCGCTTGCCCTGCTGGTAGTGTGCTATCAGAAAGAGTCTTCAGTGCTGCTTGATCAATCCTGACAGAAAGAAAGTCCCAGCTGTTGACCCAAAATGTTGGTGATCTCACCTTCATTAAAATGAACCATGCCTGGGTTTCAAAGGATTTTGTACCACCTTCCCTGATGACACATAGGTTGCCAGCAAAATCGCTCGCTTTGTCTTCCTCTTCCTCTGACCTCCAATCCTCCATTTGCAGCTGCTGAACGTCCAGCCTACACCTCAACACGTGCCAGTTTTTCCACCTCCCTATCTGGGCTGTACCCCCCCAAGGCTGGCGTCAGCACCTGGCGCACCTGGGCAGGTGCCGGGGCCCTGAGATGTTGGGGGCCCACTCGCTGTCAGAGACACCGGTGTACTATTAGGGGCCATAAGTTTGCCCCCCCTGCTTGCTCAGGGCCCCAGCACTTGCAATACTTACCTCTCCCTGCTCCACAGCTGTGACGTCTTCCGCGTTTCCTGACAGTGACATTCAGGTCAGAGAGCGCGATGACGTCACGTCTGCGCGCCCTCTGCCTGAACAGTCACAGTGCAGAGAGCTGAAAGATGGCGACGCTGAGGAGTCCAGAGTAGAGCAGTGCCCAGCGAGGAGAGGTATTTCATTTTTTTCATGTTTGGAGCAATATATGGGGAGCATTATACACTGGAGAATTATATATGGGGCCCATCGTACACTGGAGCATCATCCATGGGGCCCATCATATACTGGAGCATCATATGGGGCCCATTATATATGAAGCATTATATAGGCCCATCAAACACTCGAGCATCATCCATGGGCACATCATATACTGGAGCATCATGTGGGGCCCATTATATATGGCACATCATATGGGGCACATTATATATGGAGCATCCCATGGAGCCCATTATATATGGAGCATTATATATGGGGACCATTATATTTGGAGCATTATATGGGGCTCATCATACACTGGAGCATCATATATGGGGCCCATCATATACTAGAGCATCATATGGGGTTCATTATTTATGGGGCATCATATAGGGCCCTTTATATATGGAGCATCATATGGAGCACATATGGGACCTATTCTGTATGAAGCATTATATGGAGCCGATTCTGTATGGAGCAATATATGGGGCCCATCATATACTGTATGGAGCTTTATATGCGACTCATTATACTGTATGGAGCAATAAGTGGGGTTCATTATACTCTATGGGGACCGTCCTATACTGTATGGCACATTATATGGGGACCATCATATACTGGAGCATTATGTGGAGCTCATCATAGACTGTATGGAACATTATATGGGACCAATCATGTATGGAGCAATATATGGTGCTCATTAATTTATATTGACCATTATGTGTGGCTCATTATACTATATGAAACATTATATTGGGCCCATTATTCTGTATGGAGCATCATATATAGGGCTAATTATTCTGTATTGCGCACTATGTGGTGGCCATAATACTGTATGGAGGACTATACTGTTTTTGAGCTATTGTAGAATTTACAATAGATATCACTCATGTAATGTAAGAAGTGAAGTATTTGGCATTGTACTATACCTATATTTCTCTTCCATATCAGGGCATCATGAATTGTGGTATGTATTAAAGAGGCACACTGAGACTCTTTTGCCCGAGGCTCACGAAAACCTGGAGCCAGCCGTGCCCCCCCCCACAACTTTAGCCAAATAACCCCCAGTTTTCAATGCGTTACTATTATTATAAAGTAAATTAAGGTTGACAAGCTTAAGCAATAAGAATTGATGTCGTTGGCATTGAAATGGGTAGGTGTGTTTACTGTCCTCCGCTCCCTGCCGACTTTTCTTCCCCATTAACTTGCATTGGGGTCGGTTCGAGTTCCAGTCTGACCTTCGACTTTTTCCGATAGTCGGTCGGGTTCGGGTGCCAAAGCGGTTCCCAAACTTGATCCCGAACCCAGAACCCATTCAAGTACAAGGGGGGCACCGGCTCTGATTGGCGGTAACCTTACTGACGTTACAGCTGGCCACAGAGCTGCAGTTCCTATGGTGTCACACAGATAACAGCGTGTGAGCAGGCAGCTGTGACCTGCATTGAAAAGGTCATTGCTGATTAGTCATCGACTGATGATTTCTACTCTCATCAGCATATGCCTGGTCTAGCTGATAGCAGCGATAGCAGACGACGCTGATGAGAGTATTCACCAGCCAGTCTGTGCGAAGTAAGAAAGTTGTCAATGTGATATATAGTTAGTGCAGCGCATGTTTAGCTTAGTGTTCATGTATTTAAATAATAAATAAAAGAAAAACATAGCGTGGGGTCCCCCTTATTTTTAATACCTAGCTGAGAGAAAGCAGTCAGCTTGGGGCTGTTGTAATTATTTTGGGTAAAACAAAAAAAGCAGCACTCTGTAGCGCCATAGCATGCAAATATAAAATATGAAAAATGAATTGCATTACTGCATTAGAAATATGAAAAATTGAGAAAGCTTAGCGCATAAAATAGCCAATTTATGTGTACCTGGAAGCCACTTAAGGCGTTTCTCATTTTCTGGGACCTAAACTAATGCCAATCCTTGCTTAGACTAAAGTCTTCATCTGTATGGGAACCTATGAATCCTCTCTTTAGGATGAAATCTACATCTCTGTGGAGGGGTAGTAGCCCTGCTGTGATTAAAAACACCTGCTGCTAAAAGGCAGAGTGCTCAGTCAGAAGGCTAATGAATACAAATTTCAAAAAGCTGACCATCACATCCAAACATCAAATAAGTATGAACAGGTGCTTAACTAGAGTCACCAACTCATATACACTAAAACAAAAAAGGCAGCACTCTGTAGCGCAATAGCATGCAAATATAAAATATGAAAAATGAATTGCATTACTGCATTAGAAATATGGAAAATTGAGAAAGCTTAGCGCATAAAATAGCCAATTTATGTGTACCTGGAAGCCACGTTAAGGCGTTTCTCGTTTTCCAGGACCTAAACTAATGCCAATCCTCACTTAAGGCTGGGTCTCACATAACGATACACCAGCGATCCCGACAACGATATGCACTTGTCAGGATCGCTGGTGTATCGCTACATGATCGCTGCTGAGCTGCCAAACAGGCAGCTCAGGCAGCGATCTGGGACAGCGACACTGCGGGTAACATCGCTTAGTTACCCGCAGTGTACGTTGGATACCAGCGCCCTGATGCAGGGAGCTGGTATCCAAGGTACACAGCGGGTTTCCAAGCGCTGCGCGGTGCCTGGAAACCCGCTGTTTACCTTGGATACCAGCTCCCTGCATCAGGGCGCTGGTATCCAAGGTACACAGCGGGTTTCTAGGCACAGCCCCGCGCCTGGCAACCCGCTGTGTACCTTGGTTACCAGCGGATCGCTGGTCTCCCGCCTGTCACACGCAGCGATGCGTGCCTGTCAACGGGAGACCAGCGATCAAAAAAATGTCCTGACATTTCAGCGACGATCAGCGATACCCGGCAGGGGGCTGATCATCGCTGAATGTCACACACAGCGATATCGCTGGTGAGCTCGGTGCTGCGTCACAAAACTAGTGACTCAGCACCGATCTCGGTAGCGATATCGCTATGTGAGACGGGCCCTTTAGACTAAAGTCTTTATCTGTATGTAAACCTATGAATCCTCTCTTTAGACTGAAATCTACATCTCTGTGGAGGAGTAGTGGCCCTGCTGTGATTAAATATGCCTGCGGCTAAAAGGCGGAGTGCTCAGTCACAAGGCTAACTCATATACACTAAAACAAAAAAGGCAGCACTCTAAAGCGTCTTTTTTAATATGGTCAAATGCAGATAAAAGTAATTTAGTTGAAAAAATCACTTAATGACTATTCCCCTCATTTACCCATTTATTAACCTAAATATAAAAAATCAACCTTTATGGATATTGGACTTTTCCCAGGGTAATGACACCAGCTCACAGCTGACTGCTTTGTCTCAGCTGGCTATTAAAAATAGGGGTGACCTCACATCGTTTTATTTATTTATTATTCATATTTATTAACAAATGCAGTAAAATACACACCAAAAGTAAAATTAGTTTACAGCCTCCAAGTGTTCAATCAAATGGAAAAGTCCGGTAACCTTAAAGTCTCCCTTAAAGTGTCCCTTAAGGTTTCCGGGCCTCACAGCTACCCGGTCTCATGGTAGCTCAAGTGAAAGACTGATGACTATTAGACAGATGAGTGTCAGACCTGAAGTTGTTTATCAATCCGGGACTGGCACTGCACAGCATGAGAACCAGCTGCTGTGATCTCATGTGACCTTACAGTAAGGTTACCACAGGTCAAAGGCCATCTCACACAAAGATTACTGTTAGAACAGCCACCTGTGATCTGCGGTGATCTTAATTACCTTACCGCTCATCACTGCAGATGGCATCTCTCACGCTAATCTAACTGTGTTCTGGACAGCCAACCACGTTCCTGACATCACCGCTCACCACATCATCAGGATGTATAAGAGTCAGGGATTACATTGGGATCTCATCATTATGGATTAACGTGCGACAAGTGATGATTACTTTGATGTTTTATTTTTTATTTTATCTTAATAAATGGATAAAAGGGGATTGTCGGGAATGATTTGTTCAATTAAAGGACTTTTCTCTGTTCGTGTCTCTCTTACTTTTGATTACGGAGTTATAAATGAGAATATCAGAAAGACACCTCTCCATTACTAACCCCTGGACTTGATGTCAGCTGACATTACAAAACTGACATCAATACCAACACATCAGGGCAAGTGGGAAGAGTCGGGCAAAACGCCAGAATTGGCACATCTAATGAATGCACCTTTTTCTGGTGAGGATTTAGGCTGCTATTTTTATGCTGGGGAGTGCCAAACATCCATGGCCCTTCCCATCCTGAGACTACCAGCCCCCAGCCTCCTGCTTTAGCTTGGTTGGTTATCAAAAATTGGGTGGACCTCATGTAACTTTTTAAAATTATTTATTTTAATTAAAAAAACGGGCCCCTGTTTTTTGATAACCAGTCAAGATAAACAAGATAGCTGTTTCACCTACACTTGTTATAAAAAATAGGGGGGACCCCATATCTATTTTTTTTCTTTACATGGTTTGTCGGCCAATCACAACCATACCAATACTTGACTGTAATGAGGCTGGAAGTGCTCACACAGGGAAAGCTTGTTGATTGGCTGTGTTGCAGCCTTTCAACAAGCTTTGTTTGGGCTGCCAAACTCAAACAGTAGCACGGACTTACTAGGAAAAGTCAATGTTTGAGGTCAGTGCACCATGTGAGTTAAGCAGTATGCACCAACTTTGGGAAATTTTAGAGGAGACCTGGGATCAGATTTCGATCGAGACATGCTTGAATTTGATTGAGAGCATGCCCAAAAGGATTCAGGCAGTGTTGAAGGGCAAAGGTGTGTTTACAAAATACTAACAAACTAATATAAATATAAATTTAGATTTTTAGAAGCAAAACAGTAACAATGCTGTGACATGACAAGAATCTGTACAACTAATAATATGGAAAATAGTTGCAATTAAAATTTATGTATGAGATAGCCAAGATGATTGTTTATAAAATAATGGTAGTTTCACATTAAACCTGTAGTGGATGGTGAGATATGGAGCCTGAAAGTCAAAAGTTCAAAACATTGCTACCTTTTTGTTCATCACAGTATGTATTATTCACAGACTATTACTCCCATGTTCTATTTGCATTTGGACACCCCAATATGTCTAGGGTACTTGTGCAATGTTTCAACCTTCTCTTTCCCTATCTCTAATGTTGAGGTTCTCTCTACCATTTAACACTCTTTATGTGGTTGCTGCATTTCCTGCCTCAGCTCTTGTAGTGGCTCTGATCATTTTTTCTGCTTTGCTGTGCTTTACCATGTGATAGCTTCAAAGCATTATGGGGAATGCATCAGTGCTTTTGATGTCATATTAAACCCTGTCTCGCTGATGCAGTCTTCAGCATTCGTAATTTATTTTGGTGATTCATGCAAACTGAATTGCAAATTGATTTTACTGGGACGTGCAAATTTCATTTTCAATTTTCAAATTGATTTGCTCATCTCTAGATAGTGAACATTTACGTTATGACCCTTGTTTCCTATTATTATTGTTATCTTTGTCTTGACTATTGGACCAAGCTAACAGTTAGAGACTAACAGCAGAAACATGCATTTTACTGACTCTTGAGCTAAACATGGGCATAAAAGTATATTTTATAGCTTCTGTCATTTCTATTGAATAAAAAATTGGTGGCTCCAGCTAAAAAGTTTCTTAAGGATTAAACCGAATTACAAATATTGGTATTTAGCAAGTCATACAAGGTCAGATGCTTTCTGTCATCATAGCCCTTATTTTAAATACATTGATTAAATTCCTTGTAAAGCAGGCAGTAGTGTTGAGCGATAGTGCTCGATATCTTAAAATATCGTATTGAAATTGTATCGCCGATAGCACTAAATATTGTCGATATCCGATTTCGATACCGGAAGTCCAATGTAAGTCTATGGGAACAAAATATCGCAACTAAAAAAAAACCTTTATTTCCTTGTAAACACTAAATATACACACATAGAATACATATATATATATATACATGTCATTGTGACATATATATATACATATATTTATAGTTTATACACTTCTACATAGTAAAATAGACTCTGATTCAATTGCCGGGTAAAGCCGTGACATACCCCATAGAAGTCGACGGGCTCGGTGCCGAGTACCCCAAAAACCTCTGGCTCTGTGCGACTCAACTTGGGCGTCACGAACAGCATTCTGTAGCTCGCTATAAGCGAGTCCTGTGTGCCTGAATTGAACTGGTTTTGTGCTTGAGAATTGCTAAAATCATCAGAGAATGTATTTGCCATTTTTCCGCCATATCTGCGTCACGACGAGGCACTGGTGAAGAAGAAGGGAGTGCTCTTCATGGGTGTACACACTCACTCAGTGACGCGAAAACGATGGCTCTAAATGGTACTGCAATGTAAGATCGTGCCCCACAGCTCTTGAGTTCCGCCTCCTCATCCTCCTCAGTGTGCGGAAACTAACACGAAGGTCCCGCCTCACTACAAAAGAGGGGCCCTCTCCAGATGCTAATGACACATGTGACTTGGCAGAGATGGCTAATGGACACTAGCAGAAGTGTGAAGGGATGGAGCAGTCAGAGCTTTCCCCCCATGGAAGCGACCCGATCGCCACGGAACCACCGTTGGGCACCCGGCCTGGAAACCCTCCTACGCTGCAAGAAGCGGAGAATACCCTAAGAGGCCTGGCCCGGCACCGGGAGGAGGTCGCCAGGATGGAAGCCAGCTGGCGTGCCCTAAAACTAAACTTGGAGCGGCGCCAATCCCTCTTACCTGAAGTGTCTGTACCGGAAGGTGAGGCACCCGTTCTAGTAGAGGAGTCCGTGCGGGCATCCCAGCCCTTGCAATGTGATCCGGTTGATGTTGTCGCAGTGGAGGCACCCGTTCGTGCAAAAAAACGCTGCACCGGCAGCACCCCAGATCCCGCTGTCTGCCCCCGTCGCTGAGACAGAAGAAGCGACACCCGTCCTCATGGAGGAGGCCGCGCAGGCACCAGAGCACTACCTGCCTGTACCGGAGCCCCGACTGTCATCTGTTCCAGAGCCGGCTGCTTCCTCCGCAGGTGAGCGCCGCCAGGACTGGGGGGCGCCAGGAGAGCTGCCGCAAACCGGACACTGTAAGCTGCAGTTTGATGGTGGAGACATGGAGCTGCTGGTGGAGGAGAATTTCAACCGGCGTCAGGAGGAAGAGTGGAGACGTTGGGAGAAGGAAGCAGAGCGACAAAGGGAGCAGCGAGAATCCCAAAAACTTCGCCAACGTCAGCTGGAGAAGGACCGGGCAGATAAGGACCGGATGAGAAAAGATAAAGGAACCCTGAGGGAGCCGCGGCGTAAGGGTGCAGTACGGAGCTTTAAATTGAAAGGTGGTTGGGGCTTCATCCAGGAGCCTGGACTTTATTTAGAAGTTTTTGTGAACCGGCGGGACGTGGAGGCTCACCTCCCAGAAGGACACCCGGGGAGGGACCTGTTGCCAGGAGACTTGGTGACTTACACCCGACACTGGGGTTACAATGGATGGTACGCCCTAAATGTTACCAGGTGCGACCCCTACTCCCCAGAGTGTCAGGAACCTGTGAGACCCTCGGAGCCTTCAGCCTCCCACATCCAGGCCTCTGCAAAAGTGCCCACCCCATGCCGTAAATCTCCCCAGCCTCCCTCAGTGGTCTCCTCAGCAGCCCCAGCTATGGACATGATAACTATAGCTGGCTGTCACGCGGTCTTATGATATGTGTACGATGTCAGTAAACTATTCTTAAAAGAACAACACTCTATACAACATATAGATTAGCAACAACAGCATGTAAATATAGAATAGATTTACCTGACACGATATCCGTTGAACTCGGGGTTAATCTTGAGGACTTGATACACTGTCACAGGAAAGAGGAGGACCGGGGGTCTAACCTGACCCTAAACTGGGGTCCTAACTAATCCCTCACCTTGGAGGTACTGATAATGGTTCAGAGGTCCAAGTCTCCAGCCTAACCCTGTCTCCTATCAGTCCCTGAACCCTGTAATCAGTCCTAAGAAGGATACTGATTACCACCAAAGGGATATGGGCTGATCTCTGCTAAATACACAGATTAGACATATAAGACAGACTGGAGAAAACACAGACTTGCATACACACTCAAACACAGAAGGAACATAAATGATCTGGGATATTAAACTCTAAGCAAGGTGAGCTTAAAACAACTAAGGAGCTCTTTAACTTAAGTCTATACAGATACAATCCTATCTGTGGTCTGCATGAAGAATTTCACTGGCAACTCCCAACACAGACAACCAGAGATTTAAAGGAAACCAATCAACAAATAATTAATTGCAGCCGGGAGAAACTGCACCCAGTCCCAGAACTGAGCACAGACAGAATTAACTCCCTAACTGCCAAACACAAAGAAACAGCAACTCAGCTGTGAGAAGTCAGAATGTGCAACCGCGACGATCTTCGTGGCGATGCACACATGACAGTACCCCCCCTTCTACGAGGGCCTCCGGACCCTCAGGGCCAGGTTTGCCCAGGTGAGTTCTGTGGAAGGTCCGCACCAAACGATCTGCATTAATGTCAGACGCAGGAACCCACGTCCTCTCCTCTGGACCATACCCCTTCCAATGCACCAAGTACTGAAGGGACCGGCGATTCAGACGTGAGTCAATGATCTTTGACACTTGAAACTCCAAGTTACCATTGACCACCACTGGAGGAGGAGGTAGAGGTGATGGTATGACTGGTGCCACGTACCTCTTAAGTAATGACTTGTGGAACACATTGTGGATTTTAAACGTAGGAGGGAGGTCCAGACGAAATGCCACAGGATTAATTATGGAACTGATCCTGTACGGCCCGATGAATCTGGGGCCCAGCTTCCAGGAGGGAACTTTAAGTTTTATATTCCTGGTAGACAACCATACCAGATCGTTCACATTAAGATCTGGACCAGAAACTCTCCTCCTATCAGCCATACGTTTATAACGGTTCCCCATAGCACTCAGATTATTCAATACACCTCTCCACACTGAAGCAAGTGACGACGAGAAACGCTCCTCCTCAGGAACCCCAGAAGGGCCCCCCCATTGAATGTACAAAACTGGGGAAGAAAACCATATGCCCCAAAAAACGGGACTTACCAGTGGACTCGCTCCGCCTGTTGTTAAGAGCGAACTCTGCCAGAGGCAAGAAAGAAGACCAGTCCTCCTGGTTCTCTGAGACAAAACACCGAAGATAAGTCTCTAGGCTTTGATTCAGACGCTCTGTCTGACCATTGGTCTGCGGATGAAAAGCCGAGGAAAATGACAATTGCATCCCCCGACGTAAACAAAATGCCCTCCAAAACTTGGACACAAACTGAGACCCCCTATCTGACACCACATCAGAAGGCAACCAATGAAGTCTCACAATCTCCCCAATGAACACCTGCGCCAGAGTTTTAGCATTAGGGAGGGCAGGAAGAGCAATGAAATGTGCCATCTTACTGAACCTGTCAACAACCACCAGTATGACAGTCTTCCCTGACGACTGAGGAAGGTCCGTGATGAAGTCCATAGACAAATGAGTCCATGGACGCTCCGGAAGTTTCAAGGGTAAGAGGGTCCCAGACGGACGGGTATGAGGGGTCTTAGAGCGAGCACAAACCCCACAGGACGCGACAAAAGTTAAAACATCTTTATTAACGTTAGGCCACCAAAACCGGCGAGAAAGGAGATCTAAAGTAGCCTTACTCCCTGGATGTCCTGCTAAAGCAGAATTATGATGTGCCTCAATAACCTTTTGTCTCAACTGATTTGGGACAAACAGTCTCCCTGGAGGTCCTGCAGGGGCGTCCCCCTGAGCCTCTAACACCTCCTCCTCAAGCTCAGAACATACAGCCGACACTACCACCCCCTCCTGAAGGATAGGAATCGGGTCATCCATTTTCCCGGCCCCTGGGAAACTGCGAGACAAGGCATCCGCCTTAACATTCTTAGATCCAGGGCGATAAGTGACAACAAAATTAAACCTGGTAAAAAACAACGACCATCGAGCTTGTCTGGAATTCAGACGCTTAGCAGATTCCAAATACAGCAGGTTCTTGTGATCAGTAATGACGGTGACTGGGTGGACTGCCCCCTCCAAAAAGTGACGCCATTCTTCAAAAGCCAACTTAATGGCCAAAAGTTCCCTATTGCCGATATCATAATTCCTTTCGGCGGACGACAATTTTTTAGAAAAGAAAGCGCACGGATGCCATTTACCAGGGGACGGACCCTGGGACAATATTGCACCCACCCCTAGTCAGACGCGTCCACCTCCACAACGAGCGGCTGTGATGCATCTGGTTGGATGAGAACGGGTGCCGAAGCAAAACATTTTTTCAAAGAGGAAAAAGCTTGGCAAGCTTTGTCCGACCATTTAGAAAAATCCGTCCCTTTTCTTGTCATGTCAGTGAGAGGTTTGACAACAGATGAGAAATTACAAATAAATTTCCGGTAGTAGTTAGCAAACCCCAGAAAACGCTGCAGAGCCTTAAGATCCTCTGGCTGATCCCATTCAAGCACTGCTCTCACCTTTTCAGGGTCCATACGGAAACCGGAGGCTGACACCAAGAAACCCAAAAACTGAAGTTCCTGTACGGCGAATACACACTTTTCCAGTTTGGCGTATAGTTTATTGTCTCGCAAGATCTGCAACACCTGTCTCACATGCTCCTGGTGAGACACAAGATCTGGTGAGTAAATTAAAATGTCATCCAAATATACGACCACAAACAGCCCCACCAGATGACGAAAAATGTCATTAACAAAATGTTGGAATACTGCTGGTGCAGTAGTCAGACCAAAAGGCATGACAAGGTTCTCATAATGTCCCTCCGGCGTGTTAAACGCCGTTTTCCACTCATCCCCCTCTTTTATCCTAATCAGATTATACGCCCCCCTGAGATCCAATTTAGAGAACCATTTGGCGCCAACAATTTGATTGAAGAGATCAGGAATCAGAGGGAGTGGATACGGATCTCGAACAGTAATCCGATTAAGTTCGCGGAAATCCAAGCAAGGGCGTAGGCCTCCATCTTTTTTCTTCACAAAGAAGAACCCCGCGGCCACTGGGGAAGATGAAGGTCTAATATGCCCTTTGGCCAGACTTTCCGAAATATAATCTTTCATAGCCTGCCTCTCAGGACCAGAAAGGTTATATAACCTAGCTTTAGGTAACTTAGCATCAGGAAGTAAATTAATAGAGCAGTCATACACGCGATGAGGAGGCAACTCCTGACACCCCTCCTCAGAGAACACATCCCAAAGTCCTCCAAAAAAGGAGGCAAAGTACTAGGCACGACCGCACTGATGACTGTGTTCATGCAGTTACTTTTGCAAAACTCCCCCCATTGGCTTATATCTCTGGACTGCCAATTAATCACAGGGTTATGTTTAACCAACCAAGGAAGTCCCAACACAATAGGAGTAGGTAGACCCTCCAACACATAACAAGATAATAGTTCCCTATGTATTGCCCCTACCCGAAGGTCAATGTTATGAACCTCATGAACAAAGCTACCTTGGCCGAGAGGCCTGGCGTCAATGGAGAATATAGGGATCGGTTTGACCAATACACTCAGATGCATACCTTGAGCCTGAGCAAACTGAGCGTCAACCAGATTAGCCCCGGACCCACTATCAAGAAGAACAGAAAATCTCTCCACTCTCGTACCAACCACCACCTCCACTGGTACAAGGAACTGAGAAGAACTAGCGGACGAAATACATACTCCCAGGTTGTCGTCCACCACACAACCTGGGATTAACAGTTTTCCGGCGACTTTTTGCTCAACAAGGCACGGGATGGACATCCCCCAACAAAATGTCCCTCTTTCCCGCAGAAGAAACACCTTCTAGTCCTGCGGCGTACCGCCAATCCCCTCCTACGAAATGATGTCCCTCCCAACTGCATAGGCTCCTTCGAACAGACAAGGGGAACCTCAACATAAGGGACTTTAGTAGTAGGTGGAGTAACAACAGGGGGCGGAGTTACCTCGCACCTCTCCCGGAGCCGTCTATCAGTACGGATAGCTAGGGCCATAGCAGCCTCCAGTGATGGAGGAGAATCATACTGAGCCAAAACGTCCTTTAATTTGTCAGAAAGCCCATGACAAAACTGGCTTCTAAGAGCTGGGTCATTCCACTGAGTATCTGTGGCCCATCTACGGAACTCAGAAGCAAATTCCTCCGCCGGACGATCTCCCTGCTGTATCTTACGTAATTTTGTCTCAGCAAGAGAGACCCGATCTGGGTCATCATATACCAAACCCAGGGCAGTAAAAAATCGATCTACTGACTGTAGAGCCGGGGATCCCGGAGGAAGGGAGAAGGCCCAGGATTGAGGGTCCCCTTGTAGGAGCGAGATAACAATTCCCACTCTCTGCTCTTCACTCCCTGATGATCGAGGCCGAAGCCGAAAATACAATTTACATGCTTCCCTGAAGGTAAAAAATTTGTCTCGCCCACCAGTGAACCTGTCCGGGAGAGCTACTTTAGGTTCAAATCTGGTTTGCTCCGAGGGAGACAAAACTTTGGACTTAATGTCCGTCAGCTCCATGGATAATCCCTGCAACTGCAGAGCCAGCTGGGCTACTGGATCCATGGCAACTGGGAATAATTTTATTGGCCAGTGAAAATGTCACGCGGTCTTATGATATGTGTACGATGTCAGTAAACTATTCTTAAAAGAACAACACTCTATACAACATATAGATTAGCAACAACAGCATGTAAATATAGAATAGATTTACCTGACACGATATCCGTTGAACTCAGGGTTAATCTTGAGGACTTGATACACTGTCACAGGAAAGAGGAGGACCGGGGGTCTAACCTGACCCTAAACTGGGGTCCTAACTAATCCCTCACCTTGGAGGTACTGATAATGGTTCAGAGGTCCAAGTCTCCAGCCTAACCCTGTCTCCTATCAGTCCCTGAACCCTGTAATCAGTCCTAAGAAGGATACTGATTACCACCAAAGGGATATGGGCTGATCTCTGCTAAATACACAGATTAGACATATAAGACAGACTGGAGAAAACACAGACTTGCATACACACTCAAACACAGAAGGAACATAAATGATCTGGGATATTAAACTCTAAGCAAGGTGAGCTTAAAACAACTAAGGAGCTCTTTAACTTAAGTCTATACAGATACAATCCTATCTGTGGTCTGCATGAAGAATTTCACTGGCAACTCCCAACACAGACAACCAGAGATTTAAAGGAAACCAATCAACAAATAATTAATTGCAGCCGGGAGAAACTGCACCCAGTCCCAGAACTGAGCACAGACAGAATTAACTCCCTAACTGCCAAACACAAAGAAACAGCAACTCAGCTGTGAGAAGTCAGAATGTGCAACCGCGACGATCTTCGTGGCGATGCACACATGACACTGGCCCGTACCCGGCGCCTGTTAGGCCCCCTGGGGTTCGTACAGTCCGTGACATAGGGCTCCAGACCCGGAGGGAGATGAAAGAGGTGGCCACACAGACCCAGATAGCGGGTCACGACTTGACTGTACAGGCCACACGACGTCATCAGGTCCTGGTGGTCCTTGGTGCCTCGGATGTTTGGCAAGCATCAGAAGAGTACCAGGTGGTACCTGGAACACCCCTGCCAAAGAATTATAAATAACCCGGACAGGGTCACTGTATGTAAATAGTTAAATTGTTTATGTACCCGGACGGGTGAATGTTCATAAAAAAGTTTTTTAATTTAATAAAAAAAAAAAAACACAGTTTTCATTACTTTTATTACAGTCTCATCCTGCGACGCCATCGATCTCCTGTAAAAAAATGAAAAAAAAAAAAGTATACCACCTGACCGACGCAGTCCATAGTAACGAGTGTCCCACGACGATCCAGCTCTGCTACATCAGAATGACAGTCAGAGCCTGTCATCCCGGCGCAGCACAGCTGATTACCTGCTTCCCCGGCGGTGACGTCATCGGACTGACTGCTTTACGGCCGGGATTATCCTGCAGTCACTGCAGTTATCGCGAGAAACTGCATGTGACCGCCGGGGAAAGATGATGGCGGCCATGAAGCAGTCCAGGCCGTGACCGCCGGAGATCTTCTGCCAGGTAAGTGCCGCTGACTCCTGACAGACCCGACCGACGGACACTCACAGTGACAGTGACAAATCCGATTCCGGTATTCGATAAGACGAAAATATCGAAACAAATTATCGAAAGGCCGATAGAGCTAATATCGGCCGATTTACATTATCGTATCGCTCAACACTAGCAGGCAGCAGTGTGTGAGCGAGCCAACTTACGGTATCCAATGTAATTAAATCATCATTTGTATGAATTATAGGACTTGACTTCTCGCTTGTAGGATAAATTGCATTTATAGAGTTGGATACTTGTCCTTTCCTGATGAAATCACAACTTTAGGCTTTGATGTATGCTAGCCGTGCTAACCATGTGAAGAATTATTGCTTTCAGAGTGAGTGTAAGTTCATTATTGATGCCAAGCACTGTTTTTCAGACGGATTTCAGTAAGATGTATTGAGTGCTCTTGAGAAACACGAACATTATCTTGATTTAACAAATAAATCAAAACCACAGCATTAACGTTGTGTTAAAAGATAAATGGAATTTCTACATTAATGACAGACTTTATTTAAAACAAGTTCAACGAAACCACAAAATCTTAACATTCAAGGGTTTAACTGTGGAAATTTTGTTACAATTAGTATTTCATTATTAATTAATTAGTATTTACATTTTACTAAGCTAGTTTTGCAATTAGGCAGTTTTTGATTATCTCCCCCATTGTGTGTACTTTTAAAAAGTGAAATCATATAAAAAAAATGTCTTTGCTGCACAAGTTCAAAGATTTTTTTTTGCTAGCATTATATAATAAATGGGTTTATTAGGCACAGCTAAGGCCTTGTGATATATTAAAAATGAACTAAGGCATCTATTTGGTTAAGATGAATACCTTTATAAGACATTATATAATTCAGTAGGTATTTGTTCATGGAATCTGGATACCAATTTACATTGAGTTTGTTGCATTGGGATTTTTCAATGAGAAGTTCAGTGTTGAACCGTTAGAAAGAACGGAAGGAATTCTACAGCAAAGACAGATTCATGAGGTTTACTGATGATAAATTAGTTGGACAAGTAATGCTGTTAAACACCTAACCAAATCAATTAGTTTAATCTTCAGTTTATACAATAGAGATGTCACACAGTTTTATAATTCCCTATTTTAATAATGCAATGGTAAAACTCTTCAAACTGTTTGTGTTGCTAAATACACTGCAGGTCTGACAATACTAGAATTACAAGTTGTCATTTAACCACAAGACAGATGTTAAGTGTCTAAAAGTTGAGGGTCTTTGGGATGGACAGTGGTAGACAATTATGTAATTGGCTATCCCAATTTATGCTGCTGACTATGAATTGAGTAGATCCATTCCTGTGTAATGCTCCACAGTTCAGATAAAAAACTCATGACTGCCATTACTGAGATCAATGGGAATCCAAGCACTGGGATCTTCTGTGATAGGATTCTGGGAACACTTTTTAAATGGGATGTTCACCCTTGTCAAAAAAAAAGTTTAGAACATATCTGTGTAACTGAAGTGGTATAGTTGCACTATCATGTTGGTTGATTTCTGTATTTCTTTTTTTTTTTTTTAGACAAGCCTGCTTAAGGAGTTGCAAGTTCAGAGCTTAGTTTGTATCCCCTGTGAAAAATGCTATTTTCTCATATCACTAGCTTGACTTTATTCTCCTGCATGTGTAGTTTCTTCTTTATCCCTTTGTGTATGCCTGGGTTTCTGGATAAAAATGAAACTCAGCAAATTCCTTAGGGACATAATGCTTTATAAGTTGAAATTTCTAGAGATCCATCTATAGTTCTCAGGAGTAGCTTAGCGAAAAGCAGGGGAGTAATATAAAATATGCCTGCAAGATTAGGATATTTTCTAGGGTTTGTTTGTAATCTAAAACCACGGAGGAGCAGAAGTAGCACCAACATGCTCTTCTCAGAGGCAGTGTACACTGGAAAGTAAAGTATTTTAAAACAAAACAGATAAGGTAAAAAGGTCGAAAAGGTATATATATATATATATATTGTTAACCATTTTGTATGATATTGATTCATTTTTATATAATGAAAGATGCTTTCCTCCTCCCATCAAAGCTTTTATCCTCTTAATATCTTGCATTCATCATATTCTGTAGCACTGTGTACTTACAATTGCTCATTTTGCCTTTCTACCCAGCCAATTCTCCTCTTTTCCATTAGGTCTATGACATCACGTGATTAAAAACTGACTAGCTGAATCCTTCTAAGCTCTATGTAGCTCTATATGTATGGCTTACAAATACTGATGTAAATACTGACCAAATGATGAATATGTGAACGGGGCTTAAAAGGGGGGTACTTTGAAGAATCTAATGTTTAAAAAGGTTCTCCAGGGAGATAAAAAAAAAGTATTTTAATGGACATGCCTTTATAAACTATACAGCTAAAATGAATAATGTTACCTTATTCTAACCTTGACAGTACCTGCTATTGATTATGATGGGGAAGAAAGTAAATAAGGCCCCATTTTTCATCTTTGAATTAACAGACCATTTAAAGACAGTATTAGTATACTTAAACAATTGAGCAAACAGTAATAAAGCTTTAACTTCTTCAAAAATTGTAAATAATCTAAAAAGTTATTTTATGCAGAGCTTACTCATTTACATGTTTCCTTCATTAGGTACAAAAATGAATACTACATCATAGTTGCGGACTAGAGGATTTCATCATCTTTTGTCAGCAGTTTTATTTATTGTCACTCTGGAAGGACATTGAAAAGAAGCATTTAAATAGTTGCTGTAGTGCGGCAGATATGTGGCACTAACATTTGACATTACTATTAATAATTCCCACTGGTGAAGTTTGCATGAGTATCATACAGAATACACGTTTGCAAACATGTCTATTTTTTCCTCTCTCCGACAGTTGTCTCCCCACTTACTCCCACTTAAAGTATTTGTGAACAATAATTCTCTGATTCAATGTTCTTTTGAATAACCTATTTATTTCTTTCAGAAGAAAAAATAGCTTATAAAAGAAATGCATACCTTTGTTCTGCATCATCGAAACTTGTATAATAACTACTGCACTCGCAATTCATCACAAAAGGAAAGGAACTTGTCAAATTTAGGAACTTAAGAAGCTTTGGAAAGACTGTTGCACAATTATTTGCATGTTTTTAATAATACATTCCTATTTTACACTTTGTAAAAGTAAAGCAATTGCTGTTTGTAATAACCCAGTAATACAAAGCTCCAGCTATTCTGAAGAAAACATAACAGAAGGTGTAAATTGACAGACAATATCTAATTCTTATTACATTGTGAGAAGGGAACAACATAACTATCCAAGCTCTTACATGTGGATATTTACTTTTAGTATTGGAATTGGCTTGAGCTTTTCTTTTTCCTTGACCTTTTTCTACTAGGTTTTGTCTTCTTGCTTTTCCAGTTGTTCCAATGTGCCGAGTAATAAATCCAATATCTGATTCTTCTACACCTAATGATCTTCTTTTAGTTGCTCTAAATATTTTATTGCCAGCACCAACCTGTGGAAATAAGGTCCATGGAGATTTTATAGGTCAACCTTTGTAAGCGAAATATCTTCTTAGTTAGGAAAAAAATATCAAAGTGCCTCAAAATTATGTTTTATTGTGATCTTAAAATTGTTCTGCTCACAATGTATTACCCTGCAAATAATAAACTAATGCAAAGTCATGTATAAATTGGTCACATAAAAATTCATTACATATAAAAAACAAAAGAAAAAGTCACTCGAGTCAATATGATGATTTAACAGTTTTTATCCAAATTAAATGGAGTCTGTCACCCCTTTTTTGTGATATCAGGCAAATATATCGCTCAATTGTGCGTCCCATAAGTAATCTATTCGTACCTGTCATAGCCCCTGACACCCCAGTTTTGATGCAAAAATACCTTTATAATCTTCCTTTCTCTATATGCAAATTGCCGCCGTCTGGTCAGATGGGCGGGGTTTATTCTCATTCCCCCCTCCTTTCTTGCTCTACGTGTGTAGCCCAGCTGCGCTTGGAGCCACATGTTCCAGGAGGATGCACTAAAGGTAACCCCCACACGTACCTGATATTCATTCACACCTTCACTATTCTCTAGAGCCACCAGAGGGAGCCCTTTTGCAGTATATATAGGGTAGTGAAGACACAGCAGTTACCTCAGATGAGATTAGACCAGAGAACACCTCAGACGAAAGGAGAGCAGATTACCTCAGAGAGACAGAGTGTTCAGTCCAGCCTAGCTGAGATATGAGAGAACCTGAAGACTACAGCTTGGGCTTAGTTCACTGTGTGGAGGCCAGTAATAGTGGAGGAAGATAGCCACTTCAGCCTGGTCAGAACTGAGTCAACTGAGTGTACTTTCAGTGAGCAAGCGTGCCGACGCTTTGAGAGCGGTGAAGAGAAGGAAGAATCAGCTATCTACTGCTAGTGTGCTTATATTAAGGGTCGGAGTAGGACGAAAGGCAAGTGGAAGATAATAAGAGAGTAACGGAGGTTGAAACAGCATTGATAGCTTACCTCTACTCTGCACCACCGGACACCGGGTCCGAGCTTGCTAGCATCTACACGACTAGTAGGAGATACCGGAGACCCTGCAGGACTTCAAGTCGCAGGGGCCTACAAGTGCTGATACGTAACTGGGGTCAGGAAGACGGAGTCTAGCAGGACCCTGCATACAGAGACACTGTTCTATCCTAGAGAAGGCCTCACCACAAAGTCAGCCGGGCGTAAAATTGAAGACAGAGTTAGACTTCGTTTCATACAGGTCAGAAACTCATACATACAGGAGTACGGAGGCCCTACACCTACTCAGTGGGAATACTGAATGTCCATCCTCCACCCTGCCAGCTTCCCGGGACGTGCCTGCAACTATACCATCAGTAAAGGTACAGAAAGAGACTTTTGTGTGTGTCTGCCTTATTGCTCCTGCGGCTGAAAGCCCTTTCTCTTCCTGCACCCCTACACCGCCATTTACCCTGAGGGATCCAGTCTTGCCTGTGGAAGACTTAACACCTTTTTGCCCAGTAACAAGCCCTCAGTGGATCTACCCTGTAGCGCTGGTCACCCTGACCAGGTACCACAGGTGGTGTCACGAACAAACTGTACATACTTTAATCCCCTGTAAATACCCCCCCTTTTAGTGAGCGCCCAGGGCCACGGGCCGAGCTGTGCTACCCATGACATCCCCCATTGAAGTGAACGGGCTCGGTGCCGAGTACCCCACAGGCCCTGGCTGAGCGACTCATCTCTGGCGTCACGAACAGGATACGAAGCTCGCTATATGCGAGTCCTGTGTGCCTGAATTGGACTGTTTTTGTGCAAAAGACTGTATTGCTGTTTTTGTGAATTTCCCGCCATTTGCCGCCATTTAGCCGCCATATTCCGCCCTGAGGCGCTGGTGAAGAAGGAGGGCGTGCATTCGTGGGCGTGCTCACTCTGTGGCGCGAAAGAGATGTCCGCCTACCCTAAATGTGACTGCCCTAACCGGACATGCCCATCAGAAAGGGGAATCCGCCTCCTGGTCCCAAATGGAGTGAAGAGGAGGAAAAGGAAACCCCGCCCCTGTACCAAAGAACGGGACCCCCCAAATGGAGAAGGGACGGGTGACCAGATAAAGATGGCTGCTGGTGGTGAGCTGTCGCGGGAGGGAACGAAGGAGCTCACCCTCTCCAGCGACGAAGCGGATGCAATGCTGGAGGACCTGGCCCGGCTCCGGGCAGAAGTGGAGCGGATGGAACAGAGCTGGAGGGCCCAGAAGCTGCAGCTGCAGCAGAGCCGACTGCTCCGCCCACCTGTGATCCCGGCGTCAGAAGCTGCCCAAGGAGCGAGTCCCGTCGCAGACGCCGCCGCTGCCTTACCTGTCCCCACAGAAGAATCAGAGGAGGATCCCGACACCAAAGCTGGCACCACAGCAGAGAAGTCCGTGGAGGAACGTCTTCCCACGCCGCTTGCACAAGATCTGTGCCTGCCGCCAGCATCGCCGTAGGGAGACAGGCCCTGCGGCCTAGAGAGCCGGAGCAAGTCGGCTCCGCAGCAAGCCCCAGCACCTGCTTGTGCTGAGCGCCGCCTGTCCCAGCAGCGTCGCCAGGAGCAGCGGATGCGGCAGATGAGAGGTACTGTGCAGGGACTGCGGCGGCCGGGGGCTGGACATGATCCGGTAGTGGAGTCGATGATCCTGGTGCTAGGCACTGGACCCGTGAATAGGAATGGCCCTGTGCTTGCACCGCCGTCAAGTCGTAGCTCCCAGGTACTCCATGAGTTCTCTGACGAGGACCAGGTAGTACCAGTAGCTACTGTTGAAGATATGGCGATGCCGCATTAGAAACCCGAACAGGGTCACTGTACTGTATATAGTTGATGAAGTATTGCTGCACCTGGACAGGTGCCTGCTGTATTTGAATGTTTGCATAGTTATGATGCATAGTATACCCCAGTTGGGTAAAGTGTGTGATAATGTGATAATACTCTTATGATTATGGACTGGTGCTGAGGACTCTTGCAGCACAAAGACTCTCGTTGTAAATAGTTGGCACTTGGTGCCCCATCTTGGTTTTACGTGAAACCACTAACACCTCTGAAGACAAAACCCGTGTGGTGTGGCCGAAAGTGGGGTCTGCAAAAAGGGAAGTCCTGCAGCCCACCCAGGACCACCGTGGGAGGTTTTGCACGGGTCCTCCACAAGAATACTGTGTATTTGCACTTTGAAGTATTTTCTACTTGTATTAAAAGTGTATTTATTGTAACGTTAAAGAGTCCTCACCTCCTGCAAGGGAAGAGTTAATGTTGATGTTAATATAAAATTATTTCTTTCAGCCCGGGAGTGCTGATGTTAACTGGGGGGGATGTGTAGCCCAGCTGCGCTTGGAGCCACATGTCCCAGGAGGATGCACTAAAGGTAACCCCCACACGTACCTGATATTCATTCACACCTTCACTAATCTCTAGAGCCACCAGAGGGAGCCCTTTTGCAGTATATATAGGGTAGTGAAGACACAGCAGTTACCTCAGATGAGATTAGACCAGAGAACACCTCAGACGAGAGGAGAGCAGATTACCTCAGAGAGACAGAGTGTTCAGTCTAGCCTAGCTGAGAGCTGAGAGAACCTGAAGTCTACAGCTTGGACTTAGTTCACTGTGTGGAGGCCAGTAATAGTGGAGGAAGATAGCCACTTCAGCCTGGTCAGAACTGAGTCAACTGAGTGTACTTTCAGTGAGCAAGCGTGCCGACGCTTTGAGAGCGGTGAAGAGAAGGAAGAATCAGCTATCTACTGCTAGTGTGCTTATATTAAGGGTCGGAGTAGGACGAAAGGTGAGTGGAAGATAATAAGAGAGTAACGGAGGTTGAAACAGCATTGATAGCTTACCTCTACTCTGCACCACCGGACACCGGGTCCGAGCTTGCTAGCATCTACACGACTAGTAGGAGATACCGGAGACCCTGCGGGACTTCAAGTCGCAGGGGCCTACAAGTGCTGATACGTAACCGGGATCAGGAAGACGGAGTCTAGCAGGACCCTGCATACAGAGACACTGTTCTATCCTAGAAAAGGCCTCACCACAAAGTCAGCCGGGCGTAAAATTGAAGACAGAATTAGACTTCGTTTCATACAGGTCAGAAACTCATACATACAGGAGTACGGAGGCCCTACACCTACTCAGTGGGAATACTGAACGTCCATCCTCCACCCTGCCAGCTTCCCGGGACGTGCCTGCAACTATACCATCAGTAAAGGTACAGAAAGAGACTTTTGTGTGTGTCTGCCTTATTGCTCCTGCGGCTGAAAGCCCTTTCTCCGTCCTGCACCCCTACACCACCATTTACCCTGAGGGATCCAGTCTTGCCTGTGGAAGACTTAACACTTTGCTGCCCAGTAACAACCCCTCAGTGGATCTACCTGTAGCGCTGGTCACCCTGACCAGGTACCACAGGTGGCGTCACGAACAAACTGTACATACTTTAATCCCCTGTAAATACCCCCCTTTTAGTGAGCGCCCAGGGCCACGGGCCGAGCTGTGCTACCCGTGACATCCCCAATTGAAGTGAACGGGCTCGGTGTCGAGTACCCCACAGGCCCAGGCTGAGCGACTCATACGCACTTGTTTTCTTCTTCTTACTGCGTTCACGTATGGTGTCCGCGCGTGCGCTGTGAAAAGGGCCCTCGCGCTTCAGCAGTATGCTTTGACAAACTGTGGGCAAAGCATATCAGTATTGCTCATGCGCCGGTATTTTGCATCACTATCTATGCCCCAGAAGTCTTCTAAGGCAAGCTGTATGTTCCTGGAAATCTTACTGAAGCCCTGCACATTACACCGGTACCTTCAGATAACAAACCTCTGTCTGAAAACTTGTTATCCAAAGGTACAGGTGTAATGTGCAGGGCTTCAGTAAGATTTCCGGCATCCAGGAACATACAGCTTGCCTTGGAAGACTTCCGTGGCATAGAAAGTGAGGCCAAATTGAGGCGTATGCGCAATACTGCTTTTATGCTTTGCCCACTTTTCAATGCACACGCGCAGAAACACAACTAAATCTGTGATATTCACAGATGAAGATACGAACAGCAAGCCGTGGAGGGGGGGGTTGAGAAGCGGAACAAGCCCCGCCCATCTCACATTCAGCTAGAGGCACATTACAAAGGTATTTTTGCATCAAAGCTGGGGTGTCAGTGGCTATGAAAGTTACTACTAGATTACTTATGGGACGCACTATTGAGTGATATCTTTATCTCATATATCACAAAAAAGGGGTGACAGATTCCCTTTAATACAACTGATCACAAAATGTCTATTTAGTATCTCACTACGGTGAATAAATATTAATAGTCAGTTAATGCTGCCATTCAGTAACCAATTAATGTTGTACACTCACATTTATTGCTAATTTGTTGCTGTTATGGGCAATTATGATGCCACTTACACTAAAATTAATCCAGTTACCTTCAGAGCAATTCATTTCCCTGATCACCCACATTATAATTAATGCCCCACATAGAAATAGGTGCTGAATTTTTGTGATTTTTTTTCAGCAATTTTTGTAACCTCATGGTAAGGCCACACACAGTAACTTCAGGTTAATGAGTCAGAAATACTGCTGGATAAATTGTGTGATGGTTCTTTCTCTGGGTATCTATGGAAATTAAAATGTTACAGTTAATATAGAGAATTTTCATGGATGAATTTCATTAGACTATTCTTTATTGAAATTGGCTTTGGTCAATATATTCAGACAGTATGCATCTCATGAAATTCCTCTTAAAGAAAACCTGTGAGGTGAGGTTTCCATATCTAAGTATATGCAGAGCAGGTAATATTAGCAATCGGATCATGAGTTGTAATAAGCAGCGCTTAAGGTACTGCCACACTAAACTATCCCGCTAGCGATCACGATAACGACACATACTAATGCGATCGCTAGCAGGATAGTTTCTATATCGCTAGTAGCAGCCTAATTTAGCGATGTCGTTAAGGACGCTATCGCGGTTAGCGATCTCCTTAATGACTTTAGCGGTACAAAATACCGCTAAATCGCTAACAAAAAGGTGCCACACTCAGCGATATATACTTACCAGCGGGACGCCGACGATAAAAATAGGGTCCGGAACGATGAGAACGACGAACGAGATCACAGCAGGATCTCAGCAGGGGCCACGTCGTTGCTACATGCCACACAGAACAACGTCACTAACGAGATCGCTAAATAGTGACGTTTTTTAGCGATCTCGTTAGCGACGCTGTTTAGTGTGGCATACCCTTAAGTGGTATAAGGTGGAAACATTATAATCACACGAAGTCAAGCTCCATACCGGTCATCAGGTTAGAGTACAGTATTGAGCAGTTACAATTGTTCTCCAATCATTGCCTCTGAATGTGCGGAGTGGAACACCAATCATTTTAACAAGTGAAACTCTTCATTAACTTTTATTCTTCATTATTGTATGATATTAGTCTAACTTGGCTTATAAGCTAATCTATGCTGCATTTACAGTGATCTCTTCTTTTTCCAAGAATTCCGACCAAGGAAACATGAAGCAATTGAGTATTTTACAGCAATTTTCCTGAAAGAGGTAACGCTTACCCAGACCAGATAACATAGCTCTTTATAACCACACTTATAGTACCAGTCAAAAATTTGGACACACCTATCATATATTGGTTTTCCTTGCTCTATTTGAAATGTGCACATTGAAGATTCAGGCTGAAAGTAGTAAAACCATGAGAGAATGTGATTCTTCAAAGTACCCCCTTTTCCTCTGATGCCAGTTTTACTCACTCATGGCTTTCATGCAAGAAACTTCATCAGGTAGTCACATGGAATAGCTTTCCAATAGCGTTGAAGACATTCCAAGAGGTGCAGCGCACTCACTGTTTGCCTTCACTCTGCACTCCAAATGATCCCAAATGATGGCTATGTCATCGGCTTCAGCACTCCATGACTCTGCTTCTTGGTCACATAACCCTTATATAGCCTGGGTCACTGTTCTATTGCACCCCAAATAATAGTTCTACTAGGTGCGAACCAGATGTGATATCATGCTCTTGCAGAATGCTGTGGTAGCCATGCTGGGTAACTGTGTCTTGAATTTGGAATAAATAACTACTGGCGCCACCAGCAAAACACTTCCATACTATCACACCTGATCCTCCATGCTTTATGGTGGGCACCACACATGTAGAAACCATCTGCTCACCTTTTCTGCATCTCACAAAGACATGACGGTTGGTACTAAAATTCTAAAATTTTGACTAATCCGGCCATAATATATTTTTGTTTTGCTTGGCCCAAACTAGTCTTTTCTTTTTTTCAGTCCACAGTTGCTTTATTGCAGCAATTCAACCATAAATGTCTGCTTGTTGCAGTCCCCTCTGGACAATTGATACTGACGTGTCTGGTAGTTGATATATGTGCATAATTTATGATTGATGTTATTTGAAGTGCTGCCAGTTTGCATTTTCTGAGGCTGGTAACCCTGATGAACTTATCCTTTGCAGCATATAAAATTCTCAGTCTTCCTTTCCTGGGATGGAGCCAATTTTATCATAGCGATTGATGATATTCATGACTGTCCCTTAGGTTACCTTCTAGTTTTTAGCAATTTACCAGATTGACTGACCTTTATATCTTAAAGTAGTGATGGATTGTCGATTCTCTTTATTTAGTTAGAACAGTTATGGAATAAGGTTCAGCCCTGTATGTAACTGTATATCAAAACTGCATCTGCACAATGCACCTGATGGTCCAAACACTTTCTGAAGGCTGGTGATTTACCAAATTCACAAATGAAGAAGGAATACATGTTCATAGGTGGTCACTGGTCAGTACCTCTGTGTATGCTTTCAAAACTGTTGTAAAGCCATTCTAGGTGACAGCTTCAAAGAATGCCAATGGGATGTAAATTTGTTATCAGAGTAAGGTCATGTTCACACGTTCAGTATTTGGTCAGTATTTTACATCAGTATTTGTAAGCGAAAATCAGGAGGGTAACAATATAATAGAAACCCGTCACCACTTCTGCATTTTTCAAACAATCCTGATTTTGGCTTACAAATACTGATGCTAATACTGACAAATACTGAATGTGTGAACGTGGCTTAAAAGTGGGGTACTTTAAAGAATATAATGTTTAAAAAGATGCTCCAGGGAGAAATAAAAAAGTATTTTAATGTACATGTATTTATAAACTATAAGGCTAAAATGAATAATGGTATCTTATTCTAACCTTGAGAGCACCTGCTATTGAATATGATGGTGGCTCTGCCTCTCAGTGCTCCCCTCCCATTAGGGTTGTTATGTCACTTATCAGGGGGCATTCTATCTGTGCTTTGTCTGCTACCCTATCCACTCGGGATTTGTACCTGCTAATTTCAGAATTTCTTAATTACAGTCATAGCTCCCTCCACACTCTTGGGCATATCATAAAGAAGCTGCAAATACAGGCTGTGATACACTGCTGTACAATTCATCACAGTGCTTATTGTGTACTCTCATGTGTCAGGCAGAGTGCAGAGGCAGAGCACTAATCGACACATGTCAGTACATGATGCACTACCATTGCTTATTCTGTGCTGCACATGCATGTACATGTGTTGTTCAATACTCTGCCTTTATTCTCTCCCTGACACATGAAAGTTTTGTTCTGCAGTTGCTCGCAGCCTATATTTGCAGCTTCTTTTTAACATGTCCAGTTGTATGGAGGGATCTATTATTGTAATCATACTTCCCAACTTTTGAAGAAGGGAAAGAGGGAGAAAGGCTGCAGCGCGCGCAGCGTGCCGTGGCAAATTTTAGGCCATGCCCCTGACCACACCCATTTCACAACTAGTCACACCCATATCCACACCCCAATTGCACCCATTTAGCACTGCTGATCACATTGACTGGTACTGAGGGCACACTGACTGGTACTGAGGAAAGGAAAGAAAGAACAGAGAGAGGAAAAAAAAGAACAGAGAGAGAAAAAAGAAAGAACAGAGAGAGAAAGAAAGAAGAAAGAGAAAGGAGAGATAGAAAAAAGCAGAGAGAGAAAGAGAACGAACAGAGAGAGAGAAAGATAGAACAGAGACAGAAAGAAAGAACAGAGAGAGAGAAAGAACGAGGAGAAAGAAAGAACAGAGAGAGAAAGAAAGAACAGAGAAAGATAAAGAAAGAAATAGAGGAAAGAAAGAACATAGCGAAAAAAATGGGAAAGAAAGAACAGAGAAAAAGAAAGAAAACAGAGAGAGAAAGGAAGAAAAGAGAGGGAAAGAAAAAGAGGAAAGAAGAAACAGAGAGAAATAAAGAAAGAACAGAGAGAGAAAGAAAGAGGGGAAAGAAAGAAGAAAGAACAGAGAGAGAAAGAAAGAAAGAACAGAGAGAAAGGAAGAACTGAGAGAGAAAAAGAAAGAGAGGAAAGAACAGAAAACGAAAGAAAGAACAAAGAGAGAAAGAAAGAGGGGAAAGAAGGAACAGAGAGAGAAAGAAAGAAAGTGGAGAAAGAAAGAAAGAAAGAACAGAGAGAGAAAGAAAGAAAGGGGAAAGGAAGAACAGAGAGAGAGAGAAAGAAAGAGAGGAAAGAAAGAACAGAGAGAGAAAGAAAGAGGGGAAAGAAAGAACAGCGAGAGAAAGAAAGAAGGGAGAGAGAGAAAAAGAAAACAGAGATAAAGAATTAAGAAAGAACAGAGAGAAAGAAAGAACAGAGAGAGAAAGAGGGAAAAGAAAAAGAACAGAGAGCGAAAGAAAGAACAGAGAGAGATAGATAGATTGAGGGGAAAGAAAGGAAGAACAGAGATAGAGAAATAAAGAAAGAAAGAAAGAAAGGGGAAAGAAAGAAAAAGAAAGAAGGGAAAGAAAGAAGAGAGAGAAAGAAAGAAGGAAAAGAAAGAAAGAACAGAGAGAGAGAAAGAAAGAACAGAGAAAGAAAGAGGGGAAGAAAGAAAGAACAGAGAAAGAAAGAAAGAACAGAGGGAAAAAAGAAAGGAGAGAGAGAGAGAAAGAAAGAACAGAGCGAGAAAGAAAAAGAAAGAAAGAACAGAGAGAGAGAAACAGAGAGAGAAAGAAAGATTCTATAAAGATACTATAGCAGCCTAGCTCCCATTGTAATGCTTATCTGAACCTCCAGGTGCAGGACATATCATGATCTGCTCACATGGCTGGCATCCCAGAGTCCATGGCGATCCCGCTGTCCGCGCTGTCGGAGGAGGACACGGTGATGGATCTGAAGCATTCCCTGAAGTGCCTCCATGGTTCCGTCACAATCTCCTCCCGAAAGTACGTAATTTTCGGTCAGCTTCCAGCTTGTCACTTACGGTGGAACGTTACATGCGAGCTTTAAAGTTCTCCTTGGGGCACCGCCGTGTACTCCTGTGTCTGCAGGAAAAGTAAGCTCCTGGCCGGGACAGCGGGGAAGACTCTCAAAATTGGGACTGTCCCGCTGGATCCGGGACAGTTGGGAGGTATGAATGCTCCCCATCATACACCGACCTCGTACACACACAGATCTGCACACCTCATACACACATTTTCCCTCTTTGTATGCCTCGTACACACACTGCTCCACTTAGTACACACATTGCTCCACTACGTAATCCTCATACACATGCGGCTCTGCTCTGTACACCTTGTACACATGCGGCTACGCTCCGTACACATCGTACACATGTGGCTCCGCTCCGTACACCTCGTACACACACGGCTCCGCTCCATACACCTCGTACACACACTGCTCCACTTAGTACACACATTGCTCCACTACGTAATCCTCATACACATGCGGCTCTGCTCCATACACCTTGTACACACACGGCTCCACTCCATACACCTCGTACACATGTGGCTCCGCTCCGTACACCTCGTACACACACGGCTCCGCTCCATACACCTCGTACACAGGTGGCTCCGCTCCATATGCCTCGTACACACACGGCTCTGCTACCTCCATCCAGTAAACCCCTCCTGACCCCATACATAAACTTCCCCTCATCCAGCACCATGACAACCAGCACAGCAGAGTCCTGCATACACTGAGGCCCCTGATCATGTGACCCCTGACTACTCCCTTCCTGTGACCTCATCACAGGTCCTGTGCACACAGAACAGCCATATATGAGCAACCCGAGCAGATGCAGGAGAGGAGCCACTTCAGCTTCAGGGTCTATGATGATGTCATGGTCATCTAACCAGTCACGTGAGCCGGGGAGGTCTTCTGTGTGCTGTGCATAAAGGGAATTGTATGGCGATCGGTACACAGCCCTTCTGAAATGACACGGGGCGTGGTGGCTGATTCGCAGTGCGGGAAAACTACAAACCCTGCCGGGACAGTGGGAGGAAGTGTCAAAATCGGGACTGTCCTGCTGGATCCGTGATGGTTGGGAGCCCTGTTGTAATAAAGAAGTTATGAAATTAGAAGGCATCGATCCCGTGTGGAGAGGAGAGGGAAAATATGACTCACGGAAAATATGCGAGGTTTTTTCAGTACAAGCAAAGTGAATGAGATCCGTGAAGTCTCATGCACCTATGCCTTTTTTTTCCTTGTACATTTGCGGCAGATTAAAATCTGCATAATATAAATTCTTGTAGCGTATTTCACCCATACTAATGAGTGGGGGAAAATACACAACAAAATCATGCCAAAAATGTAGCAAAAAATGTATTTTACTCAGCATTCTTGCTGCCAACACATTAGGACATGCAGCAGAATTTTCTCCTGCAAATCCTGAATGTGTGCTCATAGCCTTAGTCCCTGTCCTGTGTCCCCCCATCCATTATAACTTGATAGCATCATAATTAATTTGGGGGTGGGAGAAGACATTATCAGGTACTGAGCATCCTCCGCGTACTCCCAATACATTACAAATCCCTGACAGCGTCTTCTCCAACCTTTAAAATCATTATAGAGTGTCCCATGCGCCTTATCTCCTCCTCTCCTGCTCCTCAATAAATTTTAAGTCCCTGATAGCAGCACAATGAATTGTGAGATGGGGGAGTATGTTATCAGGGTGTTATAGACTGACGTGAGTTGGAGTAGTGATGTAGCAACCACTAGTGGCAGTACTAGCAGGTAATTACAAAATAGCCAGAGGTCCGTAAACGACGCAGCAGTATAGTTAGGAGGATAAGCAGGTATCATAGTCAGGAAATAGCCAGAGGTCGGTGCACGGTGCAGCAGTATAGTTGGGAGGATAAGCAGGTATCGTAGTAAGGAATTAGCCAGAGGTCAGTATACGGTGCAGAAGTAGAATCTTGAGGAAAGGCAGCAGGTAGAAAAAAGCTAGAGTTAAGGCTTGGAGCTCAATAGTCTTGCAAGGAAGGAAGTGCAGTGCTACGTTTAAATAGGTTGTTCAATCAGCAGATCACAGGGTTGAGCAAATCAGGAATTTGGTGTGGAGACAATCAGGAACAACACAGGTACTAGTATCTGGTTTAGCAAGGAACTATCCAGTGAGCTGAATAGCTCAAAGGAAAAAGCTGGTGCACAAGAGCTGCTGGATTTGAGTCCTGACAGAGAGACTTAGTCCCCTTTGCACCATTAATTTTACATCCATATCTAATGCCCTCCTCCCCTTCCACCTGTTTATAAGTCCTTTTTAAGTCCCCCTTCCTCCCATCCCAATCCCAAACCCCACTCCACCTATATAATTGTTCTCTCCCCACATCCCAGCATTGTCCCCTCCCCTCTCCCCACATCCCATCATTGCACTCTCCCTCACCTCTATCATTGTCCTCTCACCACCTCCATCATTGATCTCTCCCTCACTTCCATCTCTGTACTCCTCCAACCCCTATCATTGTCCTCCCCTCACCTCCATCACTGTCTTCTTCCCCTTCTCCATCATTGTCCTCCCCAACTCCATCATTGTCCTCCCCATGTACATTATTGCCCTCTCCTCCAACTCCATTATTGCCTTCTCCCCACCTCCATCATTGTCTTGGCTATCCACCACCCCATCATCGCTCTCCCCACCTACATCATTGCCCTCTCTCCAACTCCATCATTGTCCTTTCCACCACGCTAATCACTGCCCTCTCACCCACCCCATCATTGTTTTCCCCTTCCTCCATCATTGTCCTTCCCACCTTCATTATTGCTCTCTCACCACATCCATCATTGCCATCTACCCACCTCCACAATTGCCCTCTCCCCACTTCCATCTTTGCCTTCTCCCCAACATCCATCACTACTTTCTCCCTTACCTCCCTCTTTGTCCTCCGCCACTCCGCCACCGCCATCATTGTACTCTCCACCATCCCACTCATTGTTCTCTTCTCCCCCACTGCATTTATTTGTCATGGACATCTCCCTTGTGTATTGTTTAAAAAAAATCATCGCCGGCAACTTTATCTCTGACACAGACACTCGCTACTGCTTGCTGATGTAATCCAGCCATGCGTGCATGTGTAAGACAGAAAGCACCAGGCAGGGAGGAGAGGATGAATCCCTGCAGCTCTGCTTCACTGCCATTTTGTCTTGTAGGCAGCGAAGCTGCAGGGATCGCTCCTTGCCTGCTGCACATGAGGGCAATCTGGCCATGTGCTCCATGAAGCCTCATGCTCAGGAAACAGGCCAGATTGCCCTCCATATTAGCCGACACTTTAGAGGAACATGCACAGCCTTTAAGAAAGAGGAAGTGTGCACGTACACGCTCTAAGCACAGTGCCTGGAGAGCTGCTAGGAGTGCGTGTACCCCAGGCAGCAGCACACCCGGAAGGGGCAGGATGGGAGTCTTGGCAGTGAGTACGCTGATGTGTCTGCAGGGAGGGAGGGACTGCAGGCAGAGATTTGGGCGCTACAGACCCACATCTTACAGGACTGAGTTACCTTGATACTGCTCATGGCATGAATCCAGTAGTGTTCAAGTTGCCATACGGCATGCAGGATAAATGGGCAGATTGCGGCTTACTGTATAAAAGACAGCATAATGTGTCTTTTACACCCTTTTCACATTTTTCCAGATTTGTCAGTGATCAAGCTCTGAAGAAGAATGATAGCAGCTTCGATTTCACTGAATCTACTCCACCAGCTTCATGGTCATCATCTACAAGGTATGATAACATTACGGCCAAATGTAGAGAGTTAAGGGGCAGAGTATCTGTGAGAAAGACTGGTGTTCCACTAATTGCACCCGCCCTCACTAAAACAAATGCTGTTGCTCCTAAGGTTATGGACAGTAACCATATTTGCCCTATCTACCTCACCCACTTAAGGAATGTCGTAGACTCAGGGCAAAAACTTTGCAGGAGAGTAGGAATGCTTTCAAGTAGCTTGGGATATGTTATAAGTTTTACGCCTCCTCAGACCACCTTGCTAAGGACTATAAGGCCGTCACTAAATGCACTGAATGCAGTAGTGACAAACACATTACATCTATGCATCCCACATCAGCTCCACACAATCCACAACCTTCTGCAGCATCCAATCCTGCTCAAAAGCATGGTGGGGAGTGACAAGTTCCTGTTCGTACTGCAAATGCTGTTTCCTCCTCATGTATTGAAATTTGTGGAGAAGGAACTGGTCCTAAATGCTGTGCCAAGGTATGTCTGGTCGATGTCTATCCAGAAGTACAACCCGACAAGGCCTCTAGAATGTATGCCATAATAGATGAGCAGAGCAACATGTCTGTAGCAAAGCCAAAACTCTTTGAGATCTTCAATATAAAGGGAGAAACGGCTCCATACAGCCTCAACACCTGCTCTGGTCATATTGAGACTTCTGGCAGGAAAGCATTTGGGTATATTGTCTCTTCAATCAAAGAAAACATGCACATACCCTTGCCAACTTTAATCGAATGCAACCAAATACCTAATAACAGGGAAGATATTCCCACTCCGGAAGCCGCGCTTCATCATCCCTCACTTGAGGCACCTAACTAACCAAATTCCTCCTCTGGACATGAATGCTGATATTCTAATCTTATTCAGGAGAGACATTCTGAAGGTCCACAAGGTGCACCAACAATGCAACAACCCAGATCATGCTACATATGCCCAAAAACTCGATCTAGGTTGGGTAATTGTGGGCAATGTATGTCTGGATAAGAGTCACAAGGAATCCGAAGTCAACTCCTTTAAAACGTTTGTACTCCAAAATGGTCGCACAACTCACTTCAAACCATGCTTTCATCACTACGAAGTGAAATAAAGGTTCTAAGACTTCATCCAAGAGCCTGACATAATTCTTACTCGCTATTCTTACTCCCTATGGTGACGACTTAGGAAGAGCAGTGTTTCACACAACACAAGAGGAAAACAAAATCACCTTATCCATAGAAGACAAATAATTTATTAAAATAATAGACAGTGGCTTTTTCAAGAATGAATCTGACCGCTGGGTTGCTCCCTTACCCTTCAAGGTTACAAGCATCCTAATAACTGAGAACAGGCCTTATCCAGGTTCACCTCATTGCAGAAAACATTAAGAAACAAGCCTGAAATGAAGGACCATTTTGTAGCCTTTATGGACAAAATACTTAGCAACGACCATGCAGAGCCAGCTCCACCCTTGCAAGAGAATGAAGAATGCTGGTATCTACCTTCTTTTGGAGTATATCATCTGAGAAAACCTAAACAAATCAGAATGGTGTTTGATTCAACTAAGCCATGCCCATCGGACCGGACCAACCATATTAACATACAGCGCGGGAGGAATAAAAAAGGTATTTATGGATGATACATGGGGAGTCACGGGGTATGAGAAGTAGTTGTGTAATGCATAGGTGACACGAAATTAAATGATATTTTTAGCTGGTAACCCAAAAAAGTGCTGACAGGTTCCTTTTAATTCTATCTATTGTATTTCTACTTTGCTGCCATCTACTGTCCGTTGTTATATTATGGTGTTCATGTATTATTACTGTGCTTTACCCATAATACCTCTCTTTCTACAACTCCTCCTATCTTTATCTCACTTCCTTCTTCTTGGTCAGAGCCATCTTGGACAACACATGCTTCAGGACTGGAGAAAGGTTTCTCTTGTTACCTCTATCTTCGTGCTTCTAATATCAGCTCTAACTTCTACCTCATCTTCATTCTTTTATCTTCCCTGATATCTCACCTCATCTCATCAAGGTACTGTGAATAAAACCTGTTGAGTTCATCACTGCATCATCCTTCCGGACTAATCACATGCAGCTTATCAGGATTAGAGGCACAAGTTAGCGAGTTAACGCTATCTGCCATTGCTTACACAGAGAACTATGCTCACATCCCTCAGACAAATCTCACCCACGTACATCGGCGCCAGAATACTCAGATATTCATGGACCATGCAAACATTTGACAGTAAAAAAATAATAGAGACAGAACTGTTTTTGATTAGTCATAAATCAAAACCCCCTACAAGAATATGGGTTTGTGAAGATCACCGACAGTATATGGATGGCAACAGGGTGTAATCCATGTAGTTTCTGTGATTAACATGGTAATGTGTAGGATAGCCTTTGTCATTTATGCATTTACTTTTCCATATGTGAAAATTACTCATTATTAGGGATGAGTGGACCCGTGGAAATTCGGGTTCATCAGGTTTGACCGAACTCTAGTACAAAATTCGGATCGGGTACCAGAACTTGACCCAAAGTTGAAACTGCACCTGGACTCCATAGAAGCCATTAGGGACTTGAACATTTGTGCAGAAAAATGGCCTTAAAATGGTAGTAGTAAATAGAGATGAGCAAACTTGTTCGGAAAACATTTGCCAATCTCAAATTCGGAATGAGCGTTTAACATTCGGATTCGTGTTCAAATTCCAAGCTGTCTTTCTAAAATCTACAAAAGTTGGCCACAGTTTGGTAAATGACTGAATTCACTTAAGGCTCTTTCAGACGTTAGTGTTTCCAGTAACAGCACAGGTCGCAAAACGTCTTGCACATGTGCAAACTGATGACTCACAGATGATATCTCTGTGTCATCAGTGTGACACGTACCGTCACCTGGGAATCAGTGCTAGTAGAGGGCAATGTTGAGAGTTGTATTCAACTGTGAACTGTTAACAGGCGGCGGCTGATGGGAGTATTTCATCAGCCACGGCCTGCACCATAAATACATTTTTTTTTAAATCACGTGTGGTTCTCTTGTATTTTTGATAACCAGACAGGCAAAACTGACAGCTGCGGGATGCAACCATCAGCTATCAGCTTCAGCAAGGCTCATTATCAAAAATGAAGGGGTCTCCACACTGTATTTTTCATTATTTAAATAAATAATTAAAAAAATAGCATAGGGTCTCTCCCATTTTTGACAACCAGTCAAGCTAAAGCAGACAGCAGGGGGCTGGTATTCTCAGTCTGGTAAGGGGCCATGGATATTAGCCCCATAGGCTAAAATAGCAGCTTTTATTAGCAGCATCTATTAGATGTGCCAAATCTGGTGCTTTGCCTGGCTCTTCCCACTTGCCCTGTGGCATTAAAATGTGGGGTTCATATTCGCGGAGTTGATATCACCTTTGTATTGTCCGGTGACATCAAGCCCATGGCTTAGTAACAAAGAGACATCTAAAAGACACCTGTCCATTTTCCATTACTAATCCTATAGTTATATTATAAATAACCACACAGCCAGAATAAAGTCATTTCATTGATAGAATGACACGGACTCTTTTAATGAATCTAAATTAAACCATACTCAAGTCATTACCCATTCCACTGAAGTCATTGTCTCCTGTAATACGACAAAAGTAAAAAACAACCATATTCCTCACCTGTACATCAGTCTGTCAGGGGAAAATAGGTTACAACCAGGACGGTGCCAAAATGCGACCTTCCAGGCTTAAAACCACTGAGGAATGAACTGCTGCAAGCACAGCATCAGTGCCCAGTGAGATCACCACTAGCACATTGAGAAAAAGTCTCATAGTGCAGCACTGATCTCATCAAGGTCACCGCAGTTCAGGGGCCGGGGAATGCAGTCTCAGTGCCTGTGGTAACCTCAATGATGTTACCGCTAGTCACTGATGATGCGCTCACAACAGCTCATTCTTCAGCCAGAATAAAGTCGTTTACCGTATTTTTCAGACTATAAGGTACACTTTTTTCCTCCAAAGATGTGGAGGAAAATGAGGGGGTGTCTTATAGTCCGGATGTACTGTTTCTGGCTATGGTGGGGAGGTGGGGAAGCGGTTTCGGCAGAGCAGCGAGTCACAGAGGCAGGAGCCGGCTTCTGCGGCTAACTCCTGTGACTGCTGCTAAAGAGAAATGAATATTCACTGCATTCCACACCCAGGGCAATGAATATGCATTTCTCTTTAATGGCATCCTGGTATGATTAGCCCCCATCCCGGTCCTGGTATGATTGGTCCCATCCTTTCCTTATCCTGGTATGATTGGCCCCCACCCTCATCCTGATATGCATGGCCCCATCAGAAAACATTAAAAAAACAAACCATTACACTTACCTTCTGGTGGCTCCCTTGGAGAGACCTGCTCTAATGCCAGTAGCTGCTTAATGCTTGTAAGCAGTGCATGGCAGGGACGTCATGCGTTGCTTGCAAGCTGAAGTGCAGCTGCCGGAATACTCGATGCTTTGCACGCTGGGACTGCGTGCGCACAAAGCACTGAGTATTCATTGCCCTGTAGCGAGGGAGCGCTGGGAAGGTTTGTGTAATGGTTTGTTTTTTAAGGTTTACTGATGGGCCATGCATATCAGGATGGGAATAGGGGCCAATCATACCAGGATAAGGATGGGACCATGCATACCAGGACTGGGATGGAGCCAATCATACGAGGGTAAGGATGGGGCCCTGCATACCAGGATAGGGATGAGGGCGATCTTTCCTACCAGGATAGGGATGAGGGGGACCATTCCTACCAGGATAGGGATAAGGGGAGCATGCATACCAGTCTAGGGATGAGGAGGCATGCATACCAGGATGGGGTTGAGAGCCATGCACACCAGGATAGTGATGAGGGAGCCATGCATACCAGGGTAGGGATGAGGGGGGCCATGCATACCAGGGTTGGGATGAGGGGGGCCATGCATACCAGGGTAGGGATGAGGGAGCCATGCATATCAGGGTAGGGATGAGGGGGCAATGCATATCAGGATGGGGATGAGGGGACCATATGTACCAGGATACGGAATATTAAGTACAGAATTGACCACATTTTTTTGCTTTGATTTTTTTTTGTATATATTCTTTATTTAGAAAATTTCAATAATACAACAGGAAAGGAAAAAAGGGTAAATGTTTCCAGAAATAGTAAAAGAAGAAAAAAAGAAAAAGCATTCAGAATAAATCACAACGATAACACTACAAGGCTGCGGTTTTGCAAACCAAAAGGGTTGTAAGAAGAGTTTAAAAAACAAGGGGCAGTGGTGGGGAGGGACACAGGAAGGAAAGGGGAGGGTAGGGAGTCAGAAAGTCCTGCTTAAAATCTGGGGCACATCTCTACCCTCAGTCTCTCTAGTGAGTATGAATCAGTATGGATAGGTATATTTCTTATTTTGTCCTTTCCATGGCTCTTCTTCTTTTTTCTTATTTGTCCAATTGGGTGCTATATCTTTAGCCCCTATTTGGCTGCAGTTCCCAGGTTTTCATATATGCATCTTGTGATTTGTGTGTGTTTTGTATTCACATGGTTCATTAGGATATATTCACCAGTGGGCCGCATTCACACATGAGTTCCATGTCCATTGTCAATTGCAGATAGTGGCAATCTGTGTCCACTAGGGGCAGATGCATATAATAACATAAAGGGTCATTATATTATATTGTTTGGCACTAGCCAGGGGTCAGATGTATGGTACATGGCACATTATGTGTGTTTTTAAATTATTTTAATTGTTGTGTGTTTTTGCTTATCCAAATAAAATATGTTATGGTATTTTTTCTATCCTAAATTGTTTTCTGGTGTGCAGACTTATTATTGTTATGGTCTTTTTCTCTCCTTGTTTAGAGGAAGATGAGGGACACCAGACCCAACAATGCAGACGAGCTGAAGGCTGCTATCAAAGCAACCTGGGCTTCCATAACACCTCAGCAGTGCAACAGGCTGATCGCCTCCATGCCACTCCGCATTGATGCAGTAATTGATGCAAATGGAACCACGACAAAGTATTGAATGCATTTACTGAACTTTCAGTAGGCCAACATTTTAGATTTTAAAATTATTTTTCAAGCTGATGTTATAAAGCATTTTAATTTACCGAGATAATGACTTTTGGGTTTTCATTAGCTGTAAGCCATAATCACCAACATTAACAGAAATAAACATTTGAAATAGATCGCTCGGTTTGTAATTATTCTATATATGAGTTTCACTTTTTGTATTGAAGAGCTGAAATAAATTAACTTTTTGATGATATTCTAATATTGCAAGAAACACCTGTATATAATCTTCTTCCTCTTGCAGTTGCTGATTTTTACTTTGGAAAAATTATTCTTTGGTGTAACAAAATGAGATTGACAAACATAAACAATTGGATGATTCATGGGAAAGGTGAAATATGGACAATAAGTGATCACAACTAATGAATTTACTAAAGATTCTTACAATCAAACTGCTTAGCTGATATTCAAGGCAGAATAGTCCAGAATTATAAAAGAATAAAGTTGCTGAGGATATAGGCAGCGGGTTGTCCATGCAGGAATCTTAAGATGGATGATTTGCTGGTGCAGACTGCTGATATCCATAAGCTGCTGTCTTTTCCCCTGTGAGAAACAAACTCTGAAAACTGCTGGGAGACAGCTGCTGATGTACAATTACAGCAAATCCCTCTTGTAATCACATGGTAGAGCTGAGTTTGTGATAACCTGAACAAGTGTTGTTTGGAAATGAATTATTTTACTCTTTACAGCTTGTGGAATATTTTCATTTTCTTTTCTGTCCACAGGCAGCACACAAGGGATATATATGAACCTTGCATCTTTCTTAGGACAGTCCACCTAGCAATCAGACTAAAAACAATCAATTATGTTAGACCACATAGTATATAAAGCACCACCTACAATCCTCCTATCATCATCTCTAGATGCACATGCAACTCTCCATTGCGCATCCTGACAATGTCCACCTTTCAGTTCATTGAACCAATAAAGAAGTATTGTTGTCTATATCATGGATGGGCAATTAATTTTCCCGAGCGGCCACATGAGAGAATGTGACTGTTGTGGAGGGCCAAACCAATAGGCTGAAATGAATTAAGCTCAATATTAATATCAACATATTAATATTATATCATAATTATAATTAATATTAATCACTCAATATTGAGCAGAATTAAGTATGCCAACATCCCCCTATATACCATTTGAAACCGAATACAGGCTCATATACATCTTTATGAGGCCCACACAGCCTTCCCATGTCCAGCATATGAAGCCCACACAGCCTCCCCATGTCTAGCACATGAGGCCCACACAACCTCCCCATGTGCAGCATATGAGGCCCACACAGCCTCCCCATGTCCAGCATATGAGACCCACACAGATCCCCCATGTCCAGCCTATAAGCCCCACACAGCCTCCCCAAGTCCAGCATGAGCCAACAGACTCCCAATATACTGCATGAGCCCCACACAGCCCCCGATGTCCAGCATATGAGGCCCACACACAGGGGTGAACCTAGCCTCTCTGCTGCCTGAGGCGAACTGCAAAATGGCGCCCCCCATAGTAAAATCAGTACAAATAAATCTGGTTTACTCTTTACTAGGCTAATCTGACGCACATGTAAAATACATAAACTTTTAAATAGGAATATATCTGAAACATCAATCTTTACACTACTTCAGAGACTCAATGCCGCCTGAGGCAAAGTGATCAACTTGCTTCATTTTAGGTGCGACCCTGGCCGGGGAACAGTGCTTACTGTAGAGCTTCTTCCCCGGCTGCCGTCCGTGTGGTACTGATGCGGCACACAGTTTCCACACGTATTACACACACGGACACGATATCTCCACTAACGGTTTTTCCGGTACCGGAAATATCAGGATGTTTGAAACCAGCCTAAAACCACATTCACACGTTCAGCATTTGGTCAGTATTTTACCTCAGTATTTGTAAGCCAAATTGGGAGTGGGTGACAAATCCAGAAGTGGTGACGTGTTTATATTATACTTTTCCTTTGATAGTTCCACTCCTGGTTTTGGCCTACAAATACTGGGTTAAAATACTGAACGTGTGAAAGTGGCCTGATAGAGGGTTTCTGCTACTTCTGACTTCCCGCAGACAGAAGTTGCAGTCACAAGATGGCGCAGATAAAAGGTGTAGACGGTGACATTATACACAGGAGCTCTGTATATAGTGTATAATGTACAGGTAATACAGTGATCACCGGTGACATTATACACAGGAGCTCTGTATATAGTGTCAGTGTACAGGTAATACAGTGATCACCAGTGACATACACAGGAGCTCTGTATATAGTGTCAGTGTACAGGTAATACAGTGATCACCGGTGACATTATACACAGGAGCTCTGTATATAGTGTCAGTGTACAGGTAATACAGTGATCACCAGTGACATTATACACAGGATCTCTGTATACAATGTCAGTGTACAGGTAATGCAGTGATCACAGGTGACATTATACACAGGAGCTCCGTGCTCCATTCTGCCAACCCGTGCTCCATTCTGGCCCCTGTGCTCCATTATGCCCTGCGGCAAATTTTAGGCCACGTCCCTGTCCACACCCATTTCACAACTAGCCACACCCATATCCACGCCCTAATTGCACCCATTTAGCACTGCTGATTACACTGACTGGTACTGAGGGCACAGTGGCTGGTACTATGGGCACACTGACTGGTACTGAGAAAAAGAAATAAAGAACAGAGAGAGAGAAAAAAAGAACAGAGAGAGAAAAAGAAAGAACAGAGAGAGAAAGAGAAAAAGAAAGAACAGAGAGAGAAAGAAAGAGGGGAAAGAAAGAACAGAGAGAGAAAGAAAGAACAGAGAGAGAAAAATGACAGAGAGAAAGAAAAAACAGAGAGAAAGAAAGAGGGGAAAGAAAGAAAGAACAGAGAGAAAGAAAAAAACAGAAAGAAAGAGGTGAAAGAAAGAACAGAAAGAAAGAAAGAGGTGAAAGAAAGAACAGAAAGAAAGAGGGGAAAGAAAGAACAGAGTGAGAAAGAAAGAAACAAAGAAAGAAAGAAAGAAAGGTGAAAGAAAGAACAGAGAGAGAAAGAAAGAAGGGAAAGAAAAAGAACAGAGAGAGAAAGAAAGAACAGAGAGAGAAAAAAGAAAAAAGGAAGGAGAGAGAAGAAAGAACAGAGAGAGAAAGAATGAAAGAGCAGAGAGAAAGGAAGAACAGAGAGAGAAAGGAAGAACAGAGAGAAAGGAAGAACAGAGAGAGAAAGAAAGAGGGAAAGAAAGAAAGAACAGAGAGAGAAAGAAAGCACAGAAGAGAGAAAAGAAGAACAAAGAGAAAGAAAGAGGGGAAAGAAAATTAACAGAGAGCAAAAGAAAGAACAGAGAGAGAGAAAGAAAGAGGGGAAGGAAAGAACAGAAAGAGGGGAAAGAAAGAACAGAGAGAGAGAAAGAAAGATAGAAAGAAAGAAAGAAAGAAAGAAAGAAGAGGGAAAGAACAGAGTGAAAGAAAGAAAGAACAGAGAGAGAAAGAAAGAACGAAGAGAGAAAGAAAGAACAGAGAAAGAAAGAAAGAACAGAGAGAAAAAGAAACAGAGAGAGAGAAAGAAAGAAACAGAGAGAGAGAAAGATTAGAGAGGGAAAGAAAGAAGAGAGAAATAGAAAGAAACAGAGAGAAAGAAAGATTCTATAAAGATACTATAGCAGCCCGGCTCCCATTGTAATGCCTGGCATTCCGATGTAGCAGAGCTGGATCGTCGTGGGACCCTCGTTACTATGGACTGCGTCGGACAGGTGGTATACTGTTGGTTTGTTTTTTTTATTTTTTTACAGGAGATCGATGGCGTCGCAGGAATGAGAGAGTAATAAAAGAAATGAAAACTGTGTTGTCTCTTTTATTTCATTAAAAGACTTTTTTCTTGCTGTGTCTTTTTTTTAAACATTTAAAAACTTTGGGATTAATAATGGATCGGTGTCTTATTGACGCCTCTCCATTATTAACCGGGCTTATTGTCACCGTGCAATCAACGGTGACATTAACCCCTTATTACCCCGCTTGCCACCGCTACAGGGCAAGTGGGAAGAGCCGGGTAAAGTGCCACAATTGGCACATCTTTTGATGCGCCAAATGTGGGGCTGCTGTAGCCTGGTATTATCAGGCTGTTGAGGGCCAAAATCCATGGGCCTTGACAGTCTTTTAATACCAGGCCGCGAGCAGTCTGCATTTTACTTGGCTGGTTAACAAAAATAGGGGGACGCCTACGCCGTTTTTTTTTCGAGGGGATCCCCTATTTTTGTTAACCAGCCAAGCTAAGCAGACTGCTGTGGCCTGGTATTATCAGGCTGGCAAGGTCCATGGATATTGGATCCTTACCAGCCTGAAAAACCAGGCCTCAGCGGTCTGCTTCATCTGGCTGGTTAACAAAAATAGGGGGGACCCCACGCCAATTTTTTTCGAGGGGATCCCCTATTTTTGTTAATCAGCCAAGATATGCAGACTGCTGTGGCCTGGTATTATCAGGCTGGCAAGGTCCATGGATCTTGGCTCCTTAACAGCCTGAAAATCCAGGCCTCAGCGGTCTGCTTCATCTGGCTGGTTAACAAAAATAGGGGGGACCCCACGCCAATTTTTTTCGAGGGGATCCCCTATTTTTTTAATCAGCCAAGATATGCAGACTGCTGTGGCCTGGTAATATCAGGCTGGCAAGGTCCATGGATCTTGGCTCCTTAACAGCCTGAAAATCCAGGCCTCAGCGGTCTGCTTCATCTGGCTGGTTAACAAAAATAGGGGGACCCCACGCCATTTTTTTTCGAAGGGAACCCCTATTTTTGTTAATCAGTTCCCTCTGACATCACTGATTGTGTCCCTGGCTGACCTGAAGTGAAAGTGGAAAGCAATCAATTAAGCTTTCCACTTAAGGGCCCGTCTCACATAGCGATATCGCTACCGAGATCGCTGCTGAGTCACTAGTTTTGTGACGCAGCAGCGAGCTCACCAGCGATATCGCTGTGTGTGACATTCAGCGACGATCAGCCCTCCTGCCGGGTATCGCTGATCGTCACTGAAATGTCAGGACCTTTTTTTGATCGCTGGTTTCCCGCTGACAGGCACGCATCGCTGCGTGTGACAGGCGGGAGACCAGCGATCCGCTGGTAACCAAGGTACACAGAGGGTTTCCAGGCGCGGGGCTGTGCCTAGAAACCCGCTGTGTACCTTGGATACCAGCGCCCTGATGCAGGGAGCTGGTATCCAAGGTACACAGCGGGTTTCCAGGCACCGCGCAGCGCTTGGAAACCCGCTGTGTACCTTGGTTACCAGCTCCCTGCATCAGGGCGCTGGTATCCAACGTACACTGCGGGTGAAAATGCAGAACCCGACATGAAATGACACTTGGTTTACATAGAGTTAACCATGTCTTTTCATGTAGTTTGATATCTGATTTGCACAAACAATTACATGAGTGTAAGTGTGCAAAATTTCACACCTGTAGGGGTTAATTAAGGGTGTAAATTCGTAGCAAAAAAGTCAGTTTTTTTTTACAACGAATTTACACCTTTAATTAAACCCTACAGGTGTGAAATTTTGCACACAGCCACTGTCATGTGTGCATTGCCACGAAGATCGTCGCGGTTGCACATTTTGACTTCTCACAGCTGAGTTTCTGTTTCTTTGTGTTTGGCAGCTTGGGAGTTAATTCTGTCTGTGCTCGGTGCTGGGACTGGGTGCAGTTTCTCCCGGCTGCAATTGATTATTTGTTGATTGGTTTCCTTTAAATTCCTGGTTGTCTGCTTTGGGAGTTGCCAGTGAAATCTTTCATGCAGACCACAGATAGGAATGAATCTGTATAGACTTAAGTTGAGAGCTCCTTAGTTGTTTTAAGCTCAACTTGCTTAGAGTTTATTTCCCAGACCATTTATGTTCCTTCGGTGTTTGAGTGTGTATGCAAGTGAGTGCTTACCTGTCTGTTTTATATGTCTAATCTGTGTATTTAGCTGAGATCAGCCCATATCCCTTTGGTGGTAATCAGGATCCTTCTTAGGACTGATTACAGGGTTCAGGGTCTGACAGGAGACAGGGTTAGGCTGGAGAGTTGGACCTCTGAACCATTATCAGTACCTCCAAGGTAAGGGATTAGTTAGGACCCCAGTGTAGGGTCAGGTTAGACCCTGGTCCTCCTCTTTCCTGTTACAGCTCATCAAGTCCTCAAGATTAACCCTGAGATCAACTATATCGTTCCTGCACATCTAGTCCTCAAGATTAACCTTAAAGTTCTGCAGAGATTGTGTCAGGTAAATCTATTTTATACTTACATTCTGTTGTTGCTAAACTATATGTTGTATAGAGTGTGGTTCCTGTATAAATAGTTTACTGACATTGTATTCATATCATTAGACAGCGTGACAGCCACTCATGTAATTGTTTGTGCAAATCAGATATCAAACTACATGAAAAGACATGGTTAACTCTATGTAAACCAAGTGTCATTTCATGTCGGGTGCTTCTGTCTTTTCACAAAAGCCGGCTTTACCCGGCAATTGAATCAGAGGCTATTTTACTATGTAGAAGTGTATAAACTATAAATATATGTATATATATATATGTCACAATGACATAAAGTATCGCTCAACTCTACTCAGGATCTCTTTGGGACAAAACGGCACCTGCCCCAATTTCAGAGGCATCAACCTCCACCTGAAACGGCAGAGAAACATCAGGCTGCCGTAGAACAGGAGCAGAAGTGGATTCTGCTTAAGTTCCTGAAACGCAGAGACTGCCTCAGGAGGCCAATTCACCACATCAGAACCCTTTTTGGTCAAATCAGTCAATGGTTTAACAATAACAGAGAAATTACCAATAAATTTACGATAAAAATTGGCAAAACCCAAGAATCTCTGAAGAGCCTTTAATGAAGTAGGTTGGACCCAATCACAGATGGCCTGAACCTTGACCGGGTCCATTTCAATAACAGATGGGGACAAAATGAATCCCAGAAATGAGATCCTGTGTACGCCAAAAAGACACTTTGATCCCTTCACATACAGAGCATTCTCTCTCAAAATCTGGAACACAGTCCGAACATGTTTCACATGAGAGTCCCAGTCATTGGAAAAAATCAAGATATCATCCAAATAAACAATCAGAAATTTATCCACAAAATCCCTGAAAATGTCATTCATGAAGGACTGGAAGACGGAAGGAGCATTAGTGAGCCCAAAGGGCATCACTAGGTACTCAAAATGCCCCTCTGGGGTATTAAATGCCGTTTTCCATTCATCCCCATGCTTAATGCGAATAAGGTTATACGCCCCCCTGAGGTCAAGCTTGGTAAACCAAGTAGCACTTTTCACCCTGGAAAACAGGTCAGAAATCAAGGGTAACGGATATTGATATTTCACAGTGATATTGTTCAAGAGACGATAATCAATACACGGCCTTAATGAACCATCCTTTTTGGCCACAAAGAAAAAACCGGCACCCAAGGGTGAAGAGGATGGTCTGATATGACCCTTCTCCAATGACTCCTTGATATAAGACCACATAGCATCATGTTCAGGTACAGACAAGTTAAAAAGGCGACCTTTAGGGAATTAACTACCAGGCACTAATTCAATAGCGCAGTCATAGCTCCTATGGGGGGGCAAGGATGCAGATTTACTTTCGCTAAACACATCAGAAAAATCAGTCAAAAAGTCAGAAACATCCTGAGCCTTGGGAGAGGCAGAAAAACAGGAGTGTTGGCATTAACACATTGGCAGCCCCAACTGGTTACAGACACAGATTTCCAATCCAAAACAGGATTATGAGACTGTAACCAAGGGAAACCTAGTACAATAATGTCATGCAGATTATACAGCACCAAAAATTTGCAACTCTCCTGATGATCAGGTTCAACCCTCATTATCACCTGAGTAGAGAACTGGGGTTTATTCTCAGCCAAAGGGGTAGAATCAATCCCCAGCAGGGGAATAGACTTCCGTAGGGGTATCAAGGGAAACCCACAACGTTTAGCAAAATCAAAATCCATCAGGTTAATAGCTGCTCCCGAATCAACAAAAGCCTGAGCACAAAATGTGGACAGGGAGCAAATCAGGGTAACAGTCAACAGAAATTTAGTCTGAATACTACCCAAGACAACTGAGCGTGCAAAACATCTTCCCCGCTTAGGGCACACTGAAATAGCATGAGAGGCATCACCACAGTAGAATCACAACCCATTGCATTTTCAAAACTCATGACGCTGTGCCCCAGAAGCCACTCCATCACACTGCATGGGTTCAGAAGCTGGTTCACAAGGCAACACTATTCCACGCATACCTCTACGCTCACGCAAACGTCTGTCAATTTGAATCGCTAATGACATAGAATCATTGAGACCAGAGGGAGCAGGGAAACCCACCATAACATCTTTTACATTCTCTGACAGACCCTTCCGAAAAAGGGCTGCCAAAGCATCATCATTCCATTTGGTCAGGACTGCCCACTTTCGAAATTTCTGACAGTACAACTCAGCGTCCTCAAGCCCCTGATTTAATGCCAACAAGGTTTTTTCAGCTTGATCAGTGACATTAGGTTCATCGTACAATAACCCCAGAGCCAGAAAAAATGCATCAACATTACTCAAAACAGGGTCCCCAGGTGTCAGGGAAAAAGCCCAATCCTGAGGATCGCCGCGCAGGAGAGAGATGACAATTTGAACCTGCTGTGCTGCGTTCCCTGAGGACTTAGGTTTTAAGGCAAAAAACAACCTACAGTTATTTTTGAAATTCAGAAATTTAGCTCGATCCCCCAAAAACAAATCCGGCATGGGGATCCTAGGCTCCACAACCGGCAACCCTGCAAGATAGGTAGCAATACTCCGAACTTCAGTGGCAAGCTGATCCACACGGCCAGACAACTGTGCAAACTCCATTGAGAGAGAAAAAAAAATTCCTCCTCAGCACCCAGAGAAAAAGAGGGAAAAAATGCAACAAACAGAGAAAAAAAAAATTCTGACAACTCCCCTTTTTTTTTTCCTTTTTACTGTTTTTCCCTTCTGTGAGTACCATATAATTTTCAGTTTGGCCGGTGATACTGTTATGATTTGGTAGCTGAGGAGAGCAGGCAAAAACGGCAATGCACTAGAGAGGTTGGTGTTGTGAATGGGTTTGAGATGAGTTCTGAGCAGAGGCTCCCTCTGGTGGTTACAAGCGGTGCTAGTGAGGATTGTGAGGACTGGGAATCAGGTGTTACTGACTGGTCTTATATAAGGGAGTCATTTTCCCATCAGGGTTGCCGGTGATCAATTGTTCTGGTCTGAATCCTCAGACCAATGGTCAAACTGAGAGAACAAACCAGACATTGGAGCGAGAGCAAGTCCCGCAGGACTGCACAAATTCCCTGACATCACGAGACAAGGTAGGCCACCAAAAGGACCGGCTAACCAAGTCTCTGGTACCAAAAATTCCGGGATGCCCAGCCAATGCGGAACAATGAATCTCAGACATCACACTCTTTTTCCATTGGTCCGGGACAAACAATTTTCCAACAGGGCAGCGCTCGGGCCTATCCTCCTGCTCAGAACTCATCTCAAACCCATTCACAACAGGTTGGAATCTACTGGATTGCAGTACCCTGACTAACCACCACAACTAAAGGCAGCCGTGGAGCGTACCTACGTTGGTCCTAGACGCCTCGTCACAGCCTGAGAGGTTAACTACACCTAAAGATAGAAAGAGGAAAGCTATCTGCCCCGGAGCAGATCCCCAAAGAACATAGGAAGCCCCCAAACATGTAATGGCGGTTAGACAAGAGGAAATACAGACACAGACAGAAAATAGTATGAGCAAACGTTGGGGCCCAATCTGCCTAGACAAAAAAGGATAGGAAGGACACTTACTGTAATCCAAAAAAAACCTTATAAAGCCAACGCTACTAATTGCAAAAACACCTGAGATCACACGACCTCTACCACCTAAATTAGTTCTCTGGTGTAACAAAACAAAGCCGCAGCCACTGAAAAAACTGAAAAAGGCAAATGAACAAATAACAGTGGCTCCAGAGGAACTGAGAGGAGCCCAAGCCCCCAGGGGGGGGGGAAACCTGGCTAACCTCACAGAAATGCAGAGAAATATGCAAAAGGTAAGCACAAAAACAAAAAACAGAAAATATCTTATCTGAGAGCAGGAGAAGAGGCAAGACTCAGCAAGCTTCCAAGTGAACCAGGAAACAACGTTGAGACAAGAACAATTGATCACCGGCAACCATGATGGGACACCGGCAACCTCCCTTATATCCAGCCAGTCCGTAATTCCTGATTGCCAATCCTCATTGAATGCTTCAGTACTGTCTGCAACCACCAGAGGGAGCTTCTGCTCAGAATTCATTTCTAGCACATTCACAACAGGCCCCCCTGTCCCGTTGTGTGGAACTAGCTACCCACCGCAGCTCAGGCCCTGTGGTGGGTCCGCAGCAAGGGAGAGGAGAGTCTGCCTGGGTCTGGGTGCCATGTCTAGTGGTGGCAGCTCGGACTCAGGCAGCGATATGGAGAGTGTCGGTGCCGGTATGGTTGATGGTGTTGGTGCTCGGGCCCAGTCCTCTGTGCAGCGGGGGCTGTCCTGGCACCTGGAGTCAGTACAGCCAGGGTCGCATCTCCGGCGGCGAGAGCTGGGGTCTCTGGGCCCCCCACACGTGGATCCGCTAAGACTGGATCACTTTTGGGGGTCCAGAGACCTAGAAAGGGCGCGGAGTCTGCCGTAAGGCAACAAGTGAAAAAATGCAAGTTGTTGGTCGCTCCCCTGGCGGTGTTCGCGGCAGAGTCGGGGTCCTCTGCACGTAGATCCAATAAGGGGTCCGCGCCGGGGGCCCCACCGCCGCTGGACACCGAGGGGGAGTGGCCGACCTTGCCAAAAGCGAGTGGTGGGTACAAGAAGGCGGTGGTGGCCTGTGAGGGGGCGTGTCCTTGGCCGCTGTCCCACCCACTACTGTCGCGTCTGGCGGGGGGGCGTAGCCTTGCAAGCTACTGCTCCACCCGCTATGACTGCAGCTGGCGGGGGCGTGGCCTCGGCGGCCGTAGCTCCACTCGCTGTGCTTGTGGCTGGTGGGGGGCGTGGCCTTTCGGGCTTTCGTTCTACCCGCCATGGCTGTGACCAGCGGGGGGGCGTGGCCTCGGCAGGCCTTCTACCTTCTGTCCCACCCAAAAAAATCGTGTCCGAGAAAGCTGGCAAGGGGTTGCCGGGGTCCCCAGCCCACTTACCTTCATCTGGTGGTGCGGGGGCTCCGGTGCCCCAAGAGAGGCCAGAACAGGTCTCCAGTGGGGGGCAGGGTGCAGAGGCAGAGCCCGGCCCTGCCCCAAATGTAACAACAACAAAAAAAAATGGATCCAGAGAGCCCGGGAAGTGCTGCTGCTCCTGAGCCCAGGCAGAGCTTACTGAGTGGGCTCTGCTCTGCGACTCTTAAAGGGGCGGTAGCACACCTGGGCAAAAACAATGCGGGGCAGATCACTGATCAGCCAGGGCCCCCAGCAGATAAAAAGAGATTGTGCAAAAAAAATAACATTGATATTTTTGATGAATTGGCTGAAGTGAATGTTATGAGTGAGGTGAGTGACATGAGTGACAGGGATGTGGGAGTGGATGTGGGAGTGAATGCGGAGGGAGTGAGTGTTGGTGTAAGTGGAAGCACGAGCGGTGAGGGAGGGGCTGGCCCATCTGGCCCCCCAGCCGTGGGACCCCGTACTTTTGCGGGGGTCACGGCTGGGGCTCCGGGGGGTTCTTGGGGCATCTCCTTGCCTCCGGACTCTGGGGACGGCGTTTTGCACCGCCGTTTTCTGGAGGCCCTTAAAAAAGGAGAGCGGTCAGTCAATGTAGAGGGAAGAGAGGTGGACCTGTCTTTCTGGTTGGAAAGACATGGCCTGGCCGCCTTCCAAGATAGAAGGGAGGGGGAAACCATTTGGTCCCTCCTGACAGCCGGGCAAGCGCTAGCCAGGAGGAATGTGGTCCATCTTCGCTGGAGGGGCGGAGAAGCTTGCCCACCCAGGAGTAGGGTGGTGGAGCTCCTCCTGAAGATGGGCTTCAGGGCGACGGACATCTTTGCCCTGATCCATCCCTCAGCCACCCTATTCTTCGACATCAGTTTCGTCCGGCCGGAGGGGCTAGAGCTCGTCTGGTCGAATTACGAGCTGGTGAAAGGGGAGCCCGGATGGCGAGACTTCGCCGTACAGGCGTTGTCTCGCCAAAATGCCGTTAAGAGAGTGACCGTGGTGACTTGTAACGAGTCACTCTCTGGCATTGACATCATGACGTGGCTTTCTCGTTATGGGGAAGTCACGGACGTCCCCAAAAAAAATCGGGACGAGTTCGGTATCTGGTCGGGGGGCTGGACCTTCATGATGAAGTTGAAGGTCTCAGGGGATACCGTCACCCACATCCCTTCCTCGGCGTTCCTAGGGAGGGACAGGATCCTGGTCTTCTACCAGGGGCAGCCGAAGGTCTGCCACAAGTGTGGTGATCCCCGCCACTTCAGCGCAAGCTGCAAGGTGCAGAAATGTGCCTTGTGTGGTGGGGTAGGTCATCTCGCCGCATCTTGCAAGGACATTCGGTGCCACCTGTGTGGTGACCTAGGTCACCCGTATAGCCGCTGCCCTCGCTCCTTTACCAATGCTGCATCAGGCCCGGTGGGGGGAGACCGTGAGGGGCAACCCCTGGTGGCGCGACCTCTGCTGTGGCAGGTGGTGGTGGCGGGAGTGGGGCTAAGGGGCCAGTGAGGAAGGACAAGGCCAATGGAGGTCCCTCTTACCAGAGGAGACAGGAAAAGCGCCACGGGGTTGAGGGGCGGGGAGAGCCTCAGGCAACTGGGATGATGCTTTCCCCCCCTCTAGGCCGGTGGCCGGTGTCTCTGAGGACCCGGTGGAGGAAGAGGTATGCGAGGAGATCAGGAGGATGGAGAGGGAGGAAAACCTGACTGACTTCGACAACTCCTCCCAATATGAAAGTGTGGATGAGGAGGTCACGGATCAGCCTACATTAGAGACGGGTGAGAAAAAGCGTACCGGAAGGAGGATGAAGAAGGTGGTCAAGCCTTCCAAACCTCCTCCCCCGATCGTAAGAATGCCAACAGAAGGGCTCACCGGCTCCCCTCTGATCACCCTCTCCAACCGGTACCAAGCCCTCGACGACCCTGCAGAGACGGAGGTCGGGGGCAAGGGGTCGGTGGCGGCATCCGGGGGGCCTTCAGGGGATGGTGGAGTCCGTCCCCCAGGGGACGCCGTTTCATCTGGGGGGGGACAGACCTGGAGCCCGGAGGCAAGGAGACCATGGGGATGGATACCTTGTCTTCCCTAAAATGGAAGGGATCAGACCCCTCTTCGGAGGGGAAAGATGGGGAAGACGGGGTGGGGAAGAAGGCCATCTAACCCAATCACCCATGATGGCGGAACTAACCCCGTTGACTCTGGCGTCCATTAATGTCGCCAGTATTAAGTCAGATGTGGCCAGATTTGCAGCCTTTGATTTTTTCACCCGATTTGAGGCTGAAATTTTGTTTTTGCAAGAGACCAGACTAACAGACATCGGGGCCATCCATAAAGCCAGGAGGGAGTGGAGGTGTGGGCCCTCATACTGGTCTCTTGCGGCCGAGCCATATAGCGGGGTGTGGCGGTCCTTTTTAAGACCGCGGAGGTGGAATGCCGATGGGTTATTGAGATAGAAATGGGGAGGTGCCTGGTCTTAGACGTTTTCATGAGGGGACAGGAGCTTCGGCTCATAAACATCTATGGTCCACAATCCAGGTGGGACCGCAAATATCTCTTCATGAAGATCAAGCCCTTTCTTTTTACGAGCCGGCAGGTGGTCTTCGGTGGGGATTTTAAAACCATTACGAGATCCCGTGATGGGGGGGCCCCGGAGGCCACCTGGCTTATGATAGTACAGCATTAAATAGTATAGCTAGCAAAGCTCGCCTGGTGGATGTCCACATCCGGCACACCCCAGGTCACGGGGGTTTCACCTTTCATAGAGGTAGCTGTAGGTCTAGGATAGATAGTTTTTTTTTAAGGAGGATGCCATCTTTTCTGCAGTGTCCGCCGTTGAGGTGGAATTCTCCGATCACTGTTTAATTTTCTTTTCTCTGAATGTTACAGAGACACCCCGGATGGGAAGAGGGCTGTGGAAGCTGAATTCATCCCTCTTGGAAGAAGCGGAAGTGAGACAGTCCTGTGAGGAATTTCTTCAGAGCCAGGTACCGCTTTTGGATCTCTGTAGCAGTAAGTCTGAGTGGTCGGAGATCTTCAAAGAGAGGGTGGCGGGGTTCTTCCGTCAGCTCTCGAGCCTCAGGAGTCTGAACAGGCACCGCTTGTATCAGGCCTTGAGGAGGAAACTCGAGCAGCTCGTCTCGACTGGGGGTGACCGTGAGGAGATCTCCAGGGTGAAGTCTTTGCTCAAGAGGTGTCAGTATCATAGGCATTTGGTTTTTGAGAGGGATTTCGGGAGGTACCGCTCGCCCGACCCTTACAGAAACTGTAAGATGTCAGTGAATTGTAAGAGGGTGACAGGACTGATCGACAGTACGGGTTCCCTGAACCGATCCAAATCAGGGATCCTGGAGGTGGTCAGTTTCTTTTACTCATGCCTCTTGGAAAAGAGGGATCTGGATAGAGACGGGATGTCGGCTTTCCTGGCTGAGACCATTTCTGAGCCAGGAGATGACCCCTCTCTTGATGTTTTGGTACAGGCAATCAGGGAAGAGGAAGTGAGACTGGCCATTGATGGGCTTCGGCCCAAAAAATCGCCAGGTCCGGATGGCTTAACATCCAAGTTTTACAAGACCTTTAGGGACTCCTTGGTCCCCCTCTTGACTGAGGTGTTTAATGAGTGCCTTTCCTCGGGCGCTCTTCCCAGCTCAATTAGGAGGTCAGCCCTGATTATCCTATCAAAGGGTAAGGACTCGTCCCGTATTGAGAATTGGCGTCCCATAGCGCTTCTCAATGTGGACCAGAAGGTTCTGGCAAAGGTGCTGTTTAATCGGCTGGTGAAGTTTGCACCCCGGCTCCTTTCGGGGCTCAGCACTGCTCTGTTCCAGGCCGCAGTACAAATAGTGCTGTGCTCGGTGTCCGAGAGGCAGTGGAGCAGGGCAGGGCAGGTCACTGGAAGGGGTACTTGCTGTACTTAGATCAAGCGAAGGCTTTTGACCGGGTGAATCAAGAGTACCTCTGGTCTGTCCTTTTGAGGTACGGTCTGCCTGGGAGGTTTGTAAATTGGTTAGAGACCTTATACCAGGGGGCGGAGACTTTTCCACTCGTGAACGGTTGAGTTGGTCACCCTTTTGAGGTGAGTTCCGGGGTCCGCCAGGGTTGTCCTCTGAGTCCACTTTTATACGTGTTCGCGATCGATCCCTTCGTGGGAGTCGGGATGGACCGATTGGAGCCGGGGGCCACTCTGAGGGTGGTAGTGTACACTGACGACGTCTCCCTCTTTGTGTCCTCGAGAGAGGAGGCGGATTGGGTCATGTCTGAGGTCGAGCGCTACTCAGAGGCGTCCGGGTCCATGATCAACCGGGAAAAGTGCGAAAGTCTCTGGCTGGGAGGGGGAGATCCTAGTTTTGATCTCCCGGATACCCTTCCAGGGCCCCAGACCTCCGCCAAAATCCTAGGCATCGAATTTGGCCCCGGGGACTACCCCCAGCAAAATTGGGAGTGCAGACTTAAGATAGTCGCCCAAAAGGTGGACCAGTGGAAGGGTTGGTCTTTAACCCTGAGGGAAAGGGTCAACTTGGCCAAAGGCTTTCTGCTTCCCTTGCTAATATACCTGGGCAGTGTCTGCGTCTTGCCAGAACCTCTCTGGACACGGGTCTATAGCCTGTTCTTCCAGCTGTTATGGGGGAACAGGCTTAACCTAATTAAGAGAGAGGTCACGTACCGTGCGAGGAGACTAGGTGGGTTGGGTATGGTCAACCCGGTGGTGTTTCTGATAAACACCTTTCTTAAGATCAATGTTGCCAACCTCTATTCAGAGAGGAATCCTCCGTGGGTATTCTCCTGCAGGGGTTGGTTTCGGCCTTCCTTCCAGGAATAGGAGACAGGAGGGCATGTGAAGGACCTGCGCACACCACACGGATATATCCTGGCTTATGCTACCCCGGTTCTGAAGGTGATCCACCGGTGGGGTCTGGAAATGTGGGAAATCAGGACCATGTCAAGGAAATTCCTTGACAGCAGGGTTCTGTTGACCCATTTCCAGAAGCCCCTGGTGCTCAAGGATTGCCCAGGCCGGGATCTGGAGGTTGGGCTTGGGTTATTAAATTCCAAGTGGATCCCCTTGAAGTTTTGGGACTTGGCCTGGGGATGCTTCCATGGGAGGCTGTATGTAAGGGACAACCTGAAGTGCAGGAGCTCAGATGATCGGAGTTGTTCCCGTGAGGAGTGTGGCGACATGTTGGAAAGCATGGAGCACTTTCTCCTTCAGTGTCCCTTTAATATAGGGGTCTACAACAGGGTGGGTGCTTCCATAGGCTGGCCTAGGCTGGCGTCCCTTTCTTATCCGGAGTGGGCTTATGGGGCATTCAGATCCCTGGGTGGCCGAGAACGGAGCACTTTATTCCTAGTTAGTGTAGTCATTAGGTTCCACACTTGGAGTGCACGGAGTTTAGTTTCCACGCAGCGGAAGGCCTCCCCCAGGATGAGGTGGTTAGAAACATCTTGGGTGACCTGGGGAAGGGGCGCTCTTTGAAGTTCGAGAGGCTGGGTGCAAGGAGGGCCTCTTGGCTTTGGAGGGGTTTCTCCTTTAATGTGCCCTAGGGAGAACTGGTCTGTGTGAGATTGTTGGTAGGGTAAGATAAGGTGGTGTGGGTGTTGAGGGAGAGAAAAGTAGGGACAGATAGGGACAGGGAGGGACAGTTTAGGGATAGCTAGATAGTTAGTTTTGATAAGCTAGGTAGAGTATGGATAGGTAGGGACAGGTAGGGATAGTTAGAGTCAGCTTCTTTTCTTTTAGGGACAGCTTTAGTTGGTGAGGGACAGGGTGCGTGTGTTGGTGGTTAGGGATGGGGCCTCTTAGGACTCCAGTTTCCCGGTGGTGGGCTGGTGTGTGGCACATTTAGCTTTTTGTTTTGTAAATTCAGGAAATAATGGATATTGTGCTTGCAGGCGCTGAACTTGGGCCTAGCAGGTTAGGTGAGTCAGTATATAGAGTTTATGTTTATAAATGTTTATAGTGTTGTGTTTAAAGTAATGTAATGTAGTGTTTTTGTGTGGTTAGGTCTGTTAATGTTATGTATATAAGTTTAAATAGTTATATGTTTGGGGGGTATAGTTTAGGTTGGGTGGGGGTTTTTGTGTGGGGGGGCATGGAACTTGCCATGGACCCGAGGGTTATAAATTTAAAAAAAAAAAAGGCATAAACTTTCATGGACCCGTCAAGTTTGCTGTGAAAAGGGCATGAACTCATGGACCTGTGGTGTGGTGGGGGGAAAAAAAGAAAAAGGAAAAAAAAAAGGGAAAAAAAAACGAAAAGAAAACATAATATTTTTTTTGTGCATGTCTTATTGTGTAAATATAGTAGTGTATATAGTAGTGTATAAAGGTTGAGGTTGTATATATGGCCAGGTGAGGCCTTTTTCCTTTCTTTTGGGGTGCGTGAGTGTGTGTCAGTGTGTGTGCATGTTTCTTTTATGTTTTTAATTTTGTTTAAGGTTATGTTCCTGCTGGGGGTCCTTTGAAAAGGAGCTGCAATAGCTTTAAAAGAAGGACTAAGGACTGTGGACTTTATGTATTTTTGGTTTATTGAAGCTGGTTCCTTTTGTTTCTGTTACTTATTTTAGCTATGTTTTACTTCTGTACAGTTTTGTGATTTATTACAGTATGTTTTGTTTATATTTTTATAATAAAAGAGTTGCATACACTGAAGCCCCTGATCATGTGACCCCTGACTCCTCCCCTCCTGTGACCTCATCACAGGCCTGTGGGCACTGAGCAGCAATATATGAGCAACAGGAGCAGATGCAGGAGATGAGAATCTGCTGCCCCCACTCTTCAGGTACGCACCACCGCCTGAGGCAGAGGGCTCAACTTGCCTGATGGTAGGTGCGCCCCTGCCCACACAGCCTCCCCATGTCCAGCATGAGCCCCACACAGCCTCCCCATGTCCAGTACATGACGCCCACACAGACTCTCCATGTCCAACATATGAGGCCCACACAGCCTCCCCATGTCCACAGTAAGACCCCCGTAGCTTCCCCATTGTCCACAGTAAGACCCCCATAGCTTCTACATGTTGACAGTAAGGCCCCCATAACCTCCTCATGTCCACAGTAAGACCCGCATAGCCTCATCATGTCCACAATAAGACACCCATAGTCTCCTCATGTCCACAGTAAGACACCCATAGTCTTCCCATGTCCACAGTAAGAACCCCTTAGCCTTCCCATGTGCAGTCAAACATCCCATATACATAAATAGCTAAAAAAACAACACATACTCACCTTGGTCCCATTCCCTGCTACTCTGTTTCTGCTCCTGTCTCGGTGTCCCAAGAGCGCTGACTCTCCCCAGTACACAGCTGATATGATGAAATGACGTCATCGCATCAGCTGTTTCCCAAGCTGATTGGTGGAGGAGGTGGCCTGAGGCCCCTTCTCCACCAATGCAGTCAAAGTTGATATAGACAGCGGAGACAGCGAGTGGGCACGATGCAGACCGTGGGCCACCGTTTTCATCCCCTTGGCTGTCTCGGTCCGTACTTTGTCCAGGTCTGGTCTATATGGTAGTGTTTGTGAATTTGGATCATTAGCTATTTCAGGAGTGTGTGCCTCTATAAGGGATATCTTTGCATGTATGTCTAACAAAAGAATAAAATCCCTTTTTTATTGGTAATGCAATAAATACACATAGAACAACAAACATGAATAGAAACTCAAGTTAAAGGGATATCTACAACATTGAATTGCTGAAAAGTTATGCCCAGGGAAGACATAAGAAGCAAATGTGTTGTACCCAACAGTGGCACATGTGGATTTGTGGACCCACTGTGGCACAGGGCCAGGCTTGCCCAGGAAGGGGCGTAGCTAAGCAGCTACCTGGTTCACTGGAGCTCCTGATGGTGGAGGCAGAATGGGCTGCAAGTAGCCACCAGGTTCCACTCCAGGGCAGAGCTCGATACTGAAGTTTTTGACCCAGGGGTTAGGTACACTGACACTGGTTGGGGCTAAGGCAATGTTGAGACACACCGGTCTAGGATACTGGAACAGGGACTTGTCACACATGGACTGGGGAACAATGTTTAGACTTTGGTCACACTGGGACAGGGGACTTCAGGAACAGGACTGGATGCACCAGGACCAGGGGACTTTGGATTCTGGACTGGACACTACATGACCAGGGGCTAATGTTCAGGCCCTGGACCAGGTGACTTTTGGCAACAGGAATGGTCATATCGGGACCAGGGGACAATGTTCATGATGCTGGCCGCATTGGTATCAGGGATTTGGGTTCAGGACACTGGGACCAAGACCAGCGGATCTCACAACTAAACTGGTAGATCACCAACTACCTAATGACTGAACACATTGCTTGGCGATTCCCTAAGGGAGTGTTTTATACAAAATGCCTCTCTGCAATTGGCTATTATGCCAAATGCCTCTCAGCAACAGTCTGATGGCATTAAGCAAAATGATCGTGCTGCCCCTTTAGGGGGCGTGTGCATGAGCATTAGCTGTGGCACAGGAAGTTGCAGCACACACACATCCAGCACACCAGTGACCGCACATAGGGGCTGAGGCAGTGAGTAAGCCAACGTCCCTGCATGAAAAGAGAAGGGGACACTATACATGGGGGCACGCAATAGTGCTACAATACCAACCTTATGCCCCTCTTCTTCAAGTCCGTGAGGACTCTCTGCAGAGAAGTTGGAGGCCGACACTTCTTCATGGACTCTCTCGACTTCTCTTCCGGACCACGGCGCATTCTGTCCACTAGAAGAAAAGTGGTACCTCTCATCATCTTCATAACTCGGATGCTTCTCTCCATCAAGCCATCCTCAGCATAGGACAAAGCTACCACCTAGGAGGATTCGAGGACCGACTGGAGTTCCTCTGCCTGGTTGGTGGGACAGCAGAGACTTGGAAGATGCCGTGTTGCCGTTATCTTCATCAGATCAACTAAAGACTAAAGATACCTGTTCTAGGTCTGTCTTCAGCCAGGTCTCCAAGAAGACATGTCCATGAGGCGGGGATGTTCCTGAAGACAGATCATTGGTACAATCGTCCTTTTCTTCGGAGGCATCAGCACACAATGACTCGGCAACTACCAGACCTGGTGGAGAAGATGGCAATAATGCTGACTGACCTGGACGTATAGGGATCAGACACCTCTTATGTCTTGGTTGCCCCTAGCGAAGCACCAAATGGGGCCTTCAGACTAGAACGGGCACATGAGTTCCCAGCTCTGGACGACCGATTAGAATACCAGACAGCACATGGAAAGCTATTTCCTCCTTGTATAATGCTCCAATCTGGAGCTCAAGTTGTTTTGACATGACTTGACTGCTTATGAGTAGGGTTCGTCCTTCACTAGAAAATACCCTCACCGGATTCTGGAGCTGTCAGATGGGAATCTTACACGGAGAAATCTCCCGCCAAACCGAAGCCTCCACTTCCCATGGATACAGTCATAATCATTTCTGGAGAGGAAATACTCCCACCAAGGCCAGCCTCTGTCACTGGCCCAAGATTTTGAGTTTTTTAGGCATCACTGAGCAAAGACTGTCAGGATATTCTGTACAACCTCAGCAGTTTCGCAATCCCACTTCAGGGCTGAGTTCCGGCTCCTGCTCAGCCTGCCACACATGGTAGACCTTCAAGGATTCTGCCTCAACAGGTGGTCTTTAAAAGGACAAGGCCAGATGCAACGGCTTCCTCACACGCGTCATATTTCTTGTCTGCTTCTGGAAGCTGGGACAGGAATTTTTTATGCAGAAGATTCTGGGTTCTGCTCGTTGAAGACCGTATTGAATGCCACCTTGAAGGCCTGCAGGTCTGAGGTGGTAGGAGCCCCTTTTTCCCATGGGGATTGAGCCATGCCAGGGCATCTCTAGCTAGGTAGGAGATCAGGAATCCCACCTTGGCACGATCAGAAAACTGGTAGCTGAAAATGTCATAGTGCTACATGCACTGCTCTGTGAACCTACAGCACTGCTTTGGATCCCCATAGTACAGAGGTGGATCAGGCAGGACAGGTTCCATTATGGGAGCACATGTTTCATGTTGTCCAGACGTCAGGGCTTCCTATCGAGCATCTAGTGTCATCAAATGGAACAAAATTTTTTCCTTGCTCTCTCGCTAATAGCACAGGAGCCAACACAGCTCTGAACGCTGAGAGGGCTGGGAATCAGTGGGGTCCATGGCCAAGCAAACTTTTGCTCCCAAAGGTGGCGCATGTGGATTTGTGGACCTACTTGCCATAGGTAAAGGCCTGCCCTGGAAGGGGCATAACTAAGCTGCTACCTGATGGTGGAGACAGATTGGGCTACAGGTAGCTGCCAAGTACTGCTCCTGGGCAGAGCCTGGTATTGCAGCTGCTGACCCCAGGGCTTAGGTATGCTGAAACTGATTTGGGCTGGGGCAGTGTTCAGACACACCAGTCTTGGTTACTGGAACAGGACTGGCTGCAACAGGACCAGGAGACTTCGGATTCAAGACTGGCCACTCCAGGACCAAGGGACAACATTCAGTCACTGGCTGCAATGGGAGTAGAGGTCTTCGGGAACAGGACTGGCTGACGCAGGACCAGAGGAAAACGTTGACGACACAGGCCGCAATGGGACCAGTGATTCAAGTTCAGGAGACTGGCCGCATTGGTGTACACATTATGCCAAATGCCTCTAAGCAACAGGCTGAGGACATATAGCAAAATGCGCACATTGTCCATTTAAGAGTAGAAGAGCGTGTACACTGGGAGCACCACCGGGAGCTGCATCATGCACACATCCAGGAAGCAGGAAACATGCCGGGGACCACACTGAGAGGCCAGGCTGATGAGTAAGCCGACGTCCCTGCATGGTGGGAGAAGGAGACACTATGTAGGGGTGCTGGCAATAGCTCTAAAACATGTTAAAACATATAGGTCAAGAGCAGCCATAAGTCCCTACCTGGACCGTACCTGAATGCAGAATTTAGCACCCAAATAGGCAATGTAAGAATGGCACCCCAGCTCACCATCGTCTAGCTTTGATACTGGCTGGATACACTCTGAACTCTAGATCATATCGCTTTAAAAAAATAGGCAAAAAGGCACAAGCCAAAAGAAGCCAATGATATGACTTGCCACCACAGGCCATGTATATAGGTGCCACTAGAGATGAGTGACTTTCCCATCTTTCTGGTCAAGTCGGGTTTCGTGAAACCCGACTTTCTCAAAAGTCGAGTCAAACGAAGTCGGCCGACTAACGGAAATGGTCGAGTCGGAGTCGAAAATCCGACCACAATGCAAGTCAATGGGGAATAAAAGTTGTCCGGGAGTGGAGGACAGTAAACATACCTACAGTGCTTATTTCAATGCCAACTACATCAATTCTTATTACTGAAGCTTGGCAACCTTAATTAACTTTATAATAATAGTAGCGCATTGAAAACTGGGGGTTATTTGGCTAAAGTTGTGGGGGGGCAGTGCTCTCTCCAGGTTTTCGTGGGCCCCGGGCCAAAGAGTCTCAGTGGGCCCCTTTAACACATACCACAATTCATGATGCTCCGATACGGCAGAGAAATATAGGTATAGTACAATGCCAAATACTTCACTTCTTACATTACATGAGTGATATCTATTGTAAATTCTACAATTGCTCAAAAACCGGACAGTAGAGTCCTCCATAAAGTATTATGGGCACCACATAGTGCGCCATACAGAATAATGAGCCCCATAAAGTGCTCTATACAGAATAGGCCCCATATGTGCTCCATATGATGCTCCATACCCTATATGATGGCCCATAAATAATGAACCCCATATGATGCTCTAGTATATGATGGGCCCCATATATGATGCTCCAGTGTATAATGCTCCCCATATATTGCTCCAACCATTAAAAAAAATGAAATACCTCTCCTCGCTGGGCACTGCTCTACTCTGGACTCCTCAGCGTCGCCATCTTCCAGCTCTCTGCACTGTGACTTTTCAGAAAGAATTTTGGTCAGAGACCAAAGAGACGACCACAGACCCATAGTTAGAAAAATAGAAAACACTTTATTAAGGCATTAAATAAAATGGACTAAACAGGTGCATAGAAGACGGTGACAAGAGAGTGGAGTAAATGTCAAGCATGACATACACCGAAAATAACCCTTAGACTGAAATCCCTGGCTACAATCACAAGAACCTGTGGGCATCATATGTATGATAAAGCATGCTGCATAGGTTAAGAGTTTCAAATAAAGCAGTTGTGGGGCACCATTCGCCTAGAACGCACGTGCATATAAATGAATGATCTGCCACCACCATAAATACATATAAGCTGCTGTAGAAATCACTGAAAACCTATTGCTGCCCACTAGGAAAGTAAGGGTGCCGATGTATATAATGGGGTATTACCTCCGTAGTGTAGTAAGCGGCACCGTCAGGGAGAGTCAGGTGGATGCCAACGTGCCCCAACGCACGTTTCGGATGCTCGTCCTTCGTCAGGGGCGTGTCAACACAGAAAACCGGGTGCTTTAAAAATCCGCCGGACCGGAAGTGGTCAGCCGCGGACCGGAAGTGACGCATACAATACCGATGACACACCGCGATGCACCGCGCCTGCGCCAAGCGAACGGAGACCAGGGGTAACCATGGAGACCATACGCCACAGGCACAGGGAGCGGAGCAGCGCGGTTAGAACCAGCATGTATGCGTGCAGGACCGCGGATGCCACAAAGTGTAATCAATGATACGTTATCCAATAGAGAAGTATAAGATGGAATTTTAAGAATAAGCCACCATGATTATTGTGAAGATAACAAAATCATCAATGGTCACTAAATCAGTCCATGATGTAAACACCATGAACTACTATCATTAGAAAGCGACCCTGACAACCTAATATACGTACAAAGCATGTATGTAACAGGCATAGACACATATAATAACAAATCGTAAATATATAGCAATAGTTATGCCAGAAATAAGGGATTATACAATATCCTCAACACATTAAGACAAGATGTAACTAACAATGGCATAACATATATACAAATACATGGTATAAATGATGGCAAAAAATATATATATATATAAATATATATATATATATATATATATATATATAATATAGGTACTTCTCACTAGGGATCACAATTTGCAGATAAATCAAATACATATGGCGTGTACGATTGATGACATCAGCTGATACAAATTGATCATGGCGTATTCATATTACTAGTCCAATATAGCGGAATAGTAATCAAATTAAACCTAAAACAAATAAACAAAAAAGTAAAATAAAATAAAATATATATACACGGTTAAAACAGGGTGATGTCATAGAATGACATAAACTCATCACAGTAGGTCAAATCACAGAAATGATGCAAAATTCAAATTTTCATTTAAACCATTGGGGTGGACTGTATTGAGAGTCCAGATCCATCGGGCTTTTAATTGTGCTAACCGCTGTGAAATCCCACCTCCCCGGATCCCTAAGTCCAGACAATCAATCCCCTTAATGCGTAGTGTCTTACTATCACATTGGTGGTGGATTTTAAAGTGCCTGGGGAGTGTCTTGAGAGTGGATGGGTCCGTTTCATTAGCTGCTGCCTCTATTCCCAGCACATGCTCCCTGATTCTGACTTTAAATTGTTGTGTAGTAAGGCCCACATAAATCAGGGAGCATGGGCATGTGGCATAATAGATAACACCTTTTGTAGTGCAAGTTATCCTTTTTTTAATACTAAAGGATTTGGTCCCATATGAGTCCGTAAAGGAGTCACTCCGGTCCACGTTTGCACACGCCACACAATGTCCACATCTGAAGCAGCCCTTACGATTACCAAAATCATCCAGAAACGTTCGAGGAGGATTACCTTGATAATGGCTTGAGGTGAGAAATTTGCGTAGGTTCTTGGACCGTCTATAAGTGATACACGGCCTAGCTGGAATGATTTTGGCCAAAGTGGGGTCTGTTTTCAAAATGGGCCATGCCTTCTCCAAAATATTCCTGACAAAGTCAGATTGAGAATTGAAGGTTGTAATAAATCTAGCCACATCCGTCTGCGGCCCGCTTTGAGTTTTGTATAGTAAGTAGAGTTGAGCGATACTTTCCGATATCCAAAAGTATCGGAATCGGAATTGTATCGCCGATACCCAAAATATATCGGCGATACCCGATACCGATACCGGAAATCCAATGTAAGTCTATGGGAACAAAATATCGGAATTAAAAAAACCCCATTCTTGCCTTGTTGGTTAATTGTACATAAAGGAAAACAACAAAGAGTAATGTAGAATGTATTGGGGAAGGTTGAGGAGACATTAAAGGCATAGATGTTTAACCCAATCAAATGGAATAGCATAAATATTTTTTTTTTTAAAGATGTTCGGATTGACGAAGAAATTGACAATGTTATTAACGTTTTTTCTATTTTGGCAAATATGTATATTTCACAACTTCCATGCTCTTCACCTTTTTAACTTTTGACACACTTTCTCCTTCATAATCTTCAGCAGCATCATCTTTTTCATCAAATTATTCCTCATCTTCACCTTCTTTATCTTCTTCTTAAACTTCTTGCTATTCATCTTTTTGTTAACATTACTCATATTCTTCTTATTAAACTATTATTCTTATTCATATTGTACTTCATCTTCTCCATCATATTCTTATTTGTGACAGAGAATCCTGTACTTGTAATCTGTCAAAGTATGAATTTTTCATCCTTCCGTTCTTGCTGTCACAAAAGATTTAAATTACAACAGTATTTGTCCGTGTTCAGTTTAGCCTGCAGCAGCAGGCATTTTCCAGGGGCACCACAAGGAGGAACGGACTCACCCCCATACACTGCTTAGTCTTCTTCTGCTTAGAATTTAGAGCATATATTTTGCTCTTCATTTTGGTCTTATACTTCATGTTCTTCTGCTTTTTGATCTTCTGCTTATTGTTCTTAAGTCTCTTGTTCTGTATCTTGTAGTTTGTCTTAACCTTCTTAGTCCTGTTTGGTAATCTTTTATTTCTTCTTTGTGATGGTGTTTAGGCTGGTTGGCTTGATGCTCGTCGTCCTTGTGGTCGTCATCTTCTTCGGGGTGGTCATCAGGGTCGTCGTCTTCATTGTTGGAGATCCAGAGTGATTACCCAAAAAAGCATTGAAAAAATCTTCAATTTGTAAATGTAGCAGAAGGTACAAGAGTCAATGCAAGTAACGAGGACCAGCTGACTGTGCTGGAATCCGGAGGGGCAGCAGAAGGAAAAGAGCCAATGGCACAACCGAGGACCAGCTGACGTTACTGGGACACGGTTACTAAGCAGGAGGTACCTGTGCTCCAAAGCACTACCAAGGACCAGCAGACGTTGCTGGAACTCGGATACCGAGATGGAGGCACCTAGGCCAAAGGCACTGCGGAGAACCAGCTGATGGTACTGGAACCCGGACGGGTAGCAGAAGGTACAAGAGCCAATGCAAGTAACGAGGACCAGCTGACTGTGCTGGAACCCGGAGGGGCAGCAGAAGGAAAAGAGCCAATGGCACAACCGAGGACCAGCTGACGTTACTGGGACACGGTTACTAAGCAGGAGGTACCTGTGGTCCAAAGCACTACCAAGGACCAGCAGACGTTGCTGGAACTCGGATACCGAGATGGAGGCACCTAGGCCAAAGGCACTGCGGAGAACCAGCTGACGGTACTGGAACCCGGACGGGTAGCAGAAGGTACCCATGGAAATTTAAGTTGACAGGCCGCGAGCCGGCCGCAGTTACCGAATCCCACAGTACTACAGTGGGTGATTGTCCTATTGTCACAATGGAAACAGCCTTTATTTGCATATCCCGCAGCACACATAGGAAGCACCTAAACTCCAAGCACCATAGAGTCGGCTAACCCGACCGCAACACGACAGGACAACTTATTGGAGGCTAAGTGACGTTTACACTGACAGGAAACAGATGGCGTGCTGTAACCAGTCTTGGCAGGAGTGAGTACCCGTGCCAATGACACTTCCGAGCAACAACTGGCGGTGTTGAAGCCCAGGGATGAGAAGACAACAGGGTGGAGGCAGCATGACTTTTTGCCGTTCACACAGCAGGGGAACAGCTGACATTACTGAACCCCAGTAACACAGGAGCAAGTGTTGACTGTGCTAACAGCACTTCCGAGCAACAACTGGCGGTGTTGTAGCCCAGGAATGAGAAGAGAACATGGTGGAGGCAGCAGGACTTTTTGCCGTTCACACAGCAGGGGAACAGCTGACATTACTGAACCCCAGTAACACAGGAGCAAGTGTTGACTGTGCTAACAGCACTTCCGAGCAACAACTGGCAGTGTTGTAGCCCAGGGATGAGAAGAGAACATGGTGGAGGCAGCAGGACTTTTTGCCGTACACACAGCAGGGGAACAGCTGACATTACTGAACCCCAGTAACACAGGAGCAAGTGTTGACTGTGCTAACAGCACTTCCGAGCAACAACTGGCGGTGTTGTAGCCCAGGGATGAGAAGAGAACATGGTGGAGGCAGCAGGACTTTTTGCCGTACACACAGCAGGGGAACAGCTGACATTACTGAACACCAGTAACACAGGAGCAAGTGTAGACTGTGCTAACAGCACTTCCGAGCAACAACTGGCGGTGTTGTAGCCCAGGGATGAGAAGAGAACATGGTGGAGGCAGCAGGACTTTTTGCCGTTCACACAGCAGGGGAACAGCTGACATTACTGAACCCCAGTAACACAGGAGCAAGTGTAGACTGTGCTAACAGCACTTCCGAGCAACAACTGGCGGTGTTGTAGCCCAGGGATGAGAAGAGAACATGGTGGAGGCAGCAGGACTTTTTGCCGTTCACACAGCAGGGGAACAGCTGACATTACTGAACCCCAGTAACACAGGAGCAATTGTAGACTGTGCTAACAGCACTTCCGAGCAACAACTGGCGGTGTTGTAGCCCAGGGATGAGAAGAGAACATGGTGGAGGCAGCAGGACTTTTTGCCGTTCACACAGCAGGGGAACAGCTGACATTACTGAACCCCAGTAACACAGGAGCAAGTGTTGACTGTGCTAACAGCACTTCCGAGCAACAACTGGCGGTGTTGTAGCCCAGGGATGAGAAGAGAACATGGTGGAGGCAGCAGGACTTTTTGCCGTTCACACAGCAGGGGAACAGCTGACATTACTGAACCCCAGTAACTGTAAGGTTCTTTGTCTCTGTTGACATGTTCCTTGAAACTCAGTTTTCCGTCGGCCATTTTGCTTTCTGTCTTTCTGCAGCTCTTGCCCTCAGTTAATATGGAGTTTCCAGTTTTCATGTTCCCGCCCTGATTCTTCCCTCTTGCTTCTTAAGCAGCCTCAGCTGAACAATCAGTGCTCCTGAATCAAGCCTCAGTCAGTCTGTGACCTGACTCCTGGAAGCCTTGGACTTGTACTCCAGCTATTCCCTACTGAGGAACATTGGAACACTTTTGGACTCTGGAAACCTGCTGTTTGGTGAATCCATGTTTGCAGAGGAATTATGGTACAGAGAAGAGATCCTGAACCTGCTTTGGAGATTTATTGTAGTGCTTGAAGTTACTCTGGCCTGCTGTGTCTCCTGTCGCTGTTCCTGCAAACTGTGTGAACTTTTCAGCATGCTTGTATGAAGTAATACAAGTCATTTCATTTCAACCTATGTCTCCTGTGTTTTCCTCGCACCCAAGCACAAGACGCTATAGGAACTGTACACTATACATGACAAGATTCAGGAGCCAATGTTTAGTGTCTGCTGGGTCTGGGAAAGCCGTGTCTGCTGTGACTGTGGATATCAGATGTCCGTTTAATACCTTATGTGATGACAGTGGTTGTGACTTCTCACAACCATTCCAGGTGAGCGCATTCCCTTAATATTTTACTCTGGAGTGTTACCACAGGTAAACACTATTGTTTTTTTTTTTTTTTTCCTTTCCTCTTCTCCTTCCAGCACCTCTGCCTTAAAAGATCTGGAAGATGGAGGCCCGCATAAAGGAACTTTGCGGAGTGACTGATACAATCCTTTCAGATGTACAGACTTTAAAAACCCGTTTTGCAAGCCTACAGGACCTCACTAATCATAATTTGCAAGTGTTTGGACAGACTACCCAGGAATTGCGAGCCAGGATTGAGACTCTAGAGGAACGAGCCCAGGCTCCTGCCATAACCCCAAGTTCTGGGATCCCCAAATTACCTCCTTTTCGTTTTGGCGGTGAACGTGAGAAATTCAGGGGATTTATTAATCAATGCAATTTATTTTTCTCTGCACATGCTTCACAATATCCCACTGAACGATCCAAAGTGCTTACTATAATCATGTTGCTTACCAATAAGGCTTTGATGTGGGCAAACCCTCTGATTGAGACTGAGGATGATTGTTTGAATCACCTTGATGCTTTTATTTCAGCCATGGGGCAGGTGTTTGATGACCCCAATCGAGGTGCAACAGCTGAAGCAGCCATGTTAACTTTGCGCCAAGGTAAGCGTTCAGTAGCCGAATATGCCCTGGATTTCAGGAGATGGGCTCTTGATACCACTTGGGACACTTCTGCTAAAAAATCTATTTTTTGGAAAGGGTTGTCTCCACTGATTAAGGATGAACTTGCTCGTGCCGACCCTCCCACTGCGTTAGGTGACTTTATTAACTATTGTATCCGTATTGATGCTCGTCTGACTGAACGCAGACAAGAGAGATGGTTCGAAAATAATCGCACTAACCTTTTACTACCTCCCTCCTCAGCTAAGGAACCTTTGAGTAGGATCACAAGGGAACCAGAACCTGAACCCATGCAGGTGGACTCTTTACAAAGACGGGTTAGTGATGCACGCAAACAACATCGTATAAAGGAAAATCTATGTTTCTACTGTGGTAAGCCAGGGCACTTCATTATAAACTGCCCCAGCCGTTCTCGTAAGACTACTGCAGCAGTCATTCACTGTGAGTGTTGCGAGAGGAGCTCTGTCATGTCCGAGCCTCAGGCTCCAGAGAGATCTGCTGCAAGAGATCTTGATTTCTCGGACTTAAACTCTGTTAGTTCTGGGGACGATGACGGTATAAACGCTGCAATTTTTCAAGTTTCCTCAGCGGTGTCCCAGCTGAGTTGTAAAAGAAACAATTCTCATTGCTTCCTTTCCATCAAACTCTGGGTTGACTCAGTCTGGGTGTCTAGCTCTGCTATGATCGACTCAGGAGCAAGTGGAAATTTTATGGATATCTCCTTTGCTCTGAAACAGGGGATACGTTCAGTGAAGAAGGCTACTCCAGTACAGATGGAGACTGTGGATGGCTCTCTACTGACTTCTGGACCAGTGGATCAAGAAACAGAGCCTTTGAGGGTCCTTATGGGTAAAGATCATCAGGAGAAAATGTCTTTTTTGCTTATCTCTTCTCCCCACTTTCCCATCATTCTAGGGCTACCATGGCTGCAGGCGCAGAATCCTACGATTAACTGGGAGACAAAGGAATTACACTTTCCGGAGAAACAGATGAGTCAAGGAGTTTCAGCTTGCTCTGTTCCTAAAGGAACCATGTCAGTCCCTGAACTACCAGCTGTATACCAGGACTATGTGGATTTATGTGACAAGAAGAACGCTTATCAGCTTCCTCCTCACCGTCCATATGATTGTCCAATTGAATTATTGCCCGGAGCCGAGATACCTTTTGGTAAGATCTACCCCTAGCGGGGCCCGAGCTAAAAGCTTTGAAGGACTATATAGACAAAAATTTAGCCAAGGGCTTCATACGCCCCTCTTCATCTCCCGCAGGTGCACCCATCTTCTTTGTGAAGAAGAAAGATGGATCTCTGAGACCCTGCATAGACTATAGGGAACTCAATAAGGTTACTATTAGAAACCGTTATCCATTGCCTTTAATCCCTGAGTTGTTGGAGAGAGTGCGGCATGCCAAAATTTTCTCTAAACTGGATCTCCGTGGGGCCTATAACTTGGTCCGTATTAGACCTGGGGATGAATGGAAGACTGCTTTCAGGTCACGCTATGGACACTTTGAATATCTAGTTATGCCTTTTGGTCTGAGTACCGCCCCAGACACTTTCCAACACTTCGTGAATGATATCTTCAGGGATCTCCTAGATACATTTGTGGTGATTTATCTGGATGATATTCTAATTTTTTCTAACTCCACAGAGGAACATCATGGACATGTGAGAATGGTCTTAGAACGCCTAAGACAAAACATCTCTACATCAAGCTTGAAAAATGTGAATTCCATAGGACCGAAATTCAATTTCTGGGGTATGTACTATCTACGCAAGGGATTAGTATGGATGGAAGCAAGACCCAAGCCATCAAGGATTGGCCAATTCCTAGAAATGTGAAGGAGGTGCAGGGTTTCATCGGGTTTGCCAACTTCTATAGACGTTTCATTAAGAATTTTTCTGAGGTAGTGTCACCTATCACCCAACTTACCCGGAAACAGTCTAGGTTCTCCTGGACCCCGCAAGCTCAGGAAGCATTTTCCTGTTTAAAGGATAAATTTACCACCGCACCTATCTTAGTACATCCCAACCCCGAGCTTGCCTTCATAATAAAGGTGGATGCTTCAGACTGTGCCGTTGGAGCTGTACTCTCTCAGAGAACAGGTGAGAAGAATGTCTTGCATCCCTGTGCCTTCTTTTCCCAGCAGTTGTCTTCGGCTGAGAGGAACTACGATGTGGGCAATAGAGAATTGTTGGCCATTATTGCCGCCTTCAAGGAATGGAGACACCTTCTTCAGGGAGCTGCACAGCAAATAGTCGTCCTGACAGACCATCGTAACCTTGAATTTATCAGGTCGGCTAAGTGCCTGACTCCTCGCCAGGCTCGCTGGAATCTTTTCCTAAACCAATTTAATTTTGTAATTTCTTATAGACCAGGATCGCGCAATGGAAAGGCTGATGCACTCTCTAGGATTCATTCAGCAGAGACACGTCCACTTACTCCTCCTAAGACTATTCTTCCTGACTCTAGATTCCTGGGAGTGATTCATAATCAAGACCTACTTAAGGACATCAAGGAAGCATACCATGCGGATTCTTTGTTGGCTCAACCCCCAAGGGACGTAAGTCTTGTCTTTAAGAATGGTGTGTGGATTCAGGGACAACGTCTGTATATACCTGAAACAGTCAGATTGAGAGTATTGCAACTCATCCACGATTCCAAGATAGCCGGGCATAGGGGAATTCTAAAGACACAAGAATTTCTTTCTCGTTTCTTTTGGTGGCCCACTTACAGGAAAGATGTCTTAAACTATGTCACTTCATGTGAAGTCTGTGCAAGATGCAAAACACCTCGCTCCTCACCAACTGGTCTGTTGCAACCTCTTCCCACCCCGTCCCGCCCGTGGGGATCCATTTCTATGGACTTCATTGTGGAGTTACCAACCTCTCAAGGGAAGAACACCATTCTAGTGGTGGTTGACCGTCTAACAAAGGCAGCTCATTTTATCCCTTGTGTCGGCTTACCCACTGCAAAACAGACATCAGACTTGATGATTAAGAATGTGTTTCGCTTACATGGAGTACCGGATGAGGTCATTTCGGATCGAGGGGTGCAATTCACTTCAAGGTTTTGGCAAAATTTCTGTGCAGCATTGGACATTAAAGTAAACCTTTCTTCTGCTTTTCATCCCCAGACTAATGGACAGACAGAACGAACCAATCAGACCCTGGAGCAGTATCTCCGCTGTTTTATCTGCCACCTACAGGATGATTGGGTGGATCTACTTCCACTGGCTGAGTTCTCTTATAACAACTCTCAGAGCGCCTCCACTAAGCAGTCTCCTTTTTACTCCAATCTAGGTTATCATCCTAACATTCTTCCTCGATTTCCCATAGATACGCCCTTGCCGGCAGTGGCTGAAAGAATCACTTCTTTACAAAAGAATATGGATCTTCTAAAGGAAAATCTAGAATTGGCTCAGGAAAGGTACAAGAAAGCAGCAGATAAATTTTGTAAACCTGCACCAGCTTTCAAGGTAGGAGATTTGGTCTGGCTGTCAACCAGAAATCTTAAATGAAAGATTCCATCGTCTAAATTGGGACATAAGTACATTGGACCTTATAAGATCAATAAGATTATAAGTGCTGTTGCTTGTCGTCTTCAACTGCCCAGAACTATGAGAATCCACCCTGTCTTTCATGTATCCCTACTAAAGGCTGCAACACCCAATACGTTTCCTGGACGTTCTTCTCCTTGCCCTGACCCAGTGCTGGTCGATGGTCAGGAAGAATTTATGGTGGAAAGGATTCTAGATTCCAGGTTGTACAGAAATCAGTTGCAATATTTGATTAAATGGCAGGGCTACCCAGTGGAGGACAACTCATGAGAACCAGTCAATAATGTAAATGCTCCTCGCCAGCTCCGCCAGTTTCATCAGAGGTACCCTGACAAGCCTGGTCTGAGGTCATCCGGAGGTTGTCCCTAAGGGGGAGTAATGTAAGGTTCTTTGTCTCTGTTGACATGTTCCTTGAAACTCAGTTTTCTGTCGGCCATTTTGCTTTCTGTCTTTCTACAGCTCTTGCCCTCAGTTAATATAGAGTTTCCAGTTTTCATGTTCCCGCCCTGATTCTTCCCTCTTGCTTCTTAAGCAGCCTCAGCTGAACAATCAGTGCTCCTGAATCAAGCCTCAGTCAGTCTGTGACCTGACTCCTGGAAGCCTTGGACTTGTACTCCAGCTATTAACTACTGAGGAACCTTGGAACACTTTTGGACTCTGGAAACCTGCTGTTTGGTGAATCCATGTTTGCAGAGGAATTATGGTACAGAGAAGAGATCCTGAACCTGCTTTGGAGATTTATTGTAGTGCTTGAAGTTACTCTGGCCTGCTGTGTCTCCTGTCGCTGTTCCTGCAAACTGTGTGAACTTTTCAGCATGCTTGTATGAAGTAATACAAGTCATTTCATTTCAACCTATGTCTCCTGTGTTTTCCTCGCACCCAAGCACAAGACGCTATAGGAACTGTACACTATACATGACAGTAACACAGGAGCAAGTGTAGACTGTGCTAACAGCACTTCCGAGCAACAACTGGCAGTGTTGTAGCCCAGGGATGAGAAGAGAACATGGTGGAGGCAGCAGGACTTTTTGCCGTTCACACAGCAGGGGAACAGCTGACATTACTGAACCCCAGTAACACAGGAGCAAGTGTTGACTGTGCTAACAGCACTTCCGAGCAACAACTGGCGGTGTTGTAGCCCAGGGATGAGAAGAGAACATGGTGGAGGCAGCAGGACTTTTTGCCGTTCACACAGCAGGGGAACAGCTGACATTACTGAACCCCAGTAACACAGGAGCAAGTGTAGACTGTGCTAACAGCACTTCCGAGCAACAACTGGCGGTGTTGTAGCCCAGGGATGAGAAGAGAACATGGTGGAGGCAGCAGGACTTTTTGCCGTTCACACAGCAGGGAACAGCTGACATTACTGAACCCCAGTAACACAGGATCAAGTGTAGACTGTGCTAACAGTACTTCCGAGCAACAACTGGCGGTGTTGTAGCCCAGGGATGAGAAGAGAACATGGTGGAGGCAGCAGGACTTTTTGCCGTACACACAGCAGGGGAACAGCTGACATTACTGAACCCCAGTAACACAGGAGCAAGTGTTGACTGTGCTAAAAGCACTTCCGAGCAACAACTGGTGGTGTTGTAGCCCAGGGATGAGAAGAGAACATGGTGGAGGCAGCAGGACTTTTTGCCGTACACACAGCAGGGGAACAGCTGACATTACTGAACCCCAGTAACACAGGAGCAAGTGTAGACTGTGCTAACAGCACTTCCGAGCAACAACTGGCGGTGTTGTAGCCCAGGGATGAGAAGAGAACATGGTGGAGGCAGCAGGACTTTTTGCCGTTCACACAGCAGGGGAACAGCTGACATTACTGAACCCCAGTAACACAGGAGCAAGTGTTGACTGTGCTAACAGCACTTCCGAGCAACAACTGGCGGTGTTGGAGCCCAGGGTCAAGGAGGATGTTTAAATACTATATCAAGTATTTTCCTTGTTACGTGTCAATTAAAAATGTCTATACTCCAAACAAGAGAAATATAACCTTTAGTACCATAAGATGATGATTTAACTTAAAAAAATATATGTAGATTAATAATTTACAAACATAAACGCATACATTAACATGTTGAAAAGCAATGCAAACCACAATTAAAATAGGTTAAATAATCTGCTATACGGTTTAAAATAAAAGCATACAAGTACATATCAGAATCCATTAATGATGGCAAAGTAACAGTATGTACACCATTTTTATTGTGTAGACAATGAATGGCTGACTTAAAAACATAATCAGCATTACAAGTTATCTTTGACATTCATAAAACTTTACATTTGGTGAATAATATCACTAAAATTTTTTAAAAAATATCTAAAATTTCCATCATGTAATACTGATAATATGTGCCAATCATTTATATTAACAAACAAAAAATTTAAAAAGTGCATAGTGCAGAGTGAAAACAGATATTTATGCCTGACTGTGGACTTGCAAGCATGACAACGGATAGATAAGGTATATATAGATGAGACTGCATAGCCACAGATGGTGAATGGCGATGTAATACTGTACCTCAATAAAGTGTGCGTTACTACTACATACTTTTTTTTATATAGCTTTATAAAAGGTTACGTGCATGTATGGTTGCGCCTTTGTTTGGACGCACAGACTGGCTTCCTGCTGTGACGCGTTGGGTATTGGAGCGTCTGTACGTCTTATGACGCAGACTAACATTCACGGTGCGCATCGTTCATCATCGCAAGCGTACCGACAACACAAAGGCGTTGTCATGACTGCTTTACTCAGTAAACATGCACCTATGATGAAACATACACGCATGTGCCCTATTACATAACAAGCTACAAGAAAAACGAGTGTGAGGTGTGACACAGCTGTTTTGTTAAGGTACAGTATTATATCGACATTGTACAGGTGTCGCTATTCAGTCTGATAAATAGATATCATTCACCTATTCTATCAGTTGTCGTTCTTTCAGCACCACTTACAGGTATATATTTTGCTATTGTGACTATGCACTATTGACTTTACCAAGGTAATGCATGATTTTTGTTAGCGATTATCATGTTTACATGAAGGACCTTTATGATATGGGCTGTTAACTTTCTAATTAAATATGTATTTTTTAAAATGACACAAATATAAGTAATGTTGAAGATGACTATTCTTACATGCATTGTTTGCACAATATTACAGGTGTACATCACGTCCCTTAATCAACATTGGATTATTATATTTACTTGTATGCTTTTATTTAAAAGGCAAGAACACTGAAGTATAACCTTCGCACTGCAGCAGTTGTCAAAGTTCAACCCACATTATGCACTTACAACATTGCAGCATTTGAGTCATGATGTGAGTTGGATTTGTCTAAGCTATGGAGTGACAAGGTTGACCATCAGTATCCTATAGCATAAGTAGGCTTTTGTGTTTGCATTTGTTTTCGACATGTGCATATCTGTAATAATATGTCACAATTATTTTGTTACAGATTTGTGACAAAGACTAATCATTTTATGGTTTTAAAGTTGACGTTTCAAATGTTTACAGCTTAGAAATCAGGGTGTAGCCTCATATCTATGTGTAGCACTAGACACTTTGACATGTCATGTTTTTTTCACCATGATTAGGTAGCTAGCAGTAATTTTTGCCGGACACACAGCAGGGGAACAGCAGGCGTTACTGAACCCCACAAACACATCAGCGATTGTTTTCATCTGTGCATCTAACACTTCTGAGCAGCAACTGGCGGTGTTGAAGCCCAGGGTCAAGGAGGGTGTAGGCAGAGGCCTAGTATTAGATGTTTGAAGTTGAAGTTGTAGTTAGCAGCAGTAATTTTTGCCAGACACACAGCAGGGGAACAGCAGGCGTTACTGAACCCCACAAACACATCAGCGATTGTTTTCATCTGTGCATCTAACACTTCTGAGCAGCAACTGGCGGTGTTGAAGCCCAGGGTCAAGGAGGGTGTAGGTATAAAATATTGAGTTATTGCCTTGTTAGGTGGCCATTGCAAATGTATGTACTTCAAACAAGAATAAATGAAGTTTTACTAGGACAATAAAATGATGAATTTCAATTCCAAGAATAGAAAAATATTTATACTTGAGAGTCCGCTGTGGTTGATACCGTTTAATGGCTAACTGAAAATATGGTAACAAATTCCAAGCTTTCCAGACTACTCAGGTCTCTTCATCAGGCTAAGACTAAAACAAAAAATGAAGAATCACATATTTCTACACACAACAGGACACAGGAATAGGTAAGACAAGTGAGGGAGGGACAAGTGAGGGGAGACCAGCCAAAAAATGAGAACAAGGATGAATTATCAGCGCCACACAATAAGAGAAAAAATAATGGATTTACCTGTGGCAAAACACTTTTGTATGCCCGGTCATAGCATCATGGATATGGAATTACTGGTATTAAAATATAACTTCAAATATGAGAAAGATACAAAGGTTTCAGAATATAAGCTCATCATGACCTTTGACACTGTTAGTGATGGAATGAATAGATCACACGGATTTATGTCATTCTATATCAATTAAGGAATCTGCGTCTCTGCCCTTCCAGGGGCATGAAAACACAAAACCAGACCCCAATCAGAGGGCAATAAAACTTTCTATCCTTATCTAGGAACTGTTCCAATATTTATGTTCATCCCTCTGTGATAATGACAGTTCTGCTACACGTCACTTACTTGTCTTACCTATTGCACTATTCCTGTGTCCTGTTGTGTATAGAAATATGTGATGCTTCATTTTTTGTTTTAGTCTTTGCCTGATGAAGAGACGTGAGTAGCCTCGAAAGCTTGCAATTTGTTACCATCTTTTCAGTTATCCATTCAAAGGTATCAACCACTGCGGACTCTCAAGTCTAAATATTTATCTATCTACTGGCTAACACGGTACAAAGATACACATGTTTCCTAACTTCAAGAATAAAAATAAAGACACTGCAAATATAAACGCATATATGCACATGCCAACAAGTAATGGAACAACACACCACCCAAAAAATTGGTTACAAAATATAGTGTTGTAAATTTAAGAATAAAAGTCCATTTTTGTATTTATGAATAATGCTTAAGGAACGCTATGTTAAACCATAACATAGTGAAGACAATGGATTTTGTAATAGTCACTCATCATCATCATCATTGCAATTTAGATGTGACAGTCACAGACATTTCAATTATTTAAGTTAATAAAATAGTTACTTTGTACACCATGTATGACATGTCCAGCATGGACTCATCTATGTGATGACACAATAATGTACGATAAAAAAAACCATTTAAAAAAACATAATGCATTGTCACATTTTAAGTGTGTGCCTGCAAGTGTAGGTGAAACAAAGGCTACGGATAGCAAAGGTATATTCTATGTCTGTATCAGACAGTGGACAGCCTCTGATGGGTAATGGCGATGCTATACTGTACGTCAATAAAGTCTGCGGCTGCAATCATGCATTTTTTGCTTGTACAGTGTTGAAGAGGGTAAAAGCATGTCTGGTTGCGCAAGGCTTTATCCGTCAACACTACCTTCCTACTGTCACGCGTAGGGTAGGGTAGCGTGTGTCAATTAGATGACTCTATAAAATGTGACGTTACGCAGCGTTATTGCGCCCTAGGGACGCCAAAAATACGACAGCAGTAATCATTTACTGTCTAATACTCCACCTATGACCAACAAAAAAAGACCGTTCCCTCTTTAACAATCTACAAGACTAACAAGCATAATGGTTGACGCTGACTTTATTGAGGTACAGTATTACATCGACATTGTCCATGAGTAACTATGCACTGTGATACCTATATACCATTATTAATTTATATCTGTTGTGGTTGTTTCAACAGCACTTGCAGGTATAACTACCTATTGTCAGTATGCATGATGCACTTTCTAGATGTAATAATTTATTATTGCACATTATTACCAGGTTTAGATGCTGGCCATTTCATATATGGTGTGTGAAGTTACAGTTGGCATCAGTATGTGTATTTTATAATGTCTGTCATAAATAAAACTCGTGATGATGATGATGAGGATTTTATGATTCGTACATCCATTGACTGCATTATCTTACAGGTACAGATAAAGTTCCTTAAAAAGCATTAATTGATAAGTATGAAATGTACTTTTATGCATTAATTTCAAAAAGTGAAGACTATGTTTTAGTTTTTGTTACCATTTGTAATAGACATGTGCAGATATGCGCTGTGATGACAAATTATTATTTGTCCATATTTGTAATAAAAATTTATCATTCTAGGTCTGGAAAACTTCACAATTTCCTGTTTTAAGCATAACAATCAGGGTGACGGCTCTTCCCTATTTGGAGCATGTTCGACATGGGTTTTTCTGTGCATGTGTAGGGAACAGGAGACTTCTTGCCGGACACACAGCAGGGGAACAGCTGGCGTTACTGAACCCCACTAACACTATAGCTTGTGTATTGGTCTGTGGACACGACACTTCTGAGCAGCAACTGGCAGTGTTGTAGCCCAGGGAGTAGAGTTCAGGTGGTAGAAAGATGAACATAACAGGAGACATGGATAACGTTGCGAACCAGTTATTTAATCTGAAAACGGACAGACAAATTCTGGCGAGATCCATGCCTTGTTCATTTTCAGAAAAGTAAGGAGTTTTGCAATGCCAGCATTCAGAGCCTGTGCTCGTGGATGGTTTGCCGAGTATGGCCGTCTTTTATCCCATGCCTGTGCTACCGATGGCTGTTTTGTGGCCTGGGAGTGTGAGGATGACAGGGAACTTGCAGCTGTGGGTGGAATAACACTGGGTCTCTGGACAACAGTGACAGAGGTTCTTCCATGGCGATCCTGTGAGGAAGCCGAACCAGCTGTGTGTGAGCTGGAGGAAGAGGCTCCAACACGAGCTGAAGATGTAGGTGCTGCTGTAGGTTGGCCTACATCTCCAGTGTGTCTTTGTAACTCAACCACGTGCTTTGACCGCACATGTTTCCACATATTTGTGGTATTAAGGTTACTGACACTTTTACCTCTTTTTACTTTTTGATTACACAGCTTGCATTTGACATAGCAAATATCATCTGCAAGTGTGTCAAAAAAGGACCACGCAGTGCAAGTCCTGGGAGCGCCCGTTTTGGCTGTTGGAAGAGAACTGCTACGAACGGGTGCCAAACTGGAGGCTACAGGCAACCGAGTCTGCAGCCTACCTCTCCCTACTGTTTGGACCATTGGGGCAATCTCTTCCTCAGAGCTGCTACCACCACCTTCCTGTTCCTCATGCCATGTTGGGTCTTGGACCTCATCATCTCCACTACCCTCTTCCAACACCTGCTGCTGTTGGGTGGTCTGGCCAGCACCATGCTCAACAGAAACTGGCACCTGAGTCTCATCATCATCAGATGCGTTCTGCGGTGTGCTGACCATCGGCACTGGCTCACCCGCCTCTTCACATTCAGAGAGACACAGCTGTTGCGCATCACTGCATACTGCCTCTTCTTCACATTCCAGAATGCTGCTTGGCTGGGCCCCTGTTTGCAAGCCAACAGATTCTGAGAACAGAAGCAGAGACTCAGCTGGCTCCAGTTCAGAACTCTCTGACTGCCTGGGCAATTTGGCAGGCGGTGAAGAGACAGATGGTTGTTCAACAGTGCTGTGGTCCTGAGAGGAGGTGGAAGCAATTGAAGTCGATGCATTGGCTGCCATCCAACCAACAACGGCTTCAATTTGTTCTTCTCGCAGCAGGGGGGTACGCTGAGCTCCTACAAAAGTGCTCATAAAGGAACGCTCACGGGGAAAACTGGTGGATGCTGTGTCACTGGGTGCGGCAGCAGCCACAGAATCCCCACGTCCTCTCCCTGCTGAAACTCCACGGCCACGACCACGTGCCTTACTCCCTGCCTTCTTCATCTTGGTAGATTGATAAAGAAAGTCAGAAAAGTTATAAGGCCTAAGTGTGGTTATTCCTCAGAGACTGCAGTGAACACTGCAGACAACTGTTCAGTAGCTGTGAAAGGCCCCTTTGTGTACTTCTATAGTGTTTGCAACCAATGTATTGTATACGGATGGAAGCGCGTCACACTAATAGATTAGATTTTTTTCAAATATAATGGAGCAGCACCAATTAGAGAAAAATGTGAAGGATGAGGCAGTGACACACGCTCAGCAGACTACAACCAGCAGTGGTTGAAGAACTAACTGGAGCGTAATCTGTACTCAAAAAATGAAAAGCTCACAGACTACAGTGAACACTGCAGACAACTATTCAGTAGCTGTGAAAGGCCCCTTTGTGTACTTCTATAGTGTTTGCAACCAATGTATTGTATACGGATGGAAGCGCGTCACACTAATAGATTAGATTTTTTTCAAATATAGTGGAGCAGCACCAATTAGAGAAAAATGTGAAGGATGAGGCAGTGACACACGCTCAGCAGACTACAACCAGCAGTGGTTGAAGAACTAACTGGAGCGTAATCTGCACTCAAAAAATGAAAAGCTCACAGACTACAGTGAACACTGCAGACAACTGTTCAGTAGCTGTGAAAGGCCCCTTTGTGTACTTCTATAGTGTTTGCAACCAATGTATTGTATACGGATGGAAGCGCGTCACACTAATAGATTAGATTTTTTTCAAATATAATGGAGCAGCACCAATTAGAGAAAAATGTGAAGGATGAGGCAGTGACACACGCTCAGCAGACTACAACCAGCAGTGGTTGAAGAACTAACTGGAGCGTGATCTGCACTCAAAAAATCAAAACCTCACAGACTGCAGTGAACACTGAAACACAACTGTTCACTATCTGTGAAAGGCTCCTTTCTGTACTTCTATACTGTTTGCAACCAATGTATTGTATACGGATGGAAGCGCATCACACTAATAGATTAGATTTTTTTCAAATTAATGGAGCAGCACCAATTAGAGAAAAATGTGAAGGATGAGGCAGTGACACACGCTCAGCAGACTACAACCAGCAGTGGTTGAAGAACTAACTGGAGCGTGATCTGCACTCAAAAAATCAAAACCTCACAGACTGCAGTGAACACTGAAACACAACTGTTCACTATCTGTGAAAGGCTCCTTTCTGTACTTCTATAGTGTTTGCAACCAATGTATTGTATACGGATGGAAGCGCGTCACACTATAATTTCTATTGAATGGAGCAGCTAGAATTACACTAAAGAAAAAAAAAAAGAGTCTGTGAGTGACACGTGCAGATGCCTACAGACAGCGTTGGATGCAGAGCAAACTGCAGCGTCACCTGCACTCTCACACACACACCTTGCACAGAGCTGTTAAAACAACACTGCAAGGCAAAAGGAAGCTTTACACAGCGGTTGGTAAACTAGCCTGCCTAAAGCAAAGTACACAAAATCGCAATCTCTAACTGTCCCTCAGAGTCAGCAGAGCAGCGTTCTGTCCCTAACTGAGTTCACAGCACAGTGACGCTAAAATGGCGGCGGCGCCTTTTATAGTGCATTCTGACATCATTTCAGCAGCCAATCACAGCCATGCCATTAGTTAAGATGACCGCAGCATTACAGGATGTGCCCACACTTCATAAGATTCCTCATTGGCTGACTAAAATCACATTGCCTCTCAAAGAATTATGGGAACTTCCGATTCCGGTATACGATATTGGAAAAATATCGGAACTAAGTATCGGAATTCCGATACAGCGAATATCGGCCGATACCCGATACTTGCTGTATCGGAATGCTCAACACTAATAGTAAGGTATTCCTGTGGCTGAATTTGGCTCTATTAAAAACTTTCTTAATAGATCTATTACTATACCTTCTTTCCACTAGCCGTCTTTTTAAATCATTAGCCTGTCTATCATATTCGGTATCAGTTGAGCAAATACGACAAAGTCGTATAAATTGGCCTGTTGGAATGGCTCTAATCATATGTGAGGGATGGGAGGAGGAGGCGTGCAACAGAGAATTGGTAGCAGTCGACTTCCTAAAAATGGTGGTCTGTATCATTTGCTCTGGATCTTTTGTCAACATGACATCTAGGAATTCAATCCTATTTTTATCATGGCAGAAAGTCAATTTGATATTTAAATTGTTATAATTAAGCCAATTGAAGAAAGACTCCAAAGAGTGTGAAGAGTCCTGCCAGATCAGCAGGATATCGTCTATGTACCGCGTCCAAAGGAGGACGCGGTCCATAGACACCTGCCGATCTGACAGGAGGAGGTCCCTTTCCCACAGACCCAGGAACAGGTTGGCATAGGAAGGCGCGAACGCCGCCCCATGGCTGTTCCCTGGGTCTGCAGGAAGAAGGACCCCTTGAAAACAAAGAAATTATGGGTTAGGGTAAACTCCAAAACTTCAAGTATGAATTCCTTAAGTGCAGGAGAGATATTGGAGGTCTGGAGGAAAAACTCAGTGGCACACAAACCATCGCAGTGTCTAATGCTGGTGTAAAGCGATTCCACATCAGCAGTCACCAATGTGGAATCATCGTCAAGCACCAGACCATCAACCCTGCGAAGTAACTGGTTCGTATCCTTCAAAAAGGAAGGCAATTCCTCTACCAATGGTTTAAGGATTGAATCAATCCATTGATTGACCCGCTCCAAGTAGTTCCCTTTACCCGACACAATAGGACGACCAGGTGGAACTAGGGCATTTTTATGAATTTTTGGGAGGAGATAGAATGTAGAAATTGTGGGTTCAAGAACCACTAGGGCTGAGCCCAGCTCCTTTGTGATAATGCCCTCCTCCATAGCTCTTGATAGGATCCCCCTGAGTTTAGCATCAAAGGCGGACAAGGGGTTAAAGGTTAATCTTTTATAACAGATTGTGTTGTTGAGCTGTTTAAAGGCCTCCTTCTCGTACATGGCGGTGGGCCAAATAACCAGATTACCCCCCTTGTCCGTTTGTTTGATGACAACATCAGGGAGACTCCTCAGATGTTTCAATCTTGTACGTTCTTCCCTGGTAAGATTATCATGGTAGATGTGACATGGGATTTTATCAAGTTCCGATGTCACTACCTTAACAAAAAGGTCTACGGTGCTACAATTGGACAATGGAGGGAACCGCTTGGAGCGTGGTCTAATATTGGGAGGAATCTTACCTCCTAATTGTAGAGTGTGCTCCTCAGATAATTCCTCCAGTATTCTCACTGCTGCTTGCTCTTCTTCTTCTTTAATAACTGTAAATTTATCCAGACCAGCAGAAGGAGAGTAGGAGAGACCTTTAGAAAGTAATGTGAGATCAGTTTCTGAAAGGGCATGTGTGCTAAGGTTAATTACCTTATTGTCTACCTGTTCCTCATCGCGATTTTGACCTCTCTGTCTTCTATAAGGATGGAAATTGAAGTTTCTCTGTCTCTTATTTGAGGAACCAAAATCCTTTCATATTAATTGCGATAGATCCGTTATATCCTGATTAGCAACACTATTATTTATCATGTTATTCTGTTCCATCTGGTTGCTATGTCATATAGGCTGTATAACTGTGACTTTTCAGGCAGAGGACGTGGATCGAGGATGCTGGCCAACCAGTAGTCGTCATCCTTCATAATTTTGGCAATGCGGGGGTCCCTTTTTAGGATCCGCAAGACATAATCACACATGTGGGCCAATGTTACAGGTGTCAGTGATGCACTGCCAGTGTTGGTTGGAGGAGCACTTTCTGCCAAATCCACATCCCTCCATTCACGCACAAACCCTGTACCTGACCTTGGCAAGCCAACATTTTCTCTTGCCCCCTGAGAAGCATCATCTTCCCCAAAATAATCATCCCCTTCATCATCCTCCTCCTCCTCTTCCTCCACCTCATCCAGGCCAGTTCCCTGAGCAGACAGTTCCTGACTGTCATGAAGGCTTCCCTCCTCCTCCTCCGCTGCAGACGCCAGATCCTTAATGTGCATCAAAGTTTGCATGAGCAGACGCATAAGTGGGATGCTCATGCTTAAGATGGCGTCGTCTGCGCTTACCAGCCGTGTGCATTCCTCAAAACACTGAAGGACTTTACAGAAGTCTTTCAACTTTGACCACTGCACATCCAACAACTCCATGTCCACCCTCAAACTGCCTTCCTGTGGATCCTCCCACAAATGCATTACAGCCTGCCTCTGTTCGCACAGCCTCTCAACCATGTGCATGGTGGAGTTCCACCTTGTTGCAACGTCTATGATTAGGCGGTGCTTGGGGATGTGGAGTGATCGCTGCAGCCTCTGCATACGACTGGAGACTAGGGGCGAGCGACTATGTGCGTCCACAGTCTTCACACCTTATGGAGCAGGGCTGGTAACTCCGGATAATTATTTATGAAGCACTGCACCACCAGGTTCAAGGTGTGAGCCAGGCAAGGTATGTGTCTGAGTTTTGCCAGGGCTATGGCTGCCACAAAATTACGGCCGTTATCACTGACTACCTTGCCTGGCTCAAGATATAGACTGCCCAGCCATGACTAAGTTTCTCGCTGCAAGTAGTCGGCCAGTACCTCCGCGGTGTGTCTGTTGTCGCCCAAAGATATCATCTTTAAAACAGCCTGCTGACGCTTACCACTAGCTGATCAATAGTGGGACACCTCGTGTGCAACACTGGCAGCTGCGGATGGAGTGCTCGTGTGACTGTGTTCTGTCGACGAGCTTTTGCTTCTGGAGGAGGAGGAGGAGGGTCGAACGCCTACAGCCAACTGTTGCCTATACCGTGGGCTACGCAGCACTGTCCCACCGCCGCTGTCCCCTGTGGACCCTGCATCCACCACATTAATCCAGTGCGCAGTGATGGACACGTAACGGCCCTGGCAATGCCTACTGGCCCATGCATCTGTTGTGAGGTGCACCTTTCCACTCACTGATTGTTTGAGTACATGGACAATGCGGTCTTTCACATGCAGGTGGGGGGAAGGGATGGCTTTTCTAGAAAAGAATTGCCGACTGGGTTGTTCATTATGTGGGACAGCGTAGGCCATGAGCTCTCGGAACGCTGCGCTTTCAACCAAACGGAAGGGCATCATCTCTAATGAGATCAGTTTGGCAATGTAAGTGTTCAAATTTAGTGAGGTTTTGTAGTCCGTCCACGCTTGCAAGTGCATGGTGTTTAAATGTCTAAGCATGCAACTGGTATTCAATTTTCGGAGATTTTTCCCTCGGCTAAAGGTCCTTCCGCACTTCTTACAAATAACCTTTGCCTCATCAATAGGTATTTGGTCAAAAAAGTGCCACACTGCACTCTTCCTACTATAGGATAAATTTTCAGGTCTTGCAAGCTGTGCTAATTTAACCGTCTGGCCAAGCTGTCCTGCAACTCTTTTTCTTTTTTTAACACGTTTTTGGACTGCTATGGGCCTGCCAGATAACCGCAGCTGCGATGTCGATGTCTGCCGCGGATCCTCCTCCTCTTCTGAGCTATTGCCAGTGGCACACTCTTGCCCCAATGGATGCCGATCCGGGTCAACATCTTGATCATCCATCATCTCCTCTTCAATTTCATCTGCACCTTCCTCTGTGTCACCATGTAAGGTGGTATCGTATGCATGAAGGGGCACCTGAGTTTCATCAGGGTCAGATTCTGGCTCAGTAGACTGCGAGGGCAATGCAGTGCTCTGGGTGAATGTACCAGCAGAATCAGATAGCAGTGGCGGTGCATCAGTGCACTCCATGTCAGATTCATCTTGGACTGGGGAATTCAGGATTTGACTTGATAACCCAGGCATGGTATGTGAAAAGAGCTCCATGGAGTAATCTGAAGTGTGGGCTGCTGCATCCTTCACTTTTGGTGGGGGTGAAGGACACAAGGAAAGGGGTTGTTCCTGACCAGAAGCCTGCACTGACGACTCAGTGCTTGGAGCTCTTGAAACTTCAGAAGAGGAGGAGATAGAGCTGGAGGCTGTTTTGGCAATGCAAGACAAAACCTGTTCCTGATGCTCCCCCTTTAAAAGCTGTTTACCTACTCCCAGAAAAGGGAGCCTTCCAGGCCTTCTGGAGCCAGACGATGAGGCAGGCTCAACACCTCCTGCCTTAGGTGCTATTGTGCTTTTGGCACTACCAGCAGATGCACCACCACCATCAGTAGCAGGTGGCTCCCCACGACCACGTCCGCGACCTCTTCCACCATACTTCCTCATGTTTGTGTAAATGTACCCAAAATAACAGCAGATATATGGTACAGTATCAGAAGCGCACAGCTGTATAGGGTGAAGGTGAAAAATTTTAATTTCCGTATATATTTGCAGAGTAACAGACGCAGACTCTCACAGGCTCAGTATGGATTACACTAGAATATAAAAACTAAAAAAGTGTACAGTATCAGAAGCGTACAGCTGTACACAGTGTTTGGGGAAATTTAAATTTCCATATATATTTTAGCAGTAAAGGTACTGTCACGCTAAACGAGATCGCTAACGAGATCGCTAATGCGTCTCCGATTTTATGATGCAGTAGCGATCTCGTTAGTGACGCAGCTGTGTGTGACATGTAGCAGCGATGTGGCCCCTGCTGAGATGTCGTTGATCGCTTATGAACTTTCTGAGCCGTTTTTTGGTCGTTGGTGTCCCGCTGGTGAGCCTGAATCACTGAGTGTGACACCCTTTATGAACAACTTCACCAGCGTCGCAGGTGGGACTAGGTTTTCCCAACGACCGCAGAGGTCGTTATACAGATCGCTGATGAGATGTGTTTGGAATCTAACTAGCGATCACATAGCGATCGCACCAGCGATCTCGCCAGGTCGTGTCATTGTCGTGATCGCTGGTGCGATCGCTAAGTGTGACAGTGCCTTAAGACACACGGTCACAGGCCCAGTCTGGCTAACACCAGAATATCAAAATCAGGAAAAGTGTATTGTCTCAGTTGCGTACAGCTGTATACAGTGTTGGGGGAATTGTAAATCTCCGTATATATTTCCGGAGTCACACACAGATAGTCAGCCTGCATTTGTCCCTGATACCAGCCGGTACACAGTACTGTGAGGAGCGTACAGCTCTATACAGTGTGGAAAAACAGAACACTCGGTAATTAACTGAAATTTCCCCCTTAGAACTGGCAGGCAGGCTAGTAATCTGCTCTGCTGATCCACACAAGCAATTTGTACACTGTCACTGGCAGGCACCTCTACTGCTCCAACAAATTAATTGCCCCATTATCACAGTCAGGCAGCCTACTAATCAGATGTGATGCTCCACTCAAAAGCAATTTGTACACTGTCACTGGCAGGCAGCTCAGCTACTCCACCAAATTAATTGCACCTTTATCACAGTCAGGCTGCCTACTAATCAGATGTGATGCTCCACTAAAGCAATTTGTACACTGTCACTGGCAGGCAGCTCAGCTACTCCACCAAATTAATTGCCCCTTTATCACAGTCAGGCAGCCTGTAATCAGATCTGATGGTCCACACAAGCAATTTCTACAGCGTCACTGGCAGGCAAGCAGCCTAAGAACCAGCATTGCTGCACACACTAAAATCCTCCCCTCTCGCTGTACAGTCACTGTACAGCTAATCGCTATCAGCACAAAGTTATTTTTTTTTTAGGCCCTGCCTAACACTCTCCCTGCTCAGACACACCGCCAGCAACCTTCCCCTACACTGAGTTCGGCAGTTATAAAATGGCGGTCGGCGCTGAGGGATTTTATATGCACTGTGACGCCACTGAAAGCCAGCCAATCGCTGCAATGTCCTTCTCTAAGATGGTGCTGGCCGCCTAGTATGTCATCACATTGCCCACAGCCTGCGTCCTTGCTCATTGGCCGAGAAAAGGCGCTTAAAGTGTAGGGGAAAACCGACTCCAGCACTCCATGGAACTCACTCCATGGTCGGGTTTCGCTTCATGAAACCCGACTTTGGCGAAAATCAGCGATTTTTGAAAATGAACGACCTGTTTCGCTCAACTCTAGTTGCCACCAAAAGTGGATAACAGTCACGCGTACAAAACATACTACAGAAATAAGGTACAAAGGCCAAGAATATGGAGTCATTAAAAATAGTTAGGTTGTTCTGCTGTTCCAAATAAAGCCATCTGTCTCCCTTCAACTTGAAAAATTCATCTTTCAAGAGCTGAAACCGAGTCCTATGGTAGAAAGATATATTCATTTGGAAGCTAAAAATTCCACTACCATCTTGCAATGTAGGGATTTTATGGAGAATCTAGACCTTTTAGATGCCTTTTTTATTTGTATTTCAGTGGAGGAGAGTACATTTTCCAGGATTGCTGTTATTCAGAAAAAAAGTGTCGATTTACAGTCCAGAGCTCTGCACTAGCTTACCACCAGCTTCAAGGGTGTTCACAAATGTATCCAATGTTGCCAAACAGCTTTATGTCTTCAGGGCAAACGTGTCATTCCATATCTTGATGATTGGTTATTTGTGGCATCTTTCTCCAAAAATCATTCAGTCTCCTTTAAAAATAACTCTCCATCTTCTCCAGAAACTCTGGTTTATATCCAGCCTCATTTATCTACAGAACCTAAAAGTTATTTGGTTTTAAGTTGTATTCTACATACCAAACCTTGTTTCTTTCCAAGTGTGAAGGGTTGACTCACTCGGCTGTTTGCAAAGGTAGACACAGGAACGGTTCTTAGGTAAGTCACCTGTTGGTTTATTATAAGACAGCATAAACCATGGCAGGGTTTAACAAAATAAACATGGCCTTTCTGGCATAACGGAAAAAAAAGATAATCACAGCAAAGTCCTTATGGTTGCGGGATTCGCCTGCTCCTCCTGGAGCCACGACTGGAGATTCTTCTCTCCAACAACAACACAGAGAAAAAAAAACAGTGGCTGAACATTTAACACCCCAGCCACACCCTTGTGGTGGAAATATGGTGAGTAGGCATCTCCCACACCTCTCACCTGCTCACTAAAAAACCCAGTCCACTATAATGGCTTGTTAACCCATTCAGCACATAGCCTGCTGGAGAGAAATGTATGGGTTTCAGATCACAGAAGAACGCAATCTTCAATCTTCGTGATACATATCTTCCTTCACATACAGTGCTAGTGACCCTGTCACACAAGGAAATAAGAAATCTGACTACTGTTGCTTCAGTCCAATTTTGGGGAGTCAATTCATTGACGAGTTGTTGTGAACTCCATTTTTTTTCTAAGATGAATAATATTCATTAATGTGAGTGAAATCCCTCACTAAGCCTTCACCATCACCCGTTAAAGTGCTTAACAGCAATACAGCACATATGACTCTCTGTTCAGTGTGCACTGACAGGCCTGTTTCAGGTTTTTCAGAGAATTTGTATAGCACTTGTTACACCCACAGGGCGTGAAGAAGTATAGTGAACTCACTAGACCACTGATGGTGCAGTGGTAGCTGTATACCCGATACACAAGAGACAGGAGAATGAGCTTCAAAAAAACCAAGGATGTTTATTAAAGTAATTTTACAAACGGAAAAGGTGCCTGAAGGAAGAACCCCCTGGACCACGATACAGAACCACGCAGTGGAGCACCGAGCAAGGTGTACCCCTATACAGGGATTCCCCAGTCGCAACTCCAGGTGACCTTAATGCCGCGATACCCGGACCAGAGGGATGACCTGTACAGAGGAGGTGGCGAGAATCCTGGAAGCTCTGTGTAATCTCAGAAAGGCTGAACTAGCAGGCAGAGAAATCTGAATGGTTCCGAGAGGAGAGCCTTGGTCAGCCTGGGGTAGAAACCAGGGTGTCCAGAGGGATCCAGGACAGGGATCTGCCAGCAGAGGATTCTGAGGAGACAGAGGTATTAGTGTAAAGACAACACTAGCCTTCAGCATGCAGAGCGGAACAAAGTGTGGTCGGATGGGCAACAACGATCCCACAGAATAAACACATTGCCCAGGCACCTCCCTAAAGGGGAGGATGCCTTTTATGCACAGAACAACGCAGCCCTAATAGAGAATAGGTGCCCTGCTGCCTTAAGTATGTGCAGGAAGCGGGGCATGCCTCCTAAGAGCATTTCCAGGAGACCTGCCAAGAGGATGCAGTTTCCTAGCAGAGAAAGGAGCCGCCGATCGTCTGGAGCCATGAACAGGGTGAGTAGTACCAGTGAAGCTGCGTGAGAGGTGCTGGTTTCCTTGCGCAGTGGAGACCGGACCCGCGTCTGAGGGCATGACAGTACCCTCCCCCCTAATGCCCCTCTTCTTCAACCCCACCAGGAACTTCATAAGGAGAACCCGGGCATTAATGATTACCTGGTTCCTGGACGAAGCGACTGAGAACAACCGACTTTAACAGAGAGACATGAAAGGAGTTATGGATCCGTAAGGAGGCAGGGCAACTTCAAACGATAGCACACATCATTGATTCGATGGAGCACCTCGAAGGGACCAATGTAACGAAGAGCCAGCTTGTAAGATGGAATCTTAAGACGGATGTGCCTGGAAGACAGCCATACCTTATCTCCGGGTTGGAAAGGTGGCAGATCCAGACGTCTCTTATCCGCATGCTCCTTGGCTTGAACCAATGCCTGCTCCAGTGATGTCCTGGTCTCTGTCCAGACCCTCCTGAAGTCCTTGGCCATGGACTCAGCCGCAGGATTGCCAGAAGCAAGAGGCAAAGGAGTCGGGATCCTAGGATGCTGTCAATAAACAATAAAAAAAGGAGTTACAGGAAGACTCACCAACATGGTTGTTGTAGGAAAACTCCGCCCATGGCAGCAGGTCGGCCCAGTCGCTGAGGTGACCATTCACAAAGTGTCTCAGATAGTTGGTGAGGACTTGATTCACTCTCTCCACTTGACCATTAGATTGTGGATGATAGGCTGAGGAGAAGTCCAGGGTGACATCCAACAACTTACAGAGGGACTTCCAGAGTCGGGAGATGAATTGAACTCCTCTGTCAGAGACAATGTGGATCAGAAGTCTGTGAAGCCGAAGGACATGCTGGATGAAGAGCTCTGTAACTTTAGGAGCGGAAGGAAGACCAGCCAGCGGAGTGAAGTGTCCCATCTTGGAGAACTGGTCAACCACAACCCAGATTATTGTACAACTGGACGATGCTGGTAGATCCGTGATGAAGTCCATGGCAATGTGTTGCCAGGGAGCAGACGGAATCGGGAGCTGGAGGAGATGACCGGCTGGCAGTTTCTTGGTTGTTTTATTATGAGCACAAGAGGGACAGGCTATAACAAAGTCCATAACATCTTGGCGCGAGGTGGACCACCAGTAGTGTCGAGATATTAGCTGTAACATTTTCTTTTGACCGGCGTGGCCAGCAAACTTAGAAGAATGACCACAGCGTAGCACTCGCTTCTTGTCTCTATCAGTTACAAGGGTCTTACCGGGTGGAAGCTGCGACATCCTGACTGGAGCCACCGTGATCACCTTAGACGGTTCAATGATATGCTGAGGCTTCTCTTCAAGATCATCTGACAGGAAGGACCTGGAAAGCGCATCAGCCTTGATATTTTTCTCTGCAGGATGGAAATGGAGAGAGAAATTAAACTGAGCAAAAAATAAAAACCAACGGGCCTGGTGAGGGTTGAGTCTTTGAGCTGACTGGAAATAGGACAGATTCTTATGATCTGTGTAAATGATGACCGGATGAACGGGGCCTTCAAGCAGATATCACCATTCCTCTAAGGCTAGCTTAATTGCCACTAACTCTTTATCCCCAATTGAGTAGTTACGTTTGAAGGGTGAGAAAGCCTTGGAGAAGAAACCACAGGTCAACATCTTACTGGTAGACAGTTTCTATGTGAGGACTGCTCTGGCTCCGGATGACAAAGCTTCCACTTCAAGGAAAAACTGCTTGTTGATCACTGGTCTGTGAAGAGCCTGGGCTGTAGAGAAGGCTCATTTGAGGGAGGCAAAAGCTGACTCGGCCTCCAGAGTCCAATCCTTTGGTTTGGCACCTTTATAAGTCAGGGCGGTGAGTGGTTTTAACCGGGAAAAAAGAGGGGAATGCATTGCCAATAGTAGTTGGCGAATCCCAGGAACCACTGTATGGCCTTGATTCCCTCAGATCGGGGCTACTTAAGCATGGCGGAGACCTTCTCTGGATCCATCTCGAGACCTGTATCGGAAATGATATAGCCAAGAAAGGGTAAAGACTTCTGTTCAAACAGACATTTCTCAAACTTCGCGTAGAGACAATTCTCCCTCAATTGTTGAAGAACGAGACGAACATTCCTCCTGTGAGTTGGTAGGTCAGGAGAAAATACCAGGCTGTGGTCCAGATACACCACCACACAAACATAGAGCAGGTCATGGAATATGTCATTGACAAACTACTGGAAGACGGCGGGTGCATTGCTTAACCCGAAGGGCATCACCCAATATTCATAGTGACCATCTTGTGTGTTGAAGGCGGTTTTCCACTCGTCCTCAGATCATATCCTGACGAGGTTGTAAGCCCCACGGAGATCCAATTTGGTAAAAATCCTGGAACCTCGAAGATGATGAAAAAGTTCTGGAATTAAGGGAAGAGGGTATCTGTTCTTTACAGTTATTATATTGAGACCACGGTAGTCGATGCACGGATGAAGAGACCCATCTCTCTTCTTGACAAAGAAAAGGAACCCAGCTCCAGCCGGAGAGGAGGACTTCTGGATAAACCCTCGAGCCAAATTCTCCTTGATGTAATCAGACATGGCTTGAGTCTCAGTGGGAGAAAGAGGGTAGATCCTACCTCGAGGCGGAGTAGATTTAGGGATTAGGCCGATGGGACAATCACAAGGCCTGTGAGGGGGAAGAATCTCGGCCTCCTTCTTGTCAAATACATCTCCAAAGGACCAGTAGGCAGCGGATAACCCAGGTAAGGCTGCAGGAGGCCGTGGGGTAGAACCAGGCCATACTGGTTTGAGGCAGTGATCGTGACAAGACTGACCCCATTGAAGGACATCTCCAGACTGCCAATCCAGGACAGGTTCATGGTGGTACAGCCACGGAAGACCTAATAGAAATGGTGGAGAAAGATTCGGTAACACAAAGAAGGTAATTTTCTTCTTGTGCAGTGCTCCGATTTGGAGCTCCACCTCTTTGGTGATACCAAGAATGGGATCTTTCAGGGGTCTTCCATCTACGGAGATGATGCGCCGGGACCGCTGCAGAGGAGCGATAGGGATCCCGAGCCGCCTGGCCACTGCTAGCTGGATGAAGTTTCCACCAGACCCAGAGTCCTGATAGGCCATATCCGAGAATCGCACCTCTCCGAAGATCACCTGTATGGATATAGTTAGTGGAGGAGAGGAATCATTCTCACCCAGGAGCACCCTCACCTGTCCCAAGAGGAAGAGTTTCTCTGACTTCTCTGTTCCACTGCATAAACTGGAAGCAGAGCGTCCACCATAATGATGCGGATTCCTAGCGGGCATCTCCTCCTGCTGATTCCTCTTCACCTTAATGCGGTCATGTTCCATGGGTTCATCCTCAGAGACCGGTGTGGGACAAAGAAGAGAACCAAGGTTTCAGTGAAGAAGATGCTAGACGAGGAAATTGCTTCTCGAGAATCCTCTCACTGGAGCGCTCCTGGAGATGCAGGTCAATTTGAATGGTGAGGGATATGAGATCATCCAGGGTCTCAGGTAGTTCCCTGACTGCCAATTCATCCTTGATTCTTCTGGATAATCCTCGCCTGAAGGCTCCTACCAGAGGCTCATTGGTCCACTTTCGCTCCGAAGCCAGGGTGCGGAAATGGATGGCATACTGACCGACAGAGAGAAAGCCCTGTTGCAAATTGAAGAGCGACTCCATGGCTGATGTGGCATGACCAGGCTCATCAAATATCTTGCGGAAGGTGTCCATGAATACCTGCTAATCAGAGACAATAGGATCATTCCGCTCCATTAGGGAGTTGAACCAGGCTAAAGCCTCTCCCTCCTGGTGAGAGGCAAGGAAAGCCATCTTGGCCATGTCAGTTGGATAATCCTGAGGCAATAAACGAAAATGCAGCAAACATTGGTTGAGAAATCCTCTGCACAACTTGGGGTCACCATCGTAATGAGAAGGCCTGCAGAAACTAAGACAGTGTCCTGTATTGGGCACAACCATTGGATGCAGTACCGGAGACTGAAGGACTGGGGAAGCAGCAAACGGCTGTACTTTAGTTAACTGGTCCTCCACGGAGGTCATGTAGTACAACAGGCGGATCTATATTTCAAGTTGGTGATTGAGTTCCAGATGGAGCTCTGCTAGCTGGATCGCGTTGGTGGGCTCTGCAGCCTGTAGAGCAGACAGGTGGGTATCTAAGGTTTGCATAAAGACCACTAGCTGATCCTGGCTCTCACGAAGCGCAGCCAGCTCCTCTCTGGGCTGAGTATCTGGTTTCAGCGGAGTCCATGGATCTCAGCTGTGATCGGAGGTATAGAGTTTACCTCTGGTCACTGGTGTCAGCTGATGGGACTACAGCTCCTATCAGCTGACACTTGCTGCCGCTAATAGCAGTGAGAGCAGGAGCGGGGGATGAGAGTATTCATCAGCCGCTCCTGTGGTGTAAAAACCTGTGTGGGTTCCCCTGTATTTTTGATAACCAGCCTGGCAAAACTCACAGCTGGGTGCTGCAACCTTCAGCTATCAGCTTCAACAAAGCTCGTTATCAAGAATAGAGAGGTCCCCAATTATTTCAATAAATAATTTAAAAAAAGCATGTCCGACCATTTTTGACAACCAGTTTGCTAAAGCAGACAGCTGGGTGCTGGTATTCTCAGGCTACTAAGGGGCCATAGATATTGGCCCCCCAGTCTAAAAATAGCAGCCCGCAACTGCCAGAAAAGACACATCTATTAAATGCACCAATTCTGGCATTTTGTATGGCTTTTCCCACTTGCCCTGTAGCGGTGGCCAGTGGGGTTCATATTTGTGGGGTTGATGTCACCTTTGTATTGTCAGGTGACATCAAGCCCATGGATTAGTAATGGAGCGTCGTCTATAAGACACTTATCCATTGCTAATCCTATAGTTGTAGAATATATAAAGACACAGCCAGAATAAAGTCCTTTATTAGAAATAAGACTACAGTTTTCCATTTTATTTAAAAATAACAAACACAGTTTTACTCACCTACCGCCTAATTCCACCGACGCCCTCGTTCTTCTGTAATAAAACTAAAATAAAGAAAAACAATATACCATACCTGTCTGTGTTTCTGTCCCATGCCATAATCTATGTTTTGGGGATTAATAATTTTCAACCTGGACTGTGCCAAGATGCGACTGTCCAGGCTGAGAACCACTGGGGAATGAGCTACGGAGAGCGGAGCCTCAGTGACCGGTGGTGACATCATCAAGGTTGTGTCCGGTCACTGAGGCTGCGTTCCCAGCTGTACTGAACTGCTGTGAACTTGGTGAGATCCCCGATAGCACCGTGGGAAAAAGTCAGTGATCAGTTCACCGCAGTTCAAACACAGTGGCTTCACAGAAGATCACCGTGAGAATTTCTCACCGTGATCTGTGCTGAAGTCACTGAGCTTGAACTGCGTTGAACTGATCACTGACTTTTTCCCATGGTGCTGAGGTCATGGCAGTTCAGCCCTGTTGGGAATGCAGCCTCAGTGACCGGAGGTAACCTCAATGACGTCACCACTAGTCACTGAGGCTGCGTTCCCAGACATGCTGAACTGCTGTGACTTCGGAGAGATCCCCGATAGCACAATAGGAAAAAGTCACTGAGTTCACCACAGTTCAAGCACAGTGGCTTCACAGCAGATCACCGTGAGAATTTCTTGCCGTGATCTGCGGTGAAGTCACTGAGCTTGAACTGCGTTGAAGTGATCACTGACTTTTTCCCTTGGTGTTGAAGTCACAGCAGTTCATCCCTGCTGGGAGTGCAGAGGTAACCTCGATGACATCACGCTAGTCACTGAGGCTGCGCTCGCAACAGCTCATTCACCAGTGGTTCTCAGCCTGGACGGTAGCATCTTGGCACCATCAAGGTTGAAAACTATTAATTCCGCAGACATAGATTACGGCGTGGGACAGAATGACAGACAGGTATGGTATAATGTTGTTTTTTTATTTTAGTTTTATTAGAGGAGAAAGAGGGCTTCAATGGAATTAAGCGAGGTTGTAAGTATGGTTTAATTAAGGTGATTAAAGAAGTCTGTGTAACTTTTTCAATTAAAGGACTTTATTCTTGGTGGGTGTGTTTTTATACAATGTGACTATGGTGCTAGTAATGGGGGCATCTTATTGATGCCTATCCATTACTAACCTGGGGGCTTTATGTCACCTGACAATCCAAAGGTGACATCAGCCCCACAAATATGAACCCCACTTGCCACCACTACAGGGTAAGTGGGAAGAGCCAGGTAAAGTGCCAGAATTGGCAATGCTATAGAATACGGGCGAGTGTTATGCGAGAAAACATTGCATAGCACTTGGCCCAGTGTTAGGATAAGTTCACACTGGGTGTTTTTTCTGTGTTTTATTGGTGCGTTTTTCATGCTAATTTTCAGCTGCTTTTTACAGTACCAGCAAAGTCTATGAGATTTTAGAATCTCATGCACACACATTGTTTTTTTTTGTTATCATTTCTCTGTGCTTTGCAGCATTTTTTTACATAGAGCATGTCACTTCATTATCATTAAGCTTTTTTACAGCATTTCTGCAGTGTTTCACCCATTGACTTGAATGGATGGTGAAAAAAACGCTGCAGATACAAAGGTTGACTTTTCTTGCCGCGTATGTGCTGCAGAAAAGTCATGGACAGCAGGATGTGACCTCTCAGTCAGCTCTGCTACATCTAGATGGCAGGCTGTATGACGCGTTCATACAGCCTGTGATTCAGTAGAGCGGACCAAAACCAAATAAATGGGGGGCCAGAAAATACAGTGTTTGACACGCGGTCACATGCATGACAGCGCGGCAAACACCGCTTCTGATCGGTGGTGAAACCATCCCTGCCGGTCGAGAGATGCAGTTCCCATGCTGTCAAAAAACAGCATGAGCGTTCAGCTGTGAACGGAGGTATACAGTTTACCTCCGGTCACTGGTGTCAGCTGATGGTACAACCGCTTCCATCATCCGACACCTGCTGCCGCTAATAACTGTGAGAGCAGGAGCGGATGATAGGAGTATTCATCAGTCGCTTCTGCGCTGTAAATAAATAATAAAAAAACCCTGTGTGGGCTCCCCCCTATTTTTGATAACCAGCCAGGCAAAATTGACAGCTGGGGGCTGCAACCCTCAGCTGTCAGGGTTAGCAAGGTTGGTTATCAAGAATATACGGTAGGGGTCTCCATGCTGTTTTTTTTATTATTTAAATAAATAATTAAAAAAATGGTGTGGAGTCCCTCCCATTTTTGACAACCAGCCTTGCTAAAGCAGACAGCTGGGGGGCTGGTATTCTCAGGCTGGTAAGGGGCCATGGATATTGGCCCCCAGCCTAAAAATAGCAGCCCACAGCCACCCAGAAAAGGCACATCTATTAGATGCATCAATTCTGGCACTATGCCTGGCTCTTCCCACTTGCCCTGTAGCGGTGGCCAGTGGGGTTAATATTTGTGGGGTTGATGTCACCTTTGTATTGTCAGGTGACAAAGTCCCCAGGTTAGTAATGGAGAGTTGTCAATAACACGCCTCTATTACTAACCCCATAGTCACAATGTATAAATACACACACCAAGAACCAAGAATAAAGTCCTTTAATTGATTTCTATAATAATCTTAACTAAACCATGCTTACGACCTCACTTAATTCCACAGTAGCCCTCGTTCTCCTGTAAAAAAACTAAAATAAGAAAACACTATTATACCATAACTGTCTGTCGTTCTGTCCCACGCCGTAATCCATGTCTGGGGGAGAAATAGTTTTCAACCTGGATGGTGCCAAGATGCGACCGTCCAGGCTGAGAACCACTGGTGAATGAGCTGCTGGGAACGCAGTGTCAGTGACTAGCGGTGATGTCACTGAGGCTCCATTCCCATCCGGGCTGAATTGCGGTGACCTTGGTGAGATTCCTGCTAGAACTGTGAGAAAGTCGCATTGTGCAGAGGTGATTTCATCGTAGTTGAAATTCACCCCAGTGAAATTCTCCCGGTGAACTCGCCTCTGCACCATGCGACTTTCTCACGGTGCTAGTGGGGACCTCACCGAGGTCACCACAGTTCAGCCAGGCTGGGAACAGAGCTTCAGTGATGTCACTGCTGGTCACTGCGGCTGCGCTCACAGCAGCTCATTCACCAGTTGTTGGATTACAGCACGGGACAGAACGACAGACATGTATGGTATATTGTTGTTTTATTATTTTTTGTTTATTACAGGAGAACAAGGGCTTCAGTGGAATTAGGCGAGGTTGTAAGTCTGGTTTAATTAAGATTATTAAATGAGTCTGTGTCTTTCTTTCAATTAAAGGACTTTTTTTCTGTGTGTGTGTGTTTTCATACAATGTGACTATGGGGTTAGTAATGGGGGTGTCTTATTGGCGCCTCTCCATTTCTAACCTCGGGGCTTGATGTCACCTGACAATACAAGGGTGGCATCAACCTCCCCAACTATCAACCCCCTTGCCACCTCTACAAGGCAAGTAGGAAGAGCAAGGCTAAGTGTCAGAATTGGTGCATCTTAGAGATACACTTTTTCTGGGGCGGTTGAGAGCTGATGTTTTTAGCCTGGGGTGGTCAGTATCTATGGCCCCTTCTTTGACTATTAATATCAGCCCGCAGCTGTCTGCATAGCCTTTGCTGGTTGTTAATTATAGGGGTCCCTATGTCATTTTTTTAGGGTCCCCCATTTTAATAGCAAGTAAAGGCTAAGTATACAGCTGTGAGCTGATATTGATAGCCTGAGAAGCTCAATGGGTATTTCCCCCTTCCCAGGCTATAAACACCGGCCCCCAGCCATCGACTTTCCCTCTGCTGGTTACGAAAATTACGCGGGAGCCCACGCTATTTTGTAGTGTGATAGCTAGATGGTTGGTCTGAAAAAACAGAAGAGAATCAAAATATCCCATGTGTGCTGCCTTTGCAGTTGAAAATAGAAAAAATACAGGTAACAAATTTTCACAATAATGTAGTCCCCTAACCTGGACAAGTATATTTTGCAAACAAATTATTTTATTATTAACGGCTTGGTGAATATTTGCATTATAATGTAGGTTCATCTGTAAGGATAGGGTAGATAGGAAAAAAATGATAAAGCTATTCCATGTTAAATAGCATGACTTCATATAACTATATTTTCATGATACCATCAATTGCTGAGATCCAGCTTGTGTAGTGTCATACCCGACACATGATTTTTATTGTGAGATAATGAGCAGAGACATGCAAATTGTACCTTAGGTTGTCATCATGTTTCATCTCACTACTCATGAACAAGGAGTTGTCCACTTCTGTGATATGAATTTGAGTACAAAATTATTTAAAAAAAAAATTCTGAATCATGATGAATCACGGTTAAAAATAATCATTAGTCTCACTTCACCACTCAGCACTTTGGCGCATCCACTGCTCATCGCCACCTGTCTAGTCCTCGATGCATCTTCTGATCTTTAGTCTTCTTGCTCTGTGTCGGACTTTTGGGTGTCATTGAGGTCACACAGCACACATTGTGACTTCATGACGTTGTTGACTTCCTGTTTCCTGTGTAGAACCTTTCCTGGACACCATGACATTCAGAAGTCTTGCACAGAGATTGCAACTCGAGTGGCAGTGGATAAGAAGATGGGTCGAGGACCAGACAGGTGGCGGTGAATAGTGTGGGGCCAGAGACATGAGCAGAAGGTAATAATAATGTTTTGTATAATTTTTACATATTAGGTTTATAACGCTCTTTTTTATGTTTCTTTTTTAAATGCGGAAACAGTCGAATTTGAATTTTGTCTGATCTACTTACCGTATTTTTCGGATTATAAGAAGCACTTTTTTCCCCCAAATTTTGGGGGAAAATGGGGGTGCACCTTATAATGTGGATATACCTTACCAGCCACGGTGGAGCAGGGTCCCAGGGTCGCGGCTGGAGGATGAAAAAGTGGAGTGTTGCTGCAGGCCGCAGGCTGGGATGATGGGGTGTTCCTATGTGCGGTGCGCCGCTGTCGGAGTGTCCAATGCTGCTGGTTGAATGTCCGGTGCTGCTGTGGGAGTGTCCAGTGCTGCGGGGGCTCTTCTGACATTATGTGAAAGGCCAGAGCCCCCGCAGTTCCATGGTTTCCTATGTGGTGGACTCTGGGAAAATGGCTGCCGGGGGCAGCGCATACATAGATGGAGATCTCAGAGATCTCATCTCCCGAGATCTTGGTGCTGAGATCTCCATCGGCACATGTGCCGCCCCCGGCAGCCATTTTACCGGAGACCACCGCATAGGGTACCATGGAACTGCAGGGGCTCTGTCCTTTCACAAATATCGGCTGATCCCCCGCAGCACCGGACACTCCTGCAGCAGCATCGGACACTCCCACAGCAGCACCGGACACTCCCGCAACTCCAGATACTCCGGCAGCACTGGACACTTCCCGGAGCACCGGACACCCACAGTGACGTCCCGCACATCCGATCACCCCTTCATCCCAGCCTGCAGCCTGCAGCAACGCTTCACTCTTGCCTCCTCCAGCAGTGACTCTGGGACCCAGCTTCACCACAGCCACAACCTCCAGTAAGCAATAAGACGCATGGGATTATAAAAAGCACCACTATTTTATTAAAAAAAGTTTTTTTCCTATTTTTCTCCTCAAAATGTGGGGTGCGTGTTATAATCCGGAACGTTTTATAATCTGAAAAATATGGTATCTCTACAATTCACATTATTTTAAGTTGAATCTTATGCACTAGCAAATAATGTTTTTTAAGCAAGGATAATGTTTTATAAAATATTGAAGATTCATCTTATTTGCATAGAGGGAAGTTGCAAATATTATTACCACTCCTCTTAAATGGTGTTTTATGGTTCGTCCCATATATAATTACTGTTATTTATGTTTCAAATGTATTTGCATAGCTGGTTGGATGTCTACTGCATAATGGACGGCTCCTTTCCACTCCCATTAGCCAAGTGCTGTTTCCAAGTGCAATAAATTCTTCAGCGTAATTGTAAATCTGTACTAAGAAAGCTCTCCCTGCTGTATCCCTGGCTTAATGGATAAACTTTATGGAAAGACAATTGATCTTGTTAACATTATAAGGCGTTTCTAGTCTAGAGATTACAAAGTCAGTACGCACTTTAATTCTCTGGTTCGGTGGCTGTCACAACATTACTTATCTTGTTGTGTTATGGATGGCAGGGTGATCTTGGTTTAATGCTTGTCTCCTGACACTTTTGCTTGTACATGATTCTCTTCAATGCTCCCTCCATTTGTACATGATTCTCTTCAATGCTTCCTCCATTCATCGTTGGTTTTGTTACATTTGTAAAATTGAACAAATGATGACTAAAACAATAATTCTACGAGCTTTTTTTTCTCACTTAATGTATGTTCATATATCAGTCATATATTTCATTTAAATAATTAAAGGGGTTGTCTGAACAAAAAAAAAACCTTTACCCTGGTGGTGGGATGTGTTAAAAACAACAAACTCAGTCAAACCCATTAAATGTCACCCACCTGGATCCAGCATACATTTCTCCGTTGTCTGTGCAGAGATGGGCTATGGAGATGTCACTGTTCCATCAGCCACTGGACCATTGTAGCTTGTGATTGGCTGCAGCGGTCAGGTGATTTTGAGTAGTGCATCATCATAAAACATCTGATGATGTGCAGCTGAAGTCACCTGACTGATGTCAATTACAGGTGGCACTGGTGATATCATTGCTTCCTGTCTCTGCACAGACAATAAAGTGATATACAGGTCCTTCTCAAAAAATTAGCATATAGTGCTAAATTTCATTATTTTCCATAATGTAATGATTACAATTAAACTTTCATATATTTTAGATTCATTACAGACCAACTGAAATTTGTCAGGTCTTTTATTGTTTTAATACTGATGATTTTGGCATACAACTCCTGATAACCCAAAAAACCTGTCTCAAAAAATTAGCATATCAAGAAAAGGTTCTCTAAACGACCTATTACCCTAATCTTCTGAATCAACTAATTAACTCTAAACACATGCAAAAGATTCCTGAGGCTTTTAAAAACTCCCTGCCTGGTTCATTACTCAAAACCCCCATCATGGGTAAGACTAGCGACCTGACTGATGTCAAGAAGGCCATCATTGACACCCTCAAGCAAGAGGGTAAGACCCAGAAAGAAATTTCTCAACAAATAGGCTGTTCCCAGAGTGCTGTATCAAGGCACCTCAATGGGAAGTCTGTTGGAAGGAAACAATGTGGCAGAAAACGCTGTACAACGAGAAGAGGTGACCGGACCCTGAGGAAGATTGTGGAGAAGGACCGATTCCAGACCTTGGGGGACCTGAGGAAGCAGTGGACTGAGTCTGGTGTAGAAACATCCAGAGCCACCGTGCACAGGCGTGTGCAGGAAATGGGCTACAGGTGCCGCATTCCCAGGTAAAGCCACTTTTGAACCATAAACAGCGGCAGAAGCGCCTGACCTGGGCTACAGAGAAGCAGCACTGGACTGTTGCTAAGTGGTCCCAAGTACTTTTTTCTGATGAAAGCAAATTTTGCATGTCATTCGGAAATCAAGGTGCCAGAGTCTGGAGGAAGACTGGGGAGAAGGAAATGCCAAAATGCCTGAAGTCCAGTGTCAAGTACCCACAGTCAGTGATGGTGTGGGGTGCCATGTCAGCTGCTGGTGTTGGTCCACTGTGTTTCATCAAGGGCAGGGTCAATGCAGCTAGCTATCAGGAGATTTTGGAGCACTTCATGCTTCCATCGGCTGAAATGCTTTATGGAGATGAAGATTTCATTTTTCAGCACGACCTGGCACCTGCTCACAGTGCCAAAACCACTGGTAAATGGTTTACTGACCATGGTATTACTGTGCTCAATTGGCCTGCCAACTCTCCTGACCTGAACCCCATAGAGAATCTGTGGGATATTGTGAAGAGAAAGTTAAGAGACGCAAGACCCAACACTCTGGATGAGCTTAAGGCCGCTATCGAAGCATCCTGGGCCTCCATAACACCTCAGCAGTGTCACAGGCTGATTGCCTCCATGCCACGCCGCATTGAAGCAGTCATTTCTGCAAAAGGATTCCCGACCAAGTATTGAGTGCATAACTGAACTTTATTATTTGATGGTTTTTTTGTTTGTTTTTAAAAAACACTTTTATTTTATTGGATGGTTGAAATATGTTAATTTTTTGAGACAGGTTTTTTGGGTTATCAGGAGTTGTATGCCAAAATCATCAGTATTAAAACAATAAAAGACCTGACAAATTTCAGTTGGTGTGTAATGAATCTAAAATATATGAAAGTTTAATTGTAATCATTACATTATGGAAAATAATGAAATTTAGCACTATATGCTAATTTTTTGAGAAGGACCTGTATGCTGGATTCAGGTGGGTGCTGGTAGAGCAATAATACTGAATTTGCTGTTTTTTACATATCCTGTACCATGGAAAAAGTTTTGTTTTTTCCAGACAATGGCATTAAAGCCATATTTTTATTCCTATTCCATGTGGAGCCATTGCTGACTTCATGAAATGGGAAGGGTTTTTTGTTAAATGTGGATGTTGCATGAAAAAAATAAATTTTGATCAATAGATCTTTGAATAATAAAAAGTTGCAAAATTGGATGTGTTAAAAAATGTGCCTGTGCTGAGATAATCTTATAAATGTGCCCATGTTGTATACTGTGTAATGGCTGTGTTTGACCGTACAGGAACATGGTCTGATCACATCACAGCTCCTAGGCAGGGAAGGAAGCAAAAGAGAGTATATAGACAGGACAGACAGGGAGCACACCTGATGGTTTCTGAAAGGAAAAACATTACCCTGCCTGTTTAAAATCATGTTTTACCTTACAGAGAGAATCAGCTGTGATCCATATACTCTTTTGCTTCTGTAGAGTCGGGCCTGGGCAGCAGTCGTGGCTGAGTATTGTGGGCATTGTGTACCCTAGCCTCCATCTACAGGAAAACGGTACCTCTTTACTTGCATGGTACGGTCAGTACTCACTGTGCTGTCAGCATCCTCTTTGCCGCTCTGGCATGACACTGCTTCTGGATTCCAACAGAGACATAGTCCAGGGCAACTCTTAACTGAATAGATTTAATTACTTCAGGACACAGCACATCCACGTAGTTTACAGCATTTTCATAGCAGTCAAGACGGCACATCACTTTGTGCTTCCCTTCACAGTTATCTTGCGTCACTAAGTATTTCTGTGGGGTGATGCATCTCAGACGGCCTCTCAGTGTCCTCCCTGTAAAGCGTCACCATGGTGAAGCGCTCCTCTGCCTGCTTCGCCCCAGACATCAGAGATTCAGCCTACGTAGCTATCCACCAGATTCTGGAGCGACCTGCCCATACACTTTTATGGTGACCTTCTATCTTCCTTTTCTTTCTTCTTTCCCTTTCCTCTCTACTGCTGGTTCTGCGGTACTCTGCTCTCCGTTGTGTTACCCCTGGATGGCTGGGCAATATCTTGAACGTTACAAGGTAGTTATTCGGCTCGGGCCTATAGCCCTCCCGAGCACAAAGGGGTCAAGCCCCTGACTGGGCTCTCTCAGCTCCCCAGCCCTGACTGACTCAAACTAGGAAGTCCTGCTATCTTACTCCCCAACTAATTCCTCCTATAGTTAACTATTTACAGTGTGACTTATCCTACTGAGCTCTGTGCCCCCATCTAGTGGACATACTGTACAATGCCCCTATTATCTACATTGTTCAGGTCTAAAAAATATAAAAAATACAACGACAGAAATAAATATATACATATATGTTCCATAACAAAATGGACGTTTAAAGGGGTAAGACTCTCAACCCCTTACACTTCCTCCCTTGCCCAGGAGATGCAATATAACCAGCCATGTTCCTGCATGGTCGGACAGACCCATTACAAAGGGGCAAGAATGGGTTAAAAACAAAAGAACCTATACTCACCTCACTAATCCCCTGCTACCCCTGTTTCAATATTGCCTGCTTCCACTCTTTTCTCCATTTATAAAAGACAGAGACAAGATTCTGATGCAAAGACACGTGAGTACCGCAACTAATAGAAGGCAGAGGGGAGACACCACTGTGGCCAGTGATTGGATAAGAAGTCATTTCCTATTTTTTAAGAGGGATCAGGAAGCAGAGGCAAGTAGGAATGCTGGGAAGCATCAGAAATGGAGGGGATTAGTGTGGTATCACATTTTTTTTTTTATGCCATTCTGAGCCTTTTTAAAAAATGTTGTCAAAATGTTGTCTTTATATCCAACGACTAAAGGCACAGGATGGCACAGTGTTGACAGATTCTCAAGCTATAGCGGACAGGTTCGCATCCTACTATCATGACCTTTACAATTTACATGAGAATGATTCGACTCTGTCTCCGGCGGCAAAGAAGGATTTGGCTGCCGCCTTTTTACGCTCGGTAGATCTCCCAACCCTGGGGGATTCGGATAGGTCCTCTCTTATGACACCATTTAACTCTGAGGAAATTTGGCTAGTTTTGAAAGACATCCCTACCGGGAAAAGCCCAGGGCCGGATGGCTACCTGATACTCTATTATAAAAAGTTTTTCCGACCTTGGCTCCCTTTTTAGTGAACTATTTTAATGCTCTGCTTAAAGGCCTGCCCTTGGGACAGGCATCCTTGGACGCCCACATAACTGTTCTGCCCAAACCCGATAAGGACTTGCTGGAATGTGGCAGTTACAGGCCCATTTCCCTCCTCAACATGGACTATAAGCTGTGGACAAAGTTGTTGGCGTCCAGGATTTCTGGATTCTTGGGATCCCTAGTCCACCCGGATCAGGTGGGCTTCGTCCCGGGCAGGGAGGGTAGAGACAACGTTCAACGCGTGATATATGCCATGGCACACTCTGCCGCAAGGGACCTACCTCTCTCGCTCTTAGCCACTGATGCCGAAAAGGCTTTCGACCGGGTGGACTGGGGATTCTTGGAATTGGTTCTGACTCGATTCAGATTTCCGGCCCAGTTTATTAAAATAGTGCGTAACCTGTATTCCACCCCTAGAGCCCGGGTCAAAGTTAATGGCTTAATGTCCGCTCCATTCGAAATTAGGAATGGAACGAGACAGGGCTGCCCACTGTCCCCTACTTTATTTGTATTGATGCTAGAGCCCTTCTTACAGGCTGTTTGGGCGTCCCAAGGGATACAGGGGATCTCGGTGGGGGGTAGGTGTCATAAGGTGAATGCCTTCGCGGATGACTTACTTTTTTTCTTACCTTCTCCGGAATTATCGTTGGGCCCTTTGTTGTCTTTATTGGAATCATTTGGTTCCGTATCTAATTATAAAATTAATCTCAATAAATGCGAGATGTTGGGTCACAATTTTTCGCCTGGCAGGAGGGGGAGGGTTCAAGAGAACTTCCCGTTCACCTGGGCGCCCACCTTTATTACACACCTGGGGGTTCGGATCCCTGAACACTTAGATTCGTTATATGAGCTCAATTATGGTCATATTTTGCAGAAAGTGAGGGGCCAATTATCTTCTATTAATATCCCGTATCTCTCCTGGCTGGGTAGAAAAAATATTGTAAAATCTTATGTAATGCCCAAAATTTTGTATTTTTTGCAGACACTCCCTATTCCCGTCCCTAAGTCCTTTTTTACTACCGTGCGTAGACTTTTCTCGAGCTTTATTTGGGGAGGGAAGAAACCTAGACAGGCCCACGCGGCTTTGAGGAGGACTACCCACGCGGGGGGCATTGGCCTGCCAGACATGGAGGTTTATTATAAAGCGTCTCAACTCCGTCTTCTGGCAGACTTGCTGTTGGCTTCTAGGCGTACTTCCTGCAAGAGCTTGGCGTTCGAACTATTGGGAGATAGAGGGGTTGCGATGCTATGGACCTCGTCATGGCGGCATGGGCGAGGCTCATCTGCCAGGGCACGGGGCAAGGTGAAAGACATGCATTGGCTTTTTCGCGGAATTCCTCTGACGGAAAAACTCACCCTGGTCGAGCAAAGACTTTTCCCCAGGCCATTTCACTGTACTCCCCTGTCGGTGTTGCCTTGGGTTGTTAACCCTGATTTCCATGACCACCTAGGGGTGTGGAAGAGACTCTCTAAATGGTCCCTAGGGGACTTGCTCGAAGGTGAGGCAGCGCACACTGAGGATCTTTTTCAATGTATAGCAAGTGAGGTGGGCTTGGGCGACACCCATATCCAGCATGTTCGGTCTTTCTGGAAAAAGTTTTTAGGTCTGGAGACCCATAGATGTCCTCCTTCGTGGTTTGAGATGGTGGTCGCTCAGCCGACTCTCCCGGGAAAGCTGACCTCTTGCCTGTATTACCGATTGATCGCAGAAAATGCCCCCAAGCGTCCCTTTTTTCTAATGCAATGGGAGGGAGAGTTGGATATGGTCTTTTCTGAGGCCAATATTCGCCAGATACTGGAGAGGGCGCATGGTTTTTCTTCCTGTGTCCTCACTCAGGAAAATACCTATAAAGTGGTCTCACGCTGGTACAGGCATCCGGTTAGATTGGCACAGATGTATCCGCAGGCATCGGACAGGTGCTGGCGCTGTGGAGTGGAACGTGGCACGCTGGTACACATCTGGTGGTCTTGTCCGCGACTTAGGGCTTTCTGGGAGATGGTGAATAATTGTGTAAATGAGATCTTGGGCTACACTATATTGTTAGAGGCTTCTTTGGTGCTGCTGAATTTGGATACCCAGAGCGTGCGACTGCGGAAGGGCTCATTACTCACCTTTCTTATTATTGCAGCCAAACTCTTGGTGCCCAGATTTTGGAACAGTACCTTGGTCCCTAGTCGAGAAGAATGGATGGATAAGGTTAACCAATTACAACGGCTAGAGGAATTGACTAGTTGGGAAAGGGGGAAACATGATAAGCATTTAGATACCTGGGAACTGTGGCAGAGGTGGAAGAGTACAGGTTCCACGAATGTGGTGACGGATGGACAGCCCCTCCCACACATAGCTGCTCAGCAGCTATAGATTCCAGGGTACCAGGGTTTGGGTGTTCTTTTCTTTAGTCTTATGCCTCACTGCTCTGTTAACCACCCCCGCTTTTCACCTTTACTCCTGTCCTCCCTCATCTTTCTCGTTCCTCTCTTGCACTGCTTCTTCCTACCCTCCTTGCCGTCTTATCTATCTCTCTTCCATCTTTCTTCTGGTCACTGACTCTTCTTTCGGATTGCGCCACTGTGCTTCAGGATGATGCTGCCCCGACATCCATGATCTGACGTCCTCGTCTACTGTATTTGTCTTTGTCGTTTGTTCTTTGTTGTTCGTTGTCTTTGTCCTTTGTCTGGCGTTTTGTGTCGTGCTACGTTGTGTCATAACTGTCATTGTTTGGGTTCTTTGTTCTGAGATACGTATTGGGCTCTCACACCCATGTTATGTCACATTAATCCGACTTGTAGGCTGCTGCAGGAGTAGCTTGGGGTCAGTCAAAACCCCCTCCTGCAATAGATACTTATATGGACGTCCCGTGGGAAATTTCCTACTGATGGGGATTAGAGTTGAGCGATACTTTCCGATATGCTAAAGTATCGGAATCGGAATGGTATCGCCGATATCACTAAAATATCGGCGATACCCGATACCGATACCGGAAGTCCCATGTAAGTCTATGGGAACAAAATATCGCAACTAAAAAAACCCCATTCTTTCCTTGTAAACACTAAATATACACACATAGAATACATATATATATATACATGTCATTGTGACATATATATATACATATATGTATAGTTTATACACTTCTACATAGTAAAATATCCTTTGATTCAATTGCCGGGTAAAGCCGGCTTCAGTGAAAAGACAGAAGCACCCGACATGAAATGACACTTGGTGTACATAGGGTTAAACATTTCTTTTCATGTCCTTTGCTATCTAATTTGCACAAACAATTAAATCAGACTATGTGTGCAAAATTTCACACCTGTAGGGGTTAATTAAAGGTGTAAATTCGTTGTAAAAAAACCGGACTTTTTTGCTACGAATTTACACCTTTAATTAACCCCTAGAGGTGTGAAATTTTGCACACATAGTCTGATTTAATTGTTTGTGCAAATTAGATAGCAAAGGACATGAAAAGACATGGTTAACCCTATGTACACCAAGTGTCATTTCATGTCGGGTTCTGCATTTTCACAAAAGCCGGCAATTGAATTAGCGGCTATTATACTATGTAGAAGTGTATGAACTACAAATATAAATATATATATATATGTGTCACAAATTCAATGACATGTATATATATATATGAGGTGTAAAATTGCTGAAAAAAAATGCGTGGGCTCCCGCCCTATTTTCGCAACCAGACAGATAAAGCCAGTGAGTGGGGGCAGATAATAATAGCCCAGAGAGGGACCATTATTTTTGCCCCCCCCGGCTACTAACATCTGCCCCCAGACACCCCAGGAAAGACAAATCTATAATTAGATTCGCCCTTTCTGGCACTTTGCCCGTCTATTCCCATTGCCCTGTAGCGGTGGCGAATGGGTTAATATGGGGTTAAAGCCACCTTGCTATTGAAAGGTGACCTTAAGCCAGGTTAATAATTGAGAGCTGTCAATTAGACAACTATCAATTATTAATCCTATTGCATGAAATAAAAATAAAACACACACACTTTAATTAAAAATCATTTTAATGAAATAAAGACACATGTTTTTGACCATCTTTTATTTTACTGCAAAAACCATTTCCTGTAATAAAAATAAAATAAAAAAGCAAAATTATTCTTACCTATCCCATGCACAGTCAGGTCCCACGGTGTAATCCTTCAGAAAGGGTTAATGTTTACTGCAGGGACCGCAGCTAATGCTGCAGCCTCACAGTAAACCCCAAATGAATGAGTTCCTCTCCTGCCTGACAGGAGAGTAAAGGCTGGGTGTCACATAACGATACACCAGCGATCCCGACAACGATATGCACTTGTCAGGATCGCTGGTGTATCGCTACATGATCGCTGCTGAGCTGCCAAACAGGCAGCTCAGGCAGCGATCTGGGACAGCGACACTGCGGGTAACATCGCTTAAGGGCCCGTCTCACATAGCGATATCGCTACCGAGATCGCTGCTGAGTCACTAGTTTTGTGACGCAGCAGCGAGCTCACCAGCGATATCGCTGTGTGTGACATTCAGCGACGATCAGCCCCCCTGCCGGGTATCGCTGATCATCGCAGAAATGTCAGGACCTTTTTTTGATCGCTGGTTTCCCTCTGACAGGCACGCATCGCTGCGTGTGACAGGCGGGAAACCAGCGATCAAAGGTCCTGACATTTCAGCGACGATCAGCGATACCCGGCAGGGGGGCTGATCGTCGCTGAATGTCACACACAGCGATATCGCTGGTGAGCTCGCTGCTGCGTCACAAAACTAGTGACTCAGCAGCGATCTCGGTAGCGATATCGCTATGTGAGACGGGCCCTTAAGTGGAAAGCTTAATTGATTGCTTTCCACTTTCACTTCAGGTCAGCCAGGGACACAATCAGTGACGTCAGAGGGAACTGATTAACAAAAATAGGGGTTCCCTTCGAAAAAAAAATGGCGTGGGGTCCCCCCTATTTTTGTTAACCAGCCAGATGAAGCAGACCGCTGAGGCCTGGATTTTCAGGCTGTTAAGGAGCCAAGATCCATGGACCTTGCCAGCCTGATAATACCAGGCCACAGCAGTCTGCATATCTTGGCTGATTAACAAAAATAGGGGATCCCCTCGAAAAAAATTGGCGTGGGGTCCCCCCTATTTTTGTTAACCAGCCAGATGAAGCAGACCGCTGAGGCCTGGATTTTCAGGCTGTTAAGGAGCCAAGATCCATGGACCTTGCCAGCCTGATAATACCAGGCCACAGCAGTCTGCATATCTTGGCTGATTAACAAAAATAGGGGATCCCCTCGAAAAAAATTAGCGTGGGGTCCCCCCTATTTTTGTTAACCAGCCAGATGAAGCAGACCGCTGAGGCCTGGTTTTTCAGGCTGGTAAGGATCCAATATCCATGGACCTTGCAAGCCTGATAATACCAGGCCACAGCAGTCTGCTTAGCTTGGCTGGTTAACAAAAATAGGGGATCCCCTCGAAAAAAAAAACGGCGTGGGGATCCCCCCTATTTTTGTTAACCAGCCAAGTAAAATGCAGACTGCTGCGGCCTGGTATTAAAAGACTGTCAAGGCCCATGGATTTTGGCCCTCAACAGCCTGATAATACCAGGCTACAGCAGCCCCACATTTGGCGCATCAAAAGATGTGCCAATTGTGGCACTTTACCCGGCTCTTCCCACTTGCCCTGTAGCGGTGGCAAGCGGGGTAATAAGGGGTTATTGTCACCGTTGATTGCACGGTGACAATAAGCCCGGTTAATAATGGAGAGGTGTCAATAAGACACCGATCCATTATTAATCCCAAAGTTATTAAATGTGTAAAAAAAAGACAAAGCAAGAAAAAAGTATTTTAATGAAATAAAAGAGACAACACAGTTTTCATTTCTTTTATTATACACTCATTCCTGCGACGCCATCGATCTCCTGTAAAAAAAGAAAAAAAACAAACCAACAGTATACCACCTGTCCGACGCAGTCCATAGTAACGATTGTCCCACGACGATCCAACTCTGCTACATCGCAATGACAGGCAGAGCCTGACATCGCGACGCAGCACAGCTGATTACCTGCTTCCCCGGCGGTGACGTCATCGGACTGACTGCTTTACGGCCGGGATTACCCAGCAGTCACTGCAGTTATCGCGAGAAACTGCATGTGACCGCCGGGGAGAAGAGGATGGCGGCCATGAAGCAGTCCAGGACGTGACCGCCGGAGATCTTCTGCCAGGTAAGTGCCGCTGACTCCTGACAGACCCGACAGACGGACACTGACAGTGACAGTGACATCCCGATTCCGGTATCCGATAAGACGAAAATATCGGAACTCGGAATCGGAATTCCGATACAGCTAATATCGGCCGATACCCGATATTTGCAGTATCGGAATGCTCAACACTAATGGGGATGAGTTACATATTGATGGTTGATGGAACAAGAACTTGTTGTATTTTTCTTAATGTCACTGTTTATTTCATGTGCATAATGTGTATGTTCTAAAAATTTCAATAAAGAAAGATTTGGAAAAAAAAAAGAAAGAAAAAAAAAATAAATAAATGTTGTCTTTATGCATTTCACGGGGCTCATTTACATCAGTTGGTCCACCAGAAAGAGAGGAGCTTTTTGTAACTGCTCATAGGGTATATGAAAATGGGTTTTCTAAACTGCACAGCCTCTATAATAATGAGGGTTTCCCTTTATACATAAAACATTGTGTATATCATTTCTTTTAAGTATTGTTTAAACGTGAAAGATGTGATTCTGACAGAGGTTCAGATAACATCGGTGTGATCTCTTCATTATAAGCAAAGGAATCCTCTGATGAGAGCAGCGTTAAGCACTGTTGACTTTTTATAATGGTTCCCTATGCAGACAAGAAACCCCCAATGCTTGGCACTCAAGGGGTGCTAATAACCTCATGGACATATAAAATTATAATTGCTAATTATACACAGGATAATGTGTTTGCAGAATGAAGTGTGGAATATAAAAATTAGTTTGATATATGTCCTTTAATTGCCTGCATGATCCAACTTCTCTACTTACTGGCAAGACTGCAGATCTATTCAGCAGGATGCTGGTAGCATCAATTATTTAACATTGTTGGATTCTGCACAGACAGGGGAACCAGTGATCATTTACATGCCAACGGCAGGGAGCAGAGAAAGCTGAACATTTATAGAGGCAGAAATGAGACAGTGTTAATTGGCGTTTCTGCCAGGAAAAAATGAAAAGAATCTTCCATCTCTCCAGCTATACATAAAATGAGCGATGCTATATAAAAAAAGTATAATTGTGTTATAAATGTGTGTATAAAATGTATAGTACCCTTTCCCCTGCAGTTTGATGCAAACAACCTGAAAAGTTTGGGCTATGGATTCATCAGGGTCTCATGACCTTAACCTCTTCAACCCCCCTGTGATTTTCCATTTTCTTGTTTTTCTTCCCTTCTTCAAAGAGTCATAACATTTTTATTTTTCCATCAATATAGCCATAAGAGGGTTTGTTTTTCTGCTGCACGGATTGTTTTTTTTGAATGACACCATTAATTTTATCATATGCGCCACTGGAAAGTGGGAAAACAATCCAAGTGCGTGAATATTGCAAAAAAGTGAAATTCCACAATAGTTTTTTTTTATTTTTTTTAAATTTACCATATTCATCATATGGAAAAACTGATCTGGCAATATAATTCTCCAGGTCATTATGAGTGTGCAGACACCAAACATATAAAGATTTTTTATTTAAATGTTGCCATTTTCCAAGACCTGTAACGATCTTGCCACCTTTACTTTCCAGACAATAACTGAGGCAGCTCAGCTTTCTTCAAAACATGCTGTAAAGCCTGGATAGAAGAATGGGAATGACCAGTCCCGCCGTTCTCTTCCAGTCATTCCTGAAAAATGGACCCAAAATCTAGACCTATTAAAAAACCTCTTAGCACTATTTGTGCTGGAGCCTTTGTCTCCGGGTCCTATATCACCTCGGTGATACATACCTCCCATCTAGGACTTGTCTGACTGCAACCTTACAATACATACAGTGATAAGCAAAAGGGTTACTTTGTTTTGGACTCTTGACTTTCAGGCTCCATATCTCACCATCCAGTACTGCTTTGAACGTGAGACAATCCTAATGGCTATCTTATGCATAAATTTGACTTGCAACTATTTAGCATATGATTAGTTATGCAGATTCTTGTCATGTCACTGTATTGGTACTGTTTTTCTTAAAAAAAAATCTAAATTTAAATTTTTTTTGTTTTGTAAGTATTTTGTAAATCCACCTTTGGCTTTTACTGCTGTCTGAATCCTTCTGGGCATGCTCACAATCAGATTCAAACATGTCTATACAGAAATTTGATCCCAGGTCTCTTCTACATATTCCCAAAGTTGGTACATACTGATTGACTCGGGTATTTATACAGTTTTTTCTTCACCTTTACCCACAAGTATTCAATTGAGTTGAAGTCTGGGGACTATCGGGGCCAATCTAGCATCTCTACTTCATTGTCATTGAACCATTTATTCCCCAATCTCGACGTATATTTCGAGTCGTTATCCTGCTGGAACACTATGTCAACCTTTTCATACCCAAAATATTTGAGCGTATGAAATATTTTGTCTTGTAGAATATTCACATATAGCTCAACACTGAGACTAGCATTGATCCTGGTCAAGTATCCAATACCTTTGGCTGTGAAACAACGCCGTATCATCAGGCTTCCTCCACTGAACTTGACAGTTCCTTCAATTTCTCAATCCGTTATCCCTTTTTCCCTTTCTTTCTTCCAGAGCCATTTGCACCCATCAGAGCCTACTCTGTTGACTTTCATATCATCGTTCTAAATCACTCATTTCCAATCTTATATAGTACACTTTTCAGACTTTTTTGCAAACTCAAGTTGACTCTTCTTATGACGATATTGTAATCAAGGTTTCTTCACCTTTTTTTGAGCCACCATTCCAGATTCTTGTAACATGTGCCGCACAGTGCTTGCATGGAAGTCTGTGATCTCACTACTATGAAGTATATGAGCCACCTCCACTTCTGTGTTTGTCGCACGAGAACGGATAGATTTTGTGAGGAGGCAACTTGTTGACTCCAATATTTTGCCTGGATGTCCACCTCTTGGCTTTTCAATGGATCAATGGACGGACTTAATTTCATATTATTCCAACTGTCATAGCATTTACATGATGCAGTTTGGAAATTTAACTTGACCGAGAGACTGCTAGCAATGAGCTTTTCTTGGAAAATCTTCTTCATGGCTGCTACTCAGTTTGAAACAGTGACCTTTCACTTTGGAATCAACCTAATAACACACTGATATTTTAGGGAAAGTAAGAACAGGTTGTAATTTGTAGTATACAGGAAGAAAAAGATTTTTCCACCACCAGGAGCAAAACAATAACAAGGCAATGACATGACAAGAATCTGCATAATTAATAATATTATGCTAAATAGTTGCAAGTCAAATTTAAATATGAGATAGCCAAGGCAATTGTCTATAAAATGATGGTAGTCTCACATTCAAAGCAGTGGTGGATGGTGAGATATGGAGTCTGAAAGCCAAGAGTTCAAAACATTGTTATCCTTTTTGCTAATCATTTTATAGACATTCATCTTGGCTTTTTATGCATAAATTTGACTTGCAACTATTTAGCAAAAGATTAATTATGCAAATTCTTGAATGTCGCTGAATTGTTACTGTTTTGCTCCCGGTGAAGGAAAAATCTTTTTTTCCCTGTATACTACAAATAACAACCTACTCTCACATGTCCACATAGCTCACTGTGGTATTAGGTTGATTCCCAAGCAAAAGGTTAGAGTAGCAGCCATGAAGATTTCTCAAGAAAAGAGCAGTATCATCTGGTTCATCAATAGTGGTCTATCGGCCAAGAAAATTTCTTAACGGCATCATGTGAGTGCCATGACAGTTGGAAGAATACGAAAAGAAGTCAATCCATCCATTCAAAAAGCCAAGAGGTGGATGGCCAGGCAAAATATCGGATTCCAAAATCAGCTCATCCTAAGGTCTATCAGTTCTGGTGCGACAAACACGGCAGTGGAGGTGGCTGATATGCTTCATAATAGTGAGATCACAGATATCCATGCAAGCCCCGTGCGATGCACATTACCAAAGAATGGAATGCTGGCCAGAAAAAATGTGAAGAAACCTTGACTTTAATGTTGCCATAAGAAGCAGCGGCTCGAGTTTGCAAAAAAGTTCGAAAAGAAGACAGTTGAAGATTGGAAACGGGTGATTTGAAGTAATTAGATGAAAGTCAATAGACTAAGCTCTGATGGATGCAATTCCCTTTGAGAAATTGAAGGAATTTTAAGTGTGGTGGAGGAGGCCTGATGATATGGGATGGTTTCAGAACCAAAGACTGAGCTATATGTGAATATCCTACAAGAAGAGTTACTTCGTACACTTGAGTGCTATGGGTGTGAAAAGGACAACATGCCCCGGAGCAGATCCCCAAAGAACATAGGAAGCCCCCAAACATGTAATGGCGGTTAGACAAGAGGAAATACAGACACAGACAGAAAATAGTATGAGCAAACACTGGGGCCCAATCTGACTTAGACAGTAAAGGATAGGAAGGATACTTACTGCAATCCAAAAAAACCCTAAAAAAAAGCCAACGCTACTAATTGCAAAAACACCTGAGATCACACGACCTCTACCACCTAAATTAGTTCTCTGGTGTAACAAAACTAAGCCGCAGCCACAGAAAAAAAAAACTGGAAAAGGCAAATGAACAAACAACAATGGCTCCAGAGGAACCGAGAGGAGACCAAGCCCCCTGGGGAGGGGAACCTGGCCAACCTCACAGAAATGCAGAGAAATATACAAATGGCAAGCACAAAAACAAAAAACAGAAAATATCTTATCTTAGAGCAGGAGAAGAGGCAAGACTCAGCAAGCTTCCAAGTGAACCAGGAAACAACGTTGAGACAAGAACAATTGATCACCGACAACCATGATGGGGGGAAACCTCCCTTATATCCAGTCAGTCTGTGATCCCTGATTGCCAATCCTCATTGAATGGTTCAGTACTGTTTGCAACCACCAGAGGGAGCTTCTGCTCAGAATTAATTTCTAAAACATTCATAACAGTACCCCCCCTTGAGGAGGGGTCACCGAACCCTCATTTGTGCAACCAGGTTGGTCAGGATGAGCTCTGTGATATGCACGGATCAGTCTCCTAGCATGGATGTCCGAAGCAAACACCCAAGAATTGTCCTCCTGACCATAACCTCTCCACTTAACCAAATACTGGAGTTTCCGTCTAGAAAAACGAGAATCCAATATTTTCTCAACCACATACTCCAGATTGCCCTCAACCAAAAGAGGGTCAGGGGGCGCAGCCATAGGAACCACTGGCTCGACAAACCTCTTCAATAAGGACTTGTGGAACACGTTATGTATCTTAAATGTCCCTGAAAGAAGTAAACGAAAGGAAACAGGATTATGAATCTCCATGATCTTATAAGGTCCAATAAACCTAGGCTTAAAATTAGGAGATGCAACTCTCATAGGGATATTTCTTGAGGACAACCAGACCAAGTCCCCCACTTTAAACCGAGGACCATCAGTCCTATGCCGGTTGGCAAACCGCTGGGCCTTCTCCTGAGAGAGGGACAACCTCTCCACTACCTGGTCCCAAATCTACTGCATACGCTCCACAACAGAGTCAACACCCGGACAGACAGAAGCCTCCGTCTGTCCCGAAGAAAATCGAGGGTGAAACCCAAAATTGCAGAAAAATGGAGACATCAAAGTGGCAGAGCTTGCCCTATTATTAAGAGCAAACTCAGCCAAAGGCAAAAAAGAGACCCATAGGCAGAACAATGAAAAACATAATAAAAATAATTATTTATAAGAAGGCCTGTTGGTCTATGTATATGAGTTGGAGAAATGTATATGTTTTCAGCCATGTTCAAAATATTTCTGCCCACCTTATGAGTAGTAATGCAGCATATATGTGGGTGTATTCTGCTATGTTGGAGGAGCCCTTTGTGCGCATGTCCGAGGAGTGCGATATTATGTTTCCATGGTGATGCCTCTAGCATAGTAATCTCACACCTACATTCCTGGCTACAATGCAGTGCGTAGTTGGAGATATCCCATGAGCAGTGATGTGCGCATGTCTGCAGGGCCGGACTGGATGGTCGCATGGCGACGGCGTCAACACATGACTATGCGATCCGGCACTTCCGGTTTCGCTGAGTCATGTGACGCCGGCCGCCATGACGACTTCCGGTCCCTCGCTGGCTGCGATGCGCCGGTCTTTCACCAGCTGGATAATTATAGAAGTCCTATTTAAAGGCTGCAGCAGCATTAGTGTACATCCCCCTGACGAAGGAATACAGTTCCGAAACGCGCGTCGGGGCGCGTTTTCCAGACCATCTGCTTCACCTATAGGCTCCCAGGTAGTGTTTTTGTTCATTGAGGTCACTTTTGTTCATTTCTTTGGTTTCATAGCACTGTGGTTGCATGGTTATTACTTATATATGGCGTTGTATGTGTTTAGCAGTTTTTTGCACATGTTATGTTAGCACATTATTTTTTATTGGTGCTTTTTTTAAAGTATGGTTACGGCTATTTATATTATTGGCACTGTTCATGCTTTATTTGTGCTCAACTCTCACATATATATAATTTTTGTGTAAACACTTATACACACATATACACATTTATTTAAAAAAAATTTTTTTGAGTTACGGATTGGATATATCACATTATTTTGCATTTTTTATATTATTATTTTTTATTTTTATACTACTGGGTCATTATTCTGAGCCTTTAATTATTATTGGTGTATTGTTAGATGTTCTGGTTTTTTAATTCTTATATTTATATTTATCTTGTACAGCATTGTTTAATAAAATTTACATGATTTTTTTGCAATCTGTTTGCTGATCATTATTTACACATATTCATCTTGTAGTCACCGACTTGGCTCCTCCCTCTCCTTTCCACTTTCAGGTGTGCAGTGTGGTTCTGGTTCTCCGGATGGTCTGCCATCCCATCTTTCAGGATTTGTGGTTTCACCTTTAACCCCTTCACCCCCAAGGGTGGTTTGCACGTTAATGACCGGGCCAATTTTTACAATTCTGACCACTGTCTCTTTATGAGGTTATAACTCTGGAACGCTTCAACGGATCTTCGCGATTCTGAGACTGTTTTCTCATGACATATTGTACTTCACGTTAGAAGTATAATTTCTTCGATATAACTTGCGTTTATTTTTGAAAAAAACACAAATATGGTGAAAATTTTGAAAATTTTGCAATTTTCAAACTTTGAATTTTTTCCCCTTAAAACAGAGAAATATGTCACACAAAATAGTTAAGAAATAACATTTCCCACATGTCTACTTTACATGAGCACAATTTTGGAACCAAAATTATAAGGGTTAAAAGTTGACCAGTGATTTCTCATTTTTACAACAAAATTTACAAAGCCATTTTTTTAGGGACCACCTCACATTTGAAGTCACTTTGACAGGTTTATATATCAGAAAATACCAAAAAGTGACACCATTCTAAAAACTGCACCCCTCAAGGTACTCAAAACCACATTCAAGAAGTTTAATAACCCTTCAGGTGCTTCACAGGAGCTGAAGCAACGTGGAAGGAAAAAATTAATATTTAACTTTTTAGCCACAAAAATGATCTTTTACAAACTTTTTTTTATTTTGACAAGGGTAAAAGGAGAAAATGGGCAGATAAACTTGTTGTGCAATTTCTCCTAAGTATGCCAATACCCTATATGTGGGGGAAAACCACTGTTTGGGCACACGGCAGAGCTCGTAAGGGAAGGAGCGCCGTTTAACTTTTTCAAACTAAAATTGGCTGGAGTTGAGATTGGACGCCATGTCGTGTTTGGAGAGCCCCTGATGCACCTAAACAGTGGAAACCCCCCACAAGTGACACCATTTTGGAAACTAGACCCCCTAAGGAACTTATCTAGATCTGTTGTGAGCACTTTGAACCCCCAAGTGTTTCACAAAAGTTTATAATGCCTGGGTGTGAAAAAAAAACAAAACAATTTTCCACAAAAATGATTTTTTAGTCCCAAATTTTTGATTTTTCCCAAGGAAATTGGACCCCAAAAGTTGTTGTCCAATTTGTCCTGAGTACACTGATACCCCATATGTGGGGGGGGAAACTGTTTGGGCGCACGGCAGGGCTTGGAAAGGAAGCAGTAACGTTTTGGAATGCAAACATTGATGGGGGTCATGTTCCGTTTGTAGTGCCCCAGATGAGCCTAAACAGTGGAAACCCCACATAAGTGACCCCATTTTGGAAGCTAGACCCCCTAAGGAACTTATCTAGATCTTTGGTGAGCACTTTGAACCCCCAAGTGCTTCACACAAGTTTATAATGCCCGGGCATGAAAATAAAAAAAACTATTTTTTTCCCACAAAAATTATCTCTTAGTCACTAATTTTTTATTTTCCCATAGGTAACAGGAGAAATTGGACCTCAAAAGTTGTTGTCCAATTTGTCCTGAGTACGCTAATACCCTATATGTGGGGGGGAACCACTGTTTGGGCGCATGGCAGAGCTCAGAATGGAAGGAGCACCATTTGACTTTTTCCAACCAAAATTGTCTGAAATTGACATTGGACGCCATGTTGCATTTGGAGAGCCCCTGATGTGCCTAAACAGTGGAAACCCCCCACAAGTGACCCCATTTGGGAAACTAGACCCCCTAAGGAACTTATCTAGATCTTTGGTGAGCAATTTGAACCCCCAAGTGCTTCACACAAGTTTATAACGTAGAGCCGTAAAATTAAAAAATCATATTTTTTCCACAAAATTGATCTTTTCACCCCAATTTTTATTTTCCCAAGGGTAACAAGACTCCAAAAGTTATTGTGCAATATGTCCTGAGTATGCTGATACCCCATATGTGGAGGTAAACCACTGTTTGGGTGCATGGCAGAGTTTGGAAGGGAAGGAGTTCCGTTTGACTTTTTCAACGCAGAATTGGCTGGATGCCATGTCGTGTTTGGAGAGCTCCTGATCTGCCTAAACAGTGGAAACCCCCCACAAATGACACCATTTTGGAAACTAGACCCCTCAAGGAACTTATCTAGATGTGTGGTGAGCACTTTGAACCCCAAAGTGCTTCACATAAGTTTATAACGTACAGCCGTAAAATAGAAAATCTTTTTTTTTCTTTACAAAAATGATTTTTTTGCACCCAATATTTTATTTTCACAAGGATAACAGGAGAAATTGGATCCCAAAATTTGTTGTTCAATTTGTCCTGAGTACGCTGATACCCAATATGTGGGAGAAAACTACTGTATGGGTGCACGTCTGGGCTCGGAAGGGAAGTAGTGACGTTTTGGATTGCAGACTTTGATGGAATGGTTTGGGGCGTCATGTCGCATTTGGAGAGCCCCAGATGCGCCTAAACAGTGGAAACCCCCCACAAGTGACCCCATTTTGGAAAATAGACCCCACAAGGAACTTATCTAGAAGTGTGGTGAGCACTATGAAGCCCCAAGTGCTTCACAGAAAATTTATAACTTACAGCCGTAAAAACAAAAAATCATTTTTTTTTTTACAAAAATGATTTTGTCGCCCCCAGTTTTTTATTTTCCCAAGGGTAACAGAAGAAATAGGACAAATTGCACAATAACTCTTGTGGTCCAGAGTACGCTGATACCCCAAATGCGGGGTAAACTACTGTTTGGGCGCATGGCAGAGCTCAGAAGTGAAGGAGCACCGTTTGACTTTTTCAACGCAGAATTGGCTGGAATTGAGATCAGACGCCATGTCACATTTGGAGAGCCCCTGATGTGCCTAAACAGCAGAAACCCCCCAATTCTAACTCCAACCCTAACCCCAACACACCCCTAACCATAGTCCCAACCCTAACCACAAACCTAACCCTAACACACCCCTAACCCTAATCCCAACCATAACCCTAATACTAACTTTAGCGCCAACCCTAACCCTAACTTTAGCCGCAACCCTAACCCTAATGGGAAAATTGAAATAAATACATTTTTTTAATTTTATTATTTTTCCCTAACTAAGGGGGTGATAAAGGGGGGTTTGATTTACTATTTATAGCGGGTTTTTGTGATTGGCAGCTGTCACGTTAAAAGACGCTTTTTATTGCAAAAAGTAGTTTTTTGCATCACCACATTTTGAGAGCTATAATTTTTGCATATTTTAGCCCACAGAGTCATGTCAGGTCTTATTTTTTGCGGGACGAGGTGACATTTTTATTGGTACAATTTCTGAGTACGTGACATTTTTTGATCGCTTTTTATTTCGATTTTTGGGAGGTTAGAATGAACAAAAATCAGCAATTCATGAATTTCTTTTGGGGGAGGCGTTTATACCGTTCCACATGTGGTAAAATTGATAAAGCAGTTTTATTCTTCGGGTCAGTACGATTACGGCGATACCGCATTTATATCATTTTTTTATGTTTTGGCGCTTTTATAGAATGAAAACAATTTTATATAAAAAATCATTATTTTTGCATCGCTTTATTCTGCGACCTATAACTTTTTTATTTTTTTGCTGATGATGCTGTATGATGGCTCGTTTTTTGCGGGACAAGATGAAGTTTTCAGCGGTACCATGTTTATTTACATCGGTCTTTTTGATCGCGTGTTATTCCACTTTATGTTCGGCGGTATTATGATAAAGCATTGATTTTTTGCTTAGTTTTTTTTTTTTTAAGGGGTTCACTAAAGGGGTTAACTAGTCGGACAGTTTTATAGGGGGGGTCGTTACGGACGCGGCGATACCAAATATGTTTACTTTTATTGTTTTGTTTTTATTTACAGGAAGAAATGAATTTATTGGGGAATATTTTTTTTTTATGATTTTTTTTACCACTTTTTATTTTTTTTACTTTTTTACTTTGTCCCAGGGTGGGACATCACTGTATTTTATCAGATCGCTGGTGTGACAGTGTGCACAGCACTCTGTCACACCAGCGATCGCTCTGGCATCGCTGCAGGCTTCCTCAGCGCCTGCTCTCAGCATGCACTGAGGAAGCCGCCTCCCTGCAGGACCCCGGCGCCATCTTGGATCCGGGGACCTGGAGGGAGGACGGACCCTCAGAACAGCGCGACACATCGCGCTGCTCTGAGGGTCTCAGGGGAGCGCGCAGGGTGGGGGCTCCCCTGTGCCCCAGGTACACCGCCATCATGTTTGATCGCGGTGTGCCAGGGGTTAATGTGCCGGGAGCGGTCCGTGACCGCTCCTGACACATAGTGCTGGGTGTCAGCTGTGGTATACAGCTGACCCCCGGCCGCGATCAGCTGCGCTCACCCCGGGAGCGCAGCTGATCGCCCATGACGTACTATTCCGTCCATGGGAATTAGGTCCAGGGTAACATGGACGGAATAGTACGTCTGATGGCAGAGAGGGGTTAATCTTTTGTTTATATATTACATTAGACCGATTTATATTTGGGTGATTCAATAGCTCCACATTTCTTGTTTTTATCTCCACCTGAAATGGCAGAGAAACATCAGGCTGCAGTAGAACAGGAGCAGAAGTGAATCTCCGCTTAAGCTTCTGAAACGCAGAGACTGCCTCAGGAGGCCAATTCACCACATCAGAACCCTTTTTGGTCAAATCAGTCAATGGTTTAACAATAACAGAGAAATTACCAATAAATTTACGATAAAAATTGGCAAAACCCAAGAATCTCTGAAGAGCCTTTAATGAAGTAGGTTGGACCCAATCACAGATGGCCTGAACCTTGACCGGGTCCATTTCAATAACAGACGGAGACAAAATGAATCCCAGAAATGAGATCCTCTGTACGCCAAAAAGACACTTTGATCCCTTCACATACAGAGCATTCTCTCTCAAAATCTGGAACACAGTCCGAACATGTTTCACATGAGAGTCCCAGTCTTTGGAAAAAATCAAGATATCATCCAAATAAACAATCAGAAATTTATCCACAAAATCCCTGAAAATGTCATTCATGAAGGACTGGAAGACAGAAGGAGCATTAGTGAGCCCAAAGGGCATCACTAGGTACTCAAATTGCCCCTCTGGTGTATTAAACGCCGTCTTCCATTCATCCCCGTGCTTAATGCGAATAAGGTTATACGCCCCCCTGAGGTCAAGCTTGGTAAACCAAGTAGCACTTTTCACCCTGGAAAACAGGTCAGAGATCAAGGGTAACGGATATTGATATTTCACAGTGATATTGTTCAAGAGACGATAATCAATACACGGCCTTAATGAACCATCCTTTTTGGCCACAAAGAAAAAACCGGCACCCAAGGGTGAAGAGGATGGTCTGATATGACCCTTCTCCAATGACTCCTTGATATAAGACCGCATAGCGTCATGTTCAGGTACAGACAAGTTAAAAAGGCGACCTTTAGGGAATTTACTACCAGGCACTAATTCAATAGCGCAGTCATAGCTCCTATTGGGGGGCAAGGATGCCGATTTACTTTCGCTAAACACATCAGAAAAATCATTCAAAAAGTCAGGCACATCTTGAGCCTGGGGAGAGGCAGAAAAAACAAGAGTGTTGGCATTAACACATTGGCAGCCTCAACTGGTTACAGACACAGATTTCCAATCGAAAACAGGATTATGAGACTGCAACCAAGGGAAACCTAGTACAATAATGTCATGCAGATTATACAGCACCAAAAATTTGCAACTCTCCTGATGATCAGGTACAACCCTCATTATCACCTGAGTAGAGAACTGGGGTTTATTCTCAGCCAAAGGGGTAGAATCAATCCCCAGTAGGGGAATAGACTTCCGTAGGGGTATCAAGGGAAACCCACAACGTTTAGCAAAATCAAAATCCATCAGGTTAATAGCTGCTCCCAAATCAACAAAAGCCTGAGCAGAAAATGTGGACAGGGAGCAAATAAGGGTAACAGTCAACAGAAATTTAGTCTGAACACTACCCAAGACAACTGAGCGTGCAAAACGTCTTCCCCGCTTAGGGCAGACTGAAATAACATGAGAGGCATCACCACAGTAGAAACATAACCCATTGCATTTTCGAAACTCATGACGCTGTGCCCCAGAAGTCACTCTATCACACTGCATGGGCTCAGAAGCTGGTTCACAAGGCAACACCATTCCACGCATACCTCTACGCTCACGCAAACGTCTGTCAATTTGAATCGCCAATGACATAGAATCATTGAAACCAGAGGGAGCAGGGAAACCCACCATAACATCTTTTACATTCTCTGACAGACCCTTCCGAAAAAGAGCTGCCAAAGCATCATCATTCCATTTGGTCAGAACTGCCCACTTTCGGAATTTCTGACAGTACAACTCAGCGTCCTCAAGCCCCTGATTTAATGCCAACAAGGTTTTTTCAGCTTGATCAGTGACATTAGGTTCATCGTACAATAACCCCAGAGCCAGAAAAAATGCATCAACATTACTCAAAACAGGGTCCCCAGGTGTCAGGGAAAAAGCCCAATCCTGAGGATCGCCGCGCAGGAGAGAGATGACAATTTGAACCTGCTGTGCTGCGTTCCCTGAGGACTTAGGTTTTAAGGCAAAAAAACAACTTACAGTTATTTTTGAAATTCAGAAATTTAGCTTGATCCCCTAAAAACAAATCTGGCATGGGGATCCTAGGTTCCACAACCGGCAACCCTGCAAGATAGGTAGCAATACTCCGAACTTCAGTGGCAAGCTGATCCACACGGCCAGACAACTGTGCAAACTCCATTGAGAGAAAAAAAAAATCCTCCTCAGCACCCAGAGAAAAAGAGGGAAAAAAAATGCAACAAACAGAAAAAAAAAAAAATCTCTGACATCTCTGACAACTTTTTTTTTTTCCACACTATTTTTCCCTTCTGTGAGTACCATATAATTTTCAGTTTGGCCGGTGATACTGTTATGTTTTTGTAGCTGAGGAGGGCAGGCCAAAACGGCAATACACCAGAGAGGTTGGAATCTACTGGATTGCAGTACCCTGACTAACCACCACAACTAAAGGCAGCCGTGGAGCGTTCCTACGTTGGTCCTAGACGCCTCGTCACAGCCTGAGAGGCTAACTACACCTAAAGATAGAAAGAGGAAAGCTATGTGCCCCAGAGCAGATCCCCAAAGAACATAGGAAGCCCCCAAACATGTAATGGCGGTTAGACAAGAGGAAATACAGACACAGACAGAAAATAGTATGAGCAAACGCTGGGGCCCAATCTGACTTAGACAGAAAAGGATAGGAAGGATACTTACTGCAATCCAAAAAAACCCTAAAAAAAAGCCAACACTACAAATTGCAAAAACACCTGAGATCACACGACCTCTACCACCTAAATTAGTTCTCTGGTGTAACAAAACTAAGCCGCAGCCACAGAAAAAAAAAACTGGAAAAGGCAAATGAACAAACAACAATGGCTCCAGAGGAACCGAGAGGAGACCAAGCCCCCCGGGGAGGGGAACCTGGCCAACCTCACAGAAATGCAGAGAAATATACAAATGGCAAGCACAAAAACAAAAAACAGAAAATATCTTATCTAAGAGCAGGAGAAGAGGCAAGACTCAGCAAGCTTCCAAGTGAACAGGAAACAACGTTGAGACAAGAACAATTGATCACCGGCAACCATGATGGGGGGAAACCTTCCTTATATCCAGCCAGTCTGTGATCCCTGATTGCCAATCCTCATTGAATGGTTCAGTACTGTTTGCAACCACCAGAGGGAGCTTCTGCTCAGAATTCATTTCTAAAACATTCATAACACAGAGCCCTTTTTTTATTCTCCATTTGCTTTTTGACAGTGCACAGTACAGCCAGATCCTTTTCCTAGCCCAGCGTGAAAATCTTGCAATTTTAAAGGGGTCCCAAAAATCAAATTTGAGTGTGCAGAGAAATATTTAATTTTTATGTGGTACGGTAGAGTAGAATTTTTTTTGAGTCTCTTACACAATTTCTTGACACCATTTTGCTGAACCCCCCAAAAAATACATACAGGCCAGAAATTTTACAGTGCGGTATATCTGTGACACGTCTCATACATCCATGTGCTCCAAATTGGTGAATTTTAGGTAGGTAGTCCTGTCCTGTGCTTTCCTGTTTGTTACTCAATTTATATACAGCACTATGTTGCTATTTTAAATAAAACAGACCAAATATTTTACAGTGTGGTATCTCCATGCCAGCTCAGATATCAGCATGCTCTTGGGCCTTTTAGGCTGGTATTCAATTTTTCCTGCTGTTTATCACGCCCCCAGGAAGAAGCATCAGCGAAACGCGTGTCGGGGTTTGAAGTATCAGCATGCCACTTGGCGTTCCATGTGTTTAGCAGCCTTAATACAGGTAATATGTATGGGGCAAGGGATTTTTTTTTTATTATTATATATATAGCGCCATTGATTCCATGGTGCTGTACATGAGAAGGGGTTACATACAGATTACAGATATCACTTACGGTAAACAAACTAACAATGACAGACCGATATAGAGGGGAGAGAGGACCCTGCCCTTACGGACTTACATTCTACAGGATGGTGGGGAAGGAGACAGTAGGTTGGGGGGTTGCAGCAGCTCCAGTGATGGTGAGGCGGTAGCTCCAGTAGTGGTGAGGAGGCAGCAGGGATCATTGCAGGCTATAAGCTTTCCTGAAGAGGTGGGTTTTCAGGTTCCGTCTGAAGGATCCGAGTGTGGTTGATAGTCAGACGTGTTGGGCAAAGAATTCCAGAAGATGGGGGTTATTCGGGAGAAGTCTTGGAGGCAGTTAGGTGAGGAACGAATAAGTGTGGAGGAGAGAAGGAGGTCTTGGGAGGATCGGAGATTACGTGAGGGAAAATATCGGAAGATTAGTTCAGAGATATATGGAGGAAACAGGTTATAGATGGCCTTGTAGGTCAGTATTAGTAATTTGAATTGGATACGCTGAGGGAGTGGGAGCCAGTGGAGAGATTTGCAGAGGGGAGAAGCGGAGAAGTAGCGAGGAGAGAGATGAATTAGTCTGGCAGCAGAGTTAAGGATGGACTGGAGAGGTGCGAGGGTGTTAGCAGGGAGGCCACAAAAAAGGATGTTGCAGTAGTCGAGACGGGAGATAATTAGGGCATGCACAAGCATTTTATTAGAGTGAGGGTTGAGGAAGAGACGGATTCTGGAAATATTTTTGAGCTGGAGGCGGCAGGATGTGGAGAGAGCTTGGATGTGCGGTTTGAAGGACAGTGCAGAGTCAAGGGTTACTCCAAGGCAGTGGACCTCCAGTACGGGGGAAAGAGTGATGTTGTCAATTGTTATAGATAGGTTGGGTAAGGAAGATCTGTGAGATGGGGGAAAGATGATCAGTTCAGATTTGTCCACATTCAGTTTGAGGAAGCGGGAGGAGAAGAAAGAGGATATAGCTGATAGACACTCCGGGATTTTGGAGAGCAGAGAGGTAACATCTGGGCCAAAGAGGTAGATCTGAGTATCATCGGCATAAAGGTGGTACTGGAATCCGTGGGACTTTATGAGTTTCCCCAGGCCAAGTGTATAGTTTGAGAAGAGTAGGGGTCCTAGAACTGAGCCTTGAGGGACTCCAACAGAGAGAGGGTGGGATGAGGAGGTAGTGTGGGAGTGGGAGACGCTGAATGTGCGGTTGGAGAGGTATGATTTGATCCAGGATAGGGCGAGGTATTTGATGCCAAAGGAAGAGAGGATCTGTAGTAGGAGGCAGTAGTCAACTGTGTCGAAAGCAGAGGACAGGTCTAGAAGGAGTATAGAGTATTGTCTGTTCGCTTTGGCTGTAAGTAGGTAGTTAGTAATTTTGGTCAGGGCTGTCTCAGTGGAGTGATGGGGCGAAACTAGATTGTAGATTGTCAAAGAGCAGGTTAGATGAGAGATGGGAGGAAAGTTCAGCGCGGTTGTGCTGCTCCAGGAGTTTGGAAGCGAATGGGAGCAGCGATATTGGGCGATAGCTGGACATAGCGGTTGGGTCGAAGGTTGGCTTTTTGAGGATAGGCGTGACTGTGGCTTGTTTGAAAGCAGAAGGGAAGGTACCGGAAGTTAGTGATAGGTTGAAGAGGTGGGTTAGTGATGGGATAAGAGTGGTGGTGAGATTGGGGAGGAGGTGGGAAGGGGTCGAGTGCACAAGTGGTGAGGTGTGATTTGGAGAGAAGATCTTCCGTGATGTTGGATAAGGTGGTTATGGGGTTTGGGCATTGGTCAGGTATACAAAGGGGTTGTGGTGGTTGACTAATAGAGACTTTCCGTGTTTGGTCTATCTTGTTTTTGAAGTGCATGGCGAAGTCCTCAGCAGAGATGAGGGAGGTAGGAGGGGCAGTGGTGGGCAGAGGAGGGAGTTAAAAGTATAGAACAACTGTTTGGGGTTGTGGGATAAGGAAGATACAAGGGATGTAAAGTAGGCCTGTTTAGCAGAGATGAGAGCTGATTTGAATGCAGTGAAGTCGTCTTGTGAATGCGTTTTCTTCCAGCGCCGTTCAGCAATTCTGGATGCTTGCCGAAGCTTTTTAGTGGTGTTATTGTGCCTGGGTTATCTATTGATTCGTCACACTCTGTTATGCATGACAGGGGCGACCGAGTTGATGGCTGATGCAAGAGTGGCATTGTAGAAACTAGTGGCAGTGTCTGTGTCGTGGAGTGAAGATATGGAGGACAGTGGTAGGATAGAGTCAGAGAGTGTGTAAGTGTCTAGATGTGCAAGGTTTCTGCGGGGGTGCGTGTGTTGATGGACATGGGTGACAGGTGAGAAGGACAGGGATGAGAAACAGAGTAGATGATGGTCAGATAGAGGCAGAGGGGAGGTTGTGAAGTTAGATAGGGAGTAGAGGCGGGTGAAGACCAGGTCTAATGTGGGTCCGTCTGTGTGGGTGGCTGAAGAGGACCACTGTGTAAGTCCAAATTATGAAGTAAGGGCCAGGAGTAGGGTTGAGCATTCCGATACTGCAAATATCGGGTATCGGCCGATATTGGCTGTATCAGAATTCCGATTCCGAGTACCGATATTTTCGTCATATCGGATACCGGAATCGGGATTGTCACTGTCACTGTCAGTGTCCGTCGGTCGGGTCTGTCAGGAGTCAGCGGCACTTACCCGGCAGAAGATCTCCGGCGGTCACATCCCGGACTGCTTAATGGCCGCCATCCTCTTCTCCCCGGCGGTCACATGCAGTTTCTCGCGATAACTGCAGTGACTGCTGGGTAATCGCGGCCGTAAAGCAGTCCGATGACGTCACCGCCGGGGAAGCTGGTAAGCAGCTGTGCTGCGCCGGGATGTCAGGCTCTGCCTGTCATTCCGATGTAGCAGAGCTGGATCGTCGTGGGACTGTCGTTATGGACTGCGTCGGACAGGTGGTATACTGTTGGTTTGTTTTTTTTATTTTTTTACAGGAGATCGATGGCGTCGCAGGAATGAGAGAGTAATAAAAAAATGAAAACTGTGTTGTCTCTTTTATTTCATTAAAAGACTTTTTTCTTGCTGTGTCTTTTTTTTACACATTTAAAAACTTTGGGATTAATAATGGATCGGTGTCTTATTGACACCTCTCCATTATTAACCGGGCTTATTGTCACCGTGCAATCAACGGTGACATTAACCCCTTATTACCCCGCTTGCCACCGCTACAGGGCAAGTGGGAAGAGCCGGGTAAAGTGCCACAATTGGCACATCTTTTGATGCGCCAAATGTGGGGCTGCTGTAGCCTGGTATTATCAGGCTGTTGAGGGCCAAAATCCATGGGCCTTGACAGTCTTTTAATACCAGGCCGCAGCAGTCTGCATTTTACTTGGCTGGTTAACAAAAATAGGGGGACCCCTACGCCGTTTTTTTTTCGAGGGGATCCCTATTTTTGTTAACCAGCCAAGCTAAGCAGACTGCTGTGGCCTGGTATTATCAGGCTTGCAAGGTCCATGGATATTGGATCCTTACCAGCCTGAAAAACCAGGCCTCAGCGGTCTGCTTCATCTGGCTGGTTAACAAAAATAGGGGGGACCCCACGCCAATTTTTTTCGAGGGGATCCCCTATTTTTGTTAATCAGCCAAGATATGCAGACTGCTGTGGCCTGGTATTATCAGGCTGGCAAGGTCCATGGATCTTGGCTCCTTAACAGCCTGAAAATCCAGGCCTCAGCGGTCTGCTTCATCTGGCTGGTTAACAAAAATAGGGGGGACCCCACGCCATTTTTTTTTCGAAGGGAACCCCTATTTTTGTTAATCAGTTCCCTCTGATGTCACTGATGGTGTCCCTGGCTGACCTGAAGTGAAAGTGGAAAGCAATCAATTAAGCTTTCCACTTCCTCTCCTGTCAGCCAGGAGAGGAGCTCATTCATTTGGGGGTTTACTGTGAGGCTGCAGCATTAGCTGCGGTCCCTGCAGTAAACATTAACCCTTTCTGAAGGATTACACCGTGGGACCTGACTGTGCATCGGATTGGTAAGAATAATTTTGCTTTATTATTTTATTTTTATTACAGGAAATGGTTTTAGCAGGTAAATAAAATATGGTCAAAAACTGTGTTATTATTTCATTAAACTTCTTTTTTATTAAAGTGTGTGTGTTTGATTTTTCTTTCATACAATAGGATTAATAATTGATAGTTGTCTAATTGACAGCTCTCAATTATTAACCTGGCTTAAAGTGACCTTTCAATTGCAAGGTCATTTTAACCCCTTATTAACCCATTCGCCACCGCTACAGGGCAATGGGAATAAACGGGCAAAGTGCCAGAAAGGGCAAATCTAATTAGAGATTTGCCCTTTCTGGGGTGTCTGGGGCAGATGTTAAGTAGCCGGGGGGGCCAAAAAAAATGGTCCCTCTCTGGGCTATTATTATCTGCCCCCACTCACTGGCTTTGTCTGTCTGGTTGCGAAAATAGGGCGGGAGCCCACGCATTTTTTTTCAGCAATTTTACACCTCATATATATATATACATGTCATTGAATTTGTGACACATATATATATATATATATATTTATATTTATAGTTCATACACTTCTACATAGTATAATAGCCGCTAATTCAATTGCCGGCTTTTGTGAAAATGCAGAACCCGACATGAAATGACACTTGGTGTACATAGGGTTAACCATGTCTTTTCATGTAGTTTGATATCTGATTTGCACAAACAATTACATGAGTGTAAGTGTGCAAAATTTCACACCTGTAGGGGTTAATTAAAGGTGTAAATTCGTAGCAAAAAAGTCCGTTTTTTTTACAACGAATTTACACCTTTAATTAACCCCTACAGGTGTGAAATTTTGCACACATAGACTGATGTAATTGTTTGTGCAAATCAGATAGCAAAGGACATGAAAAGACATGCTTAACCCTATGTACACCAAGTGTCATTTCATGTCAGGTGCTTCTGTCTTTTCACAGATGCCGGCTTTACCCGGCAATTGAATCAGAGGATATTTTACTATGTAGAAGTGTATAAACTATACATATATGTATATATACATGTCACAATGACATGTATATATACATATATGTATTCTATGTGTGTATATTTAGTGTTTACAAGGAAAGAAAGAGGTTTTTTTAGTTGCGATATTTTGTTCCCATAGACTTACATGGGACTTCCGGTATCGGTATCGGGTATCGCCGATGTTTTAGTGATATCGGCGATACCATTCCGATTCCGATACTTTTGGATATCGGAAAGTATCGCTCAACTCTAGCCAGGAGTTTAGAAGCTGCTGACTGGTGGGTGTCAATGGGGATGTTGAAGGAACCCATGATGATGGTGGGAATGTCAGCAGAGAGAAAGTGAAGGAGCCATGTAGAGAATTGGTCCATGAAGGCAGTGGTTGGGCCTGGAGGTCGGTATATGACAGCCACTTGGAGGTTGTAGGGACAGAATTGAATTCAAAAGAGGGGAGGACAAGGGAGGGAAGAGGTGGGATTGGGTTGAAGGTGCAGTTGTGAGAAAGGAGAATGCCCACTCCTCCACCATGTCTGTTGCCAGGGCGAGGAGTGTGGGTGAAGTGGAGGCCGCCATAGCATAGCGCAGCAGGGGAGCCGATGTCGGAGGGTGTCAGCCATGTTTCAGTCAGGCCAAGGAAGGAAAAATTTTGAGAGGTAAAGAGGTCGTGAATTACATGGAGTTTATTGCAGATGGAGCAGGCATTCCAAAGTGATCAGTGGTTTATCACAATTAGCATGGTTTCTATGTTGGATTTGAATGCATTGGGCAATGTTACTATTTAACCATTGATGTGCCAAACCATTTGTATCTTTTAACAACTATTTATTGCAATTGATGTACTGCGAATATGGGCATGCCAATATGGTGTTTAAATAAATGCACTACGTCACTTTAGAATATAGTGCTAAAAAATGATGCCCTACATATTAAAGAATACAGTGAGGATATTATAAACTGTATAACTGATTGCATATTATTTATATGTAAATATTACTTGTACCATCCATATATATACCTGTATATTGATGTACTGCTTTAGCGGACCTTTTTGAGTGTTACTGGGTTTGAGGTATCCTATCTCTATTTATATATGTTTTTAACCCCTTCCCGACCCATGACGCCTACGTTGGCATCATGAAAACCTGTGCCATCCCGACCCATGACGCCAACGTAGGCGTCATGCTATAAATCATGTTCCTGCGGGTCGGGTGACCGGAATCACTGAAAGGTCACCTGACCCACAGGCACAGGACCCCTTGCGCATCACCACAGTGGGGGTGGCTTAACCCCCACGTGGTTACGATCGCTCTGATTGGCTGTTAAAAGTGAAACAGCCAATCAGAGCGATTAGTAATATTTCACCACTGAAAAGTGGTGAAATATTACAATCCAGCCATGGCCGATGCTGCAATAGCATCGGCCATGGCTGGACACTGTGTTCCCACCCTCCCCACACCGAGTAACGGTGGTGATCGGCCGCCGCCGATTCATGGCGGCGAACGGTCACCGCCGTTACTATCATCTGCTGGCTGCTCCGATCCTCTCCCCTCCGGTGTGCTCCGCTCCCCCCCGCCCTCCGATCACCCCCCCACGCCTGTCCTCACCTCCCCCGGTCTTCTGCGGCCTCTCGATCCGTCCCGGCGTCCGCCCGGGACTCTTCATGGGCGTCGCCATCTTGGAGAATGGCAGGCGCATGCGCAGTGCGCCCGCCAGCCGGCGCATGCGCAGTGCGCCTTTCAAAGTACAATTTATTTTGATCACTGTGATAAACTCTCACAGTGATCAAAATAAAAGTAAATGAACCCCCCCTGTCATAGGTAGGGACAAAAAATAAAATAAAGAATTTTTTTTTTCCTTTTAGGCCCTGTCCACACGTTGAGGATTTCGCTGCGGAGCTGCTGATCCGCAGCGGATTTAGCTGCTGATCCGCAGCGGATTTTGCTGCGGATCCGCAGCTGATTTTGCTGCTTATCAGCACCGGATTTTGCTGCGTATCCGCAGCTGATTTCGCTGCTGATCCTCAGCGGATTTCGCTGGGGATCCGCAGCGGATTTCGCTGCTGATCCGCAGCGGATTTAGCTGCTGATCCGCAGCGGTTTTCGCTGCGTATCCGCAGCGGATTTCGCTGCTGATCCGCAGCGGATTTCGCTGCTGATCCGCAGCGGATTTCGCTGCTGATCCGCAGCGGATTTCGCCTCTGATCCACAGCTGATTTTGCTGGGGATCCGCAGCGGATTTTGCTGCTGATCAGCACCGGATTTTGCGCTGCGGATCCACAGCAGATCCAGAAACCATGTATAGTACAATGCAAATAAATGGTAAAAAAACCGTTGTGCACATGCTGCGGATTTTTCAGCGCGGATTTGCTGCGGTTTTAAATCCGCAGCATGTCAATTCTTTGTGCAGATTCCGCAGCGGTTTTACACCTATTCCATTATAGTTGTAAAACCGCAGGGAAAAACCACAGCAAATCCGCGCTAAATTCGCAGGTAAAAGGCAGGTCATTTTACCTGCGGATTTTAGAAAAATCCGCAAGTGAATCCGCAACGTGTGCACGGGGCCTCAGGGTTAGGCTGGGTTCATATTGCATTATGGCAGTCCGTTAGATGGACTGCGTTTCACCGCAGTATAACGCGGTGTAACGCAGTCCGTTAACGCTGCCATTCACCCCATTTGTGTGCGCATCGCAACGCATGCCGTAAAGCGGCATGCGTTCGCGACGTGCCGTCATTCAGTGACGGAGCCTCGGACACGGGCTGCAGCATCTGGGCTCCGTCACCGCTAGCACAGATGAATCATCTGATGATTCATCTGCACTAGCGGGTATAGCATAACGCGATCGCGTTATGCTATACCATTACCAGCCGGTCAACGCTACATGTTGAACGGGCTGGTAAAACGCAATATGAACCCAGCCTTAGGGTTAGGGTTAGAATTAGGGTTACGGTTAGAATTTGGGTTACGGTTAGAATTTGGGTTAGGGTTGGAATTTGGGTTAGAGTTGGAATTAGGGTTAGGGTTGGGATTAGGGTTAGGTTTGTGGTTAGGGTTAGAGTTAGGATAAGTGTTAGGGGTGTTTTGGGGTTAGGGTTGGGATTAGGGTTAGGCTTGTGGTTAGGTTTATGGTTAGAGTTGGGATTAGGGTTAGGGGTGTGTTGGGGTTAGGGTTATGGTTAGGGTTTGTATTAGGGTTAGGGGTGTGTAGGGGTTAGGGTTGGGTTAAGGGTGTGTTGGGGTTAGGGTTGAAGTTAGAATTGAGGGGTTTCCACTATTTAGGCACATCAGGGGGTCTCCATACGCGACATGGCGCCACCATTGATTCCTGCAAATTTTGCCCAAACAGTGGTTTACCCCCACATATGGGGTATCAGCGTACTCTGGAAAAATTGCACAACAACTTTGGGGGTCTAATTTCTCCTATTACCCTTGGGAAAATAAAAAAATTGGGGACTAAAAGATCCTGATTATGGAAGAAATATGATTTTTTTTATTTTCATGCCCGGGCGTTATAAACTGCTGTGTAGCCCTTGGAGGTTCAAAGTGCTCACCACACATCTAGATAAGTTCTTTGCGGGGTCTAGTTTCCAAAATGGGGTCACTTGTGGGGAGTTTCTACTGTTTAGGCACATCAGGGGCTCTGCAAACCTAATATGACGCCCACAGACCATTCCATCAAAGTCGGCATTTCAAAACGTTACTACTTCCCGTCCGAGCCCCAACGTGTGCCCGAACAGTGGTTCCCCCCCACATATGGGGTACCAGTGTACTCAGGACAAACTGTACAACAACTTTTGTGGTCCAATTTCTCCTGTTACCCTTGTGAAAATAAAAAATTGCGGGTTAAAAAAAGCAGTTTTTGAGGATAAAAATGATTTTTTATTTTCACGGCTCTGCATTATAAACTTCTGTGAAGCACTTGGGGGTTCAAGGTGCTCACCACACATCTGGATACGTTCCTTTGGGGGTCTAGTTTACAAAATGGGGTCACTTGTGGGGGGTTTCTACTGTTTATGAAAAAAAAAGGAAAAAAGACAAGTGCAATAAATAGCGCACACCCCAATAGAGAAATATAAATAATATATATATATATATATGTATAGTGAATAAGAAAAAATTGTTTTTTTATGAAAATGAAAAATGTTTATTACAAAGAAAACTGAACACAGCAAAATATACAAGAGAATAAGATTTAAAAATACATGTAATGCAGGGAAACATAAAGATAAAACCAAAACCCCCCCCCAAGGTCCAAATTGTGTGGGACCGAGAATGAAATAATCCCCATCAAACAAAAAATACAATATGGTAACAATATACATATAATATTACAACGAAACAATAAATGTCAACGGAAGATGAGAATATCCCCATCAATTCAGTTATATGATGTCAAAATATGAAAATAAATATAATATTGCATTAGAAAAATAAATAAATACAAAAAACACCTGTATATGAATTAGCTGGAGTATTTCGGCAAGTTGCCCAAAATACCCAAAGGGTCAGCAGTATCAAAGAATGGCAACCTAAAGACGAAAGGTATATAGAGGATCAGGTGAAAACCCAAATAAGGGATAAGGTACGATAACAATCAGGGTGATTCCTGATAAGAATCGCAAGGTGCGGTATGTAAAGATATACCAATCTGTCTAAGTAAGAGACAAAGCATGGGTAGAAAAAACTGGTAACGTTACCGAGAAAGATCCAATTAGAAGGCGCCAAGATGAACAGGTGAGGCAAGGATATGGGGAGCGGTCCCGGGACCAGGGGTGAGGACCCAACGCGTGTCGCTGCAACGGCAGCTTCGTCAGGGGAAGGGTGCAGAGACGCTGTGAACAGTCCTTATATAGTATGGAGAATGAATGCTTAAAGCCCCAAAGCAGGAGACGCCCTGCTGCAAAGAACCGGAAGTGATGGCTTCATGAAGGTCAGCAGTGCGTCATGGATGGAAACGCACTTACACAAGCAGATTAAAAGGACACATGCGTCATCAATGAGATCGCACCTATGTTGGAAAAGTGCGCTATAGATGAAATCGCAAAAACATGACGCAGAAATTCAGCAAAGGCCCCTGCGTTATAAACAAGACGCAATTGCATGAGAAGGAAATAGTAGTGCGTTACGAATAATATCGCAGTTGCGTGCAAATGGAGATTAAAAAGTCAGCTTATACGTCATAAACAAAGTCACATTTGCGCAAGGTAGACATTAAAGAACTATGTATGCAGAATAGAGTAGCGAAAAATCTAGTACTGAATATAGTAAATCAAATAAAAATGGAAGAGGACGCAAGGAGAGGCAGATGAGGGCACCACAATCCAATCAGAGAATATGGAGAGAAAAAGCATATGTTAGCCCAAGAAGCCGGTGAAGAGTAGATCTTCATTCAGACCAAGCGGGGAGGTGCTCCGTAGATTGTAGATCCAACGAGATTCTGCTTGAAGTAATTTTTTCTGGAGATTTTCTCCTCTTCCATTACCATTGATTTTCTGTAGACCAAAGAAACGTGTATTAGTTACATGGCCACCATGATGATTAAGAAAGTGGGATGCTACCGGAGTGAGCATTCGACCCTTTTTGAGGTCAGAAGCTGCAAGGTGAATGGTAGAAAGGTGTTTTTGTGCTCTTTTCCTCAGTTCTTGTGAAGTTTGGCCCACATAAATTTTTTGGCAAGGGCAGATGATAGCATAGATAACATTCTTTGTTTTACAATTGATATATGATTTCAACGAATGTGGCTTGTTGTCCAGAGGATTAACAAAGAAATGTTTGGTGTTGGGCATAAATTGGCAGACACTGCAGTCACCGCATGAGAAAGATCCAATGAGGCATACGCCTCTATTAAGTCTAAAGGTAGGGCGAACAAAGTGACTATTAGTTAACATGTCACGAAGATTAGGTGCTCTCCTAGCTACCATTTTGGGCTGTGGGCTGATAAGAAAGGAAGTTTGGGTATCTGTACACAGGATATCCCAATGTTTATTGAGAATAGTTCTCAATTGGTCCCAACCATTATTAAAGGTGGTAATAAATTTGACTTGCGGATCTTGTTGGCGAGAGCTATGAACCAGCAAAGAGTCCTGGTCATGTCTTTTGGCCCTTTGATAAGCAGTCGAGATGATTTTTTTGGGGTAGCCCCGTTCTCTGAAACGATTAGTCAAGATTCTAGATTGATGATCAAAGTCCCTATTGAGGGTACAATTCCGGCGGACCCTAAGGAATTGCCCAACCGGGATGCCCTTCCTGGTATGTGCAGGATGAAAACTGTCATACCTTAAGAGGCTATTGGAAGCCGTCGGTTTACGATGAAGATCCGTGATAAGTTCATCATTTTCAATAGAGACCTTTAAATCCAGAAACGTGGTGGTAGTAGAAGAAATAGAATATGTAAGATGTATATTGAGGCAGTTGTTGTTAAGCTCCTTGAGGAAAGTATGACAATCGGTTTCGGTGCCTGTCCAAATGAAAAACACGTCATCAATAAAGCGATACCATTTATGTACATGTTTATTGAAATGACATGAACGATAAACCACAGTTTCCTCCCACCAGCCTAGAAAGATGTTAGCGTAGGCTGGTGCACAGCGAGCCCCCATGGCGACGCCAGAGGCTTGACGGTAAAAGGACCAATCAAAAACAAAATAATTGTGGTGTAGAATGAACTGCAGAAGGTCAATCAAAAAAGAATCATGTAGTCTGTCAGAATCAGACTGTTTATCCAAAAAATGGGAAACTGCATGTAAGCCGTCCTCATGGTTGATATTAGAGTAAAGTGATTCAACGTCACAAGTGACGATCAACATGGAGTCATTAATGGTGAGGCTACGGCAGTTCTCAATAAAATTGGAGGAGTCCTTAATGTAGGAAGGTAAGGAGGAGGCAATAGGTTGTAAATAGAAATCCACATAGGTATTAGCTTTTTCACATAGACTCCCGATGCTGGACACTATTGGGCGGCCTGGTGGTGTAGAGGCACTTATGAACCTTTGGTAAAAGGTAAAAAGTTGCTGTGACCGGTGATTCTACCCACAGGAACCTTTTTATATGGATGGTAATCACACCATGGCTAAGAGCCCTACAAAGGAGTATGTGAAATTTGTTAGAAAAGATAACTGTAGGATCAGAGGGTAGTTTGACATAGAATCTATTGTCATTAAGTTGTCTATGTACCTCATCAAGGTACATCTGGGTTGGCCACAGTACGATGTTTCCGCCTTTATCGGCTTCCTTAATAACAAAATTACGGTTATTCTTCAAAGAAATCAGTGCTTTAGATTCCTGAGATGAAAGATTAGATGGACTCACCGAAGTTGAAGAAATACGTTCAATATCTTTTTTGACAAGCTCAAAAAATATTTTAACAGCCGGAACCAATGAAAAGGAAGGTGCAACTGTGGATTTGTTTCTGTGTGGAAAACTCCTCCTACCTTGATCTGCCTCATTCTCCTGGAGGAGCTCAACAAGATCCTGAAAAACTTGTCTGTCATTGTCAGATAAATAAGAGGTCAAATTCGGTTTGTTGTGGATGACCTGGAAAATTAATTTACGACAAAATAGATAAAGGTCCTTGACCAAGGTGAATTTATCCCAGGCCTGCATAGGGCAAAACGTGAGACCCCTTTGCAAAATAGAAATTTCAACAGACGAGAGGGTATAGTTAGCAAGATTAACAATTTGCAATGAAGAGTCAGTTACCTGAACTGTATCCTCAGTAGAAGTAGATGGAAGCGCTTCTATCTGCGTCTGGTTCTGTAAGGTTGATGGAATGGGGATCTCAGGTTCTTGTTGGTATTGAGTCTTTTTCTGAGTATTCTTGCGTCTGCCCCACGGCGGGTCCTGTGTCGAGATCGCTTCCTCCTGAAGACAAAAAATCACTGGAGCTTGTGGCTCCTGAAGGTAAATCTGTAAGAGGGCCACTAGCTGATTGATTGGGAGTTGTTTTAGAAAACCTACGTGAATTGCCGGAATGCCTCCACTTGAAGGCCATATTTTTCTCGAAATCGTTGCGATCCCTATGGAACTTCTTTTGTTTTTTGGAAATGATTTCAGACTCAAATTTGTCCAAAGTGGTTTTCAGATTCAATTTAAATGGAGCAACCTGGGTGGATTCATCAAAGTTATTTAATTTAGTCTCCAATTCCTTAATATGTACTTTAGTAGACATTAACAATTCTTTATCGTGGTCCAATAGCATGGTCATAATAATGCCTGAACACCGTAATAGACCCTGCTCCCAGGTATTTTTAAAAGTGGTAGAGGGTTCCCAGGCTGGAAATATTGAGACCCGAAGTCCCCGGGGGACAATAGAGGATTTAACATATTCCTCGAGGCTTCTGATATTCCACCATGTACAGATACCCAATTTATGTGCCGCAATCAAATCATGGGAGAGTTTGGAGAAGTCTGAAGTTGCTACAGGTGCATCAACTGATTGAAAAATACTAGAGGATTGTGCACGCCATGCTGCCTCCCTTGCGTCCCAATCCATGCTGAGAATAAAAAAGAGGTAACTGAGGGGACAAAAGAAGATAAGCAATTCAAGAATCAGCTGGATAACTAAAAAATAAAGATATCCAAAAAATAAATGTACAATTTAAATAAACGGTGTGCTACCCAAGAGAAAGATCCATATGTAGGATCAAGAGGAGAGGAGACAACAAATATGTAAAGGGTGCACTACAATTGAAAATTATAATGTATGATTATAAATAAGGGGGTGCTGCAATGCACTGTAAAGATGCATATGAAAAAAAAGGAAAAAAGACAAGTGCAATAAATAGCGCACACCCCAATAGAGAAATATAAATAAAAAATATATATATATATGTATAGTGAATAAGAAAAAATTGTTTTTTTATGAAAATGAAAAATGTTTATTACAAAGAAAACTGAACACAGCAAAATATACAAGAGAATAAGATTTAAAAATACATGTAATGCAGGGAAACAAAGATAAAACCAAAACCCCCCCCCAAGGTCCAAATTGTGTGGGACCGAGAATGAAATAATCCCCATCAAACAAAAAATACAATATGGTAACAATATACATATAATATTACAACGAAACAATAAATGTCAACGGAAGATGAGAATATCCCCATCAATTCAGTTATATGATGTCAAAATATGAAAATAAATATAATATTGCATTAGAAAAATAAATAAATACAAAAAACACCTGTATATGAATTAGCTGGAGTATTTCGGCAAGTTGCCCAAAATACCCAAAGAGTCAGCAGTATCAAAGAATGGCAACCTAAAGACGAAAGGTATATAGAGGATCAGGTGAAAACCCAAATAAGGGATAAGGTACGATAACAATCAGGGTGATTCCTGATAAGAATCGCAAGGTGCGGTATGTAAAGATATACCAAGCTGTCTAAGTAAGAGACAAAGCATGGGTAGAAAAAACTGGTAACGTTACCGAGAAAGATCCAATTAGAAGGCGCCAAGATGAACAGGTGAGGCCAGGATATGGGGAGCGGTCCCGGGACCAGGGGTGAGGACCCAACGCGTGTCGCTGCAACGGCAGCTTCGTCAGGGGAAGGGTGCAGAGACGCTGTGAACAGTCCTTATATAGTATGGAGAATGAATGCTTAAAGCCCCAAAGCAGGAGACGCCCTGCTGCAAAGAACCGGAAGTGATGGGTTCATGAAGGTCAGCAGTGCTTCATGGATGGGAACGCACTTACACAAGCAGATCAAAAGGACACATGCGTCATCAATGAGATCGCACCTATGTTGGAAAAGTGCGCTATAGATGAAATCGCAAAAACATGACGCAGAAATTCAGCAAAGGCTCCTGCGTTATAAACAAGACGCAATTGCATGAGAAGGAAATAGTAGTGCGTTACGAATAATATCGCAGTTGCGCGCAAATGGAGATTAAAAAGTCTCCATATTCTCTGATTGGATTGTGGTGCCCTCATCTGCCTCTCCTTGCGTCCTCTTCCATTTTTATTTGATTTACTATATTCAGTACTAGATTTTTCGCTACTCTATTCTGCATGCATAGTTCTTTAATGTCTACCTTGCGCAAATGTGACTTTGTTTATGACGTATAAGCTGACTTTTTAATCTCCATTTGCGTGCAACTGCGATATTATTCGTAACGCACTACTATTTCCTTCTCATGCAATTGCGTCTTGTTTATAACGCAGGGGCCTTTGCTGAATTTCTGCATCATGTTTTTGCGATTTCATCTATAGCGCACTTTTCCAACATAGGTGCGATCTCATTGATGACGCATGTGTCCTTTTGATCTGCTTGTGTAGGTGCGTTCCCATCCATGACGCACTGCTGACCTTCATGAAGCCATCACTTCCGGTTCTTTGCAGCAGGGCGTCTCCTGCTTTGGGGTTTTAACCCCTTCACCCCCAAGGGTGGTTTGCACGTTAATGACCGGGCCAATTTTTACAATTCTGACCACTGTCTCTTTATGAGGTTATAACTCTGGAACGCTTCAACGGATCTTCGCGATTCTGAGATTGTTTTCTCGTGACATATTGTACTTCACGTTAGAAGTAAAATTTCTTCGATATACCTTGCGTTTATTTTTGAAAAAAACGCAAATATGGCGAAAATTTAGAAAATTTTGCAATTTTCAAATTTTGAATTTTTTTCCCTTAAAACAGAGAAATATGTCACACAAAATAGTTAATAAATAACATTTCCCACATGTCTACTTTACATCAGCACAATTTTGGAACCAAAATTTTTTTTTGTTAGGAAATTATAAGGGTTAAAAGTTTACCAGTGATTTCTCATTTTTACAACAAAATTTACAAAGCCATTTTTTTAGGGACCACCTCACATTTGAAGTCACTTTGAGGGGTCTATATGGCAGAAAATACCCAAAAGTGACACCATTCTAAAAACTGCACCCCTCAAGGTACTCAAAACCACATTCAAGAAGTTTATTAACCCTTCAGGTGCTTCACAGGAGCTGAAGCAACGTGGAAGGAAAAAATTAATATTTAACTTTTTAGCCACAAAAATGATCTTTTACAAACGTTTTTTTATTTTCACAAGGGTAAAAGGAGAAAATGGGCAGATAAAGTTGTTGTGCAATTTCTCCTGAGTACGCCAATACCCAATATGTGGGGGAAAACCACTGTTTGGGCACACGGCAGAGCTCGAAAGGGAAGGAGCGCCGTTTGACTTTTTCAAACTAAAATTGGCTGGAGTTGAGATTGGACGCCATGTCGCGTTTGGAGAGCCCCTGATATGCCTAAACAGTGGAAACCCCCCACAAGTGACACCATTTTGGAAACTAGACACCCTAAGGAACTTATCTAGATCTGTTATGAGCACTTTGAACCCCAAAGTGTTTCACAAAAGTTTATAATGCCTGGGTGTGAAAAAAAAAAAAAAAATTTTCCACAAAAATGATTTTTTAGTCCCAAATTTTTGATTTTTCCCAAGGAAATTGGACCCCAAAAGTTGTTTTACAATTTGTCCTGAGTACGCTGATACCCCATGTGTGGGGGGGGGAAACTGTTTGGGCGCACGGCAGGGCTTGGAAAGGAAGCAGTAACGTTTTGGAATGCAGACGTTGATGGGGGTCATGTTCCATTTGTAGTGCCACAGATGAGCCTAAACAGTGGAAACCCCCCACAAGTGACCCCATTTTGGAAGCTAGACCCCCTAAGGAACTTATCTAGATCTTTGGTGAGCACTTTGAACCCCCAAGTGCTTCACACAAGTTTATAATGCCCGAGCATGAAAATAAAAAATCCTATTTTTTTCCCACAAAAATTATCTCTTAGTCACTAATTTTTTATTTTCCCAAGGGTAACAGGAGAAATTGGACCACAAAATTTGTTGTCCAATTTGTCCTGAGTACGCTGATACCCCATATGTGGGGGGGAACCACTGTTTGGGCGCATGGCAGAGCTCGGAATGGAAGGAGCACCATTTGACTTTTTCCAACCAAAATTGGCTGGAATTGAGATTGGACGCCATGTTGCATTTGGAGAGCCCCTGCTGTGCCTAAACAGTGGAAACCCCCCACAAGTGCCCCCATTTGGGAAACTAGACCCCCTAAGGAACTTATCTAGACCTTTGGTGAGCAATTTGAACCCCCAAGTGCTTCACACAAGTTTATAACGTAGAGCCGTAAAATTAAAAAATCATATTTTTTCCAGAAAATTGATTTTTTCACCCCAATTTTTATTTTCCCAAGGGTAACAAGACTCCAAAAGTTATTGTGCAATTTGTCCTGAGTGCGCTGATACCCCATATGTGGGAGTAAACCACTGTTTGGGTGCATGGCAGAGTTTGGAAGGGAAGGAGCGCCGTTTGACTTTTTCAACGCAGAATTGGCTGGATGCCATGTCGTGTTTGGAGAGCTCCTGATATGCCTAAACAGTGGAAACCCCCCAAAAATGACACCATTTTGGAAACTAGACCCCTCAAGGAACTTATCTAGATGTGTGGTGAGCACTTTGAACCCCAAAGTGCTTCACAGAAGTTTGTAACGTACAGCCGTAAAATAAAAAATCCTTTTTTTTTTTACAAAAATGATTTTTTCGCCCTCAATATTTTATTTTCACAAGGGTAACAGGAGAAATTGGACCCCAAAAGTTGTTGTCCAATTTGTCCTGAGTACGCTGATACCCAATATGTGGGAGTAAACTACTGTATGGGCGCACGTCGGGGCTTGGAAGGGAAGTAGTGACGTTTTGGATTGCAGACTTTGATGGAATGGTCTGGGGAGTCATGTCGCATTTGGAGAGCCCCTGATGAATCTAAACAGTGGAAACCCCCCACAAGTGACCCCATTTTGGAAAATAGACCCCACAAGGAACTTATCTAGATGTGTGGTGAGCACTTTGAACCCCGAAGTGCTTCACAGAAGTTTATAACGTACAGCCGTAAAAATAAAAAATCCTTTTTTTTTTTACAAAAATGATTTTTTCGCCCCCAATATTTTATTTTCACAAGGGTAACAGGAGAAATTGGACCCCAAAAGTTGTTGTCCAATTTGTCCTGAGTATGCTGATACCCAATATGTGGGAGTAAACTACTGTATGGGCGCACATCGGGGCTCGGAAGGGAAGTAGTGACGTTTTGGATTGCAGACTTTGATGGAATGGTCTGGGTTCGTCATGTCGCATTTGGAGAGCCCCTGATGTGCCTAAACAGTGGAAACCCCCCACAAGTGACCCCATTTTGGAAAATAGACCCCACAAGGAACTTATCTAGAAGTGTGGTGAGCGCTATGAAGCTCCAAGTGCTTCACAGAAGTTTTATAACATACAGCCGTAAAAACAAAAAAATCATTTTTTTTTTACAAAAATGATATTTTCGCCCCCAGTTTTTTATTTTCCCAAGGGTAACAGAAGAAATAGGACAAATTGCACAATAACTCTTGTGGTCCAGAGTACGCTGATACCCCATATGCGGGAGTAAACTACTGTTTGGGCGCATGGCAGAGCTCAGAAGTGAAGGAGCACCGTTTGACTTTTTCAACGCAGAATTAGCTGGAATTGAGATCAGACGCCATGTCACATTTGGAGAGCCCCTGATGTGCCTAAACAGCGGAAACCCCCCAATTCTAACTCAAACCTTAACCCCAACACACCCCTAACCCTAGTCCCAACCCTAACCACAAACCTAACCCTAACACACCCCTAACCGTAATCCCAACCCTAATCCTAATCCTAACGTTAGCGCCAACCCTAACCCTAACTTTAGCCGCAACCCTAACCCTAACGGGAAAATGGAAATAAATACATTTTTTTTTAATTTTATTATTTTTCCCTAACTAAGGGGGTGATAAAGGGGGTCTGATTTACTATTTATAGCGGGTTTTTATGATTGGCATCTGTCACGCTAAAAGACGCTTTTTATTGCAAAAAATAGTTTTTTGCATCACCACATTTTGAGAGCTATAATTTTTGCATATTTTGGCCCACAGAGTCATGTGAGGTCTTATTTTTGCGGGACGAGGTGACGTTTTTATTGGTACCATTTTTGAGCACGTGACATTTTTTGATCGCTTTTTATTTCGATTTTTGGGAGGTTAGAATGAACAAAAATCAGCAATTCATGAATTTCTTTTGGGGGAGGCGTTTGTACCGTTCCGCGTGTGGTAAAATTGATAAAGCAGTTTTATTTTTCGGGTCAGTACGATTATGGCGATACCTTATTTATATCATTTTTTTATGTTTTGTTGCTTTTATAGCATGAAAACAATTTTATATAAAAAATTATTATTTTTGCATCGCTTTATTCTGTGAGCTATAACTTTTTTATTTTTTTTCTGATGATGCTGTATGATGGCTCGTTTTTTCCGGGACAAGATGACGTTTTCAGCGTTACCATGGTTATTTATCTCGGTCTTTTTGATCGCGTGTTATTCCACTTTTTGTTCAGCGGTATGATGATAAAGCATTGATTTTTTGCTTCGTTTTCTTATTTTTTTTTAAGGGTTCACTAAAGGGGTTAACTAGTGGGACAGTTTTATAGGGGGGGTCGTTAGGGACGCGGCGATACCAAATATGTGTACTTTTATTGTTTTGTTTTTTTTATTTACAGGAAAGAATGAATTTATTGGGCAATATTTTTTTTTTTTTTATGATTTTTTTTACCACTTTTTATTTTTATTTTTTTTACTTTTATACTTTGTCCCAGGGTGGGACATCACTGTATTTTAGCAGATCGCTGGTTTGACAGTGTGCACAGCACTCTGTCACACCAGCGATCGCTCTGGCACTGCTGCAGGCTTCCCCAGCGCCTGCTCTCAGCAGGCACTGAGGAAGCCGCCTCCCTGCAGGACCCCGGCGCCATCTTGGATCCGGGGACCTGGAGGGAGGACGGACCCTCAGAACAGCGCGACACATCGCGCTGCTCTGAGGGTCTCAGGGGGGTGCGCAGGGAGCCCCCTGCCTGCGCGATCCTCCCCTGTGCCCCAGGTACACCGCGATCATGTTTGATCGCGGTGTGCCAGGGGTTAATGTGCCGGGAGCGGTCCGTGACCGCTCCTGACACACAGTCACGGGTGTCAGCTGTGATAATCAGCTGATCGCCCATGACGTACTATTCCGTCCATGGGAATAAGGTCCAAGGTCACATGGACGGAATAGTACGTCTGATGGCAGAGAGGGGTTAAGCATTCATTCTCCATACTATATAAGGACTGTTCACAGCGTCTCTGCACCCTTCCCCTGACGAAGCTGCCGTTGCAGCGACACGCGTTGGGTCCTCACCCCTGGTCCCGGGACCGCTCCCCATATCCTTGCCTCACCTGTTCATCTTGGCGCCTTCTAATTGGATCTTTCTCGGTAACGTTACCAGTTTTTTCTACCCATGCTTTGTCTCTTACTTAGACAGCTTGGTATATCTTTACATACCGCACCTTGCGATTCTTATCAGGAATCACCCTGATTGTTATCGTACCTTATCCCTTATTTGGGTTTTCACCTGACCCTCTATATACCTTTCGTCTTTAGGTTGCCATTCTTTGATACTGCTGACCCTTTGGGTATTTTGGGCAACTTGCCGAAATACTCCAGCTAATTCATATACAGGTGTTTTTTGTATTTATTTATTTTTCTAATGCAATATTATATTTATTTTCATATTTTGACATCATATAACTGAATTGATGGGGATATTCTCATCTTCCGTTGACATTTATTGTTTCGTTGTAATATTATATGTATATTGTTACCATATTGCATTTTTTGTTTGATGGGGATTATTTCATTCTCGGTCCCACACAATTTGGACCTTGGGGGGTTTTTTGGTTTTATCTTCATGTTTCCCTGCATTACATGTATTTTTAAATCTTATTCTCTTGTATATTTTGCTGTGTTCAGTTTTCTTTGTAAGAAACATTTTTCATTTTCATAAAAAAACAATTTTTTCTTATTCACTATACATATATATATATTTTGTATTTATATTTCTCTATTGGGGTGTGCGCTATTTATTGCACTTGTCTTTTTCCTTTTTTTTCATATGCATCTTTACAGTGCATTGCAGCACCCCCTTATTTATAATCATACATTATAATTTTCAATTGTAGTGCACCCTTTACATATTTGTTGGTTTCTACTGTTTAGGCACATCAGGGGCTCTGAAAACGTAACAAGATGCCCGCAGACCATTCCATGAAGTCGGCATTTCAAAGCGTCACTACATCCCTTCCGAGCCCTGACGTGTGCCCAAACAATGGTTCCCCCCCACATATGGGTACTAGCGTACTCAGGACAAACTGGACAACAACTTTTGGGGTCCAATTTCTCCTGTAACCATTGTGAAAATAAAAAATAGTGGGCTAAAAAATCATTTTTTGAGAAAAAAAAAAGATTTTTTTTTTTCACGGCTCTGCGTTATAAACTTCTGTGAAGCACCTGGGGGTTCAAAGTGCTCACTTTGCATCTAGATAAGTTCCTTAGGGGGTCTAGTTTCCAAAATGGGGTCATTTGTGGGGGAGCTCTAAACTTTAGGCACACAGGGGCTCTCCAAACACGACATGGTGTCCGCTAACGATTGGAGCTAATTTTCCATTCAAAAAGTCAAATGGCGCTCCTTCCCTTCTGAGCCCTGCCGTGCGCCCAAACAGTGGTTTATGACCACATATGAGGTATCTGTGTACTCAGGAGAAATTGCCCAACAAATTTTAGGATCCAATTTATACTGTTGCCCATGTGAAAATGAAAAAACTGAGGCTAAAAGAAAATTTTTGTGAAAAAAAAGTACTTTCTTTTTTTTACGGATCAATTTGTGAAGCACCTGGGGATTCAAAGTCTGTGTACTCAGGAGAAATTGCCCAACAAATTTTAGGATCCAATTTATACTGTTGCCCATGTGAAAATGAAAAAACTGAGGCTAAAAGAAAATTTTTGTGAAAAAAAGTACTTTCTTTTTTTTACGGATCAATTTGTGAAGCACCTGGGGGTTCAAAGTGCTCACTATGCATCTAGATAAGTTCCTTAGGGGGTCTAGTTTCCAAAATGGGGTCAATTGTGGGGGAGCTCCAATGTTTAGGCACACAGGGACTCTCCAAATGCGACATGGCAACCGCTAAATATTCCAGCATATTTTCCATTCAAAAAGTCAAATGGCGCTCCTTCCCTTCTGAGCCCTGCCGTGCGCCCAAACAGTGGTTTATGACCACACATGAGGTATCTGTGTACTCAGGAGAAACTGCCCAACAAATTTTAGGATCCAATTTATACTGTTGCCCATGTGAAAATGAAAAAACTGAGGCTAAAAAAATTTTTTGTAAAAAAAGAGTACTTTCTTTTTTTTTACGGATCAATTTGTGAAGCACCTGGGGGTTCAAAGTGCTCACTATGCATCTAGATAAGTTCCTTAGGGGGTCTAGTTTCCAAAATGGGGTCACTTGTGGGGGAGCTCCAATGTGTAGGCACACAGGGACTCTCCAAATGCCACACGGCAACCGCTAAATATTCCAGCATATTTTCCATTCAAAAAGTCAAATGGCGCTCCTTCCCTTCTGAGCCCTGCCGTGCGCCCAAACAGTGGTTTATGACCACATATGAGGTATCTGTGTACTCAGAAGAAATTGCCCAACAAATTTTAGGATCCATTTTATCCTGTTGCCCATGTAAAAATGAAAAAATTGATGCTAAAAAAAAATTTTGTTGGAAAAATTAAAATGTCCATTTTTTCCTTCCACGTTGCTTTAGTTCCTGTGAAGCACCTGAAGGGTTAATAATCTTCTTGAATGTAGTTTTGAGTAGCTTGAGGGGTGCAGGTTTTATATTGTTGTCACTTTTGGGTATTTTCTGCCATATAGACCCCTCAAAGTGACTTCAAATGTGAGGTGGTCCCTAAAAAAAATGGTTTTGTAAATTTTGCTGTAAAAATGAGAAATTGCTGGTCAAATTTTAACCCTTATAACTTCCTAACAAAAAAATGTTGTTCCCAAAATTGTGCTGATGTAAAGTAGGCATGTGGGAAATGTTATTTATTAACTATTTTGTGTCACATAACTCTCTGGTTTAACAGAATAAAAATTAAAAATTTGAAAATTACAAAATTTTCTAAATTTTCGCCAAATTTCCATTTTTTTCACAAATAAACACAAAAATTATCGACCTAAATTTACCACTAACATGAAGCCCAATATGTCACGAAAAAACAATCTCAGAATCGCTAGGATCCGTTGAAGCGTTCCTGAGTTATTACCTCATAAAGGGACACTGGTCAGAATTGCAAAAAAATGGCAAGGTCTTTAAGGTCAAAATAGGCTGGGTCATGAAGGGGTTAATAGTGATTGAAATAAAGTAATATATCTTTTCATACACACTTCTTGATTCTGAGGTGGTTTAATTACTGTAGGGATCAGTATGTTTTTGTCTGTCACTCTAGTTATATACCAGGTCATGCCACGTGTTTAGCATCGATAACCAATAATTATAAGGCACAGAGGAATGACAGAGGATGTTGGTAAGGTCAGGAAGTTACTCCCTCAGCATTTTCACAAACTTTTCACTCCTTGTGAGCGTCCACAGCGCCTCAGGGCCAGGGCGATGGGAGGGTCTGAGAAAACTCTCCCCGAACTTTGTCACTGTTCCACTGCCTCTGCTGGATTGGAGTTGTGTCTCTCTCAACTGTACTCCTTGTTTGGCCAACAAACTGTGACCTCTGCTGCCAGCGTTTTCATATGGGAATTTTTTTAATTATTCTGCAAGAAGGACCCTCTGGTCCTCCAACATTGTAGTATAACTGTCTGCCTCTGGAATAAGAGATAGAAAATTCTCCTGGTAGCGTGGGTCTAGAAGTGTCACCAATCAGTATTGCCCGTCACCCAAAATTTTGAGAACGTGAGAGTGACGGGAAAGGCAGCGTAACATAAACTCAGCCATGTGAGCAAGACTGCTAACAGTCAATACTTCCGCGTTCTCACGAAGAGGACGACTGACCATACTCTCCTCCTCTTCCTTGTCCTCAGGCCTCCACGACTTTTAACCAACCTCAGTAATGTAATTGTACATTGTATACATCATTGTAAATACATTATCTTAAATACACCCCTGTAGTTTTTATCTCTCCCACCTCATTGTAGATTGTAAGTTGTCACGAGCAGGATTTTTTTGGGGGGGTTTAATTAATTTTCTTGTTGTTACTTATTGTAGATTGTAAGCTGTCACAAGCAGGGTAGTTTTCTTTTGGTGTAATTATTGGATTATTGTTATCGTTGTTACTTAGGACTGTTGTGTTTGAAATTGTTAAACTGTAAATATGTTTACGCTACATATAAATAACTGTAAATATTCATATTAGAACATAGAGAAGCAGGATGGAAGGGATATTTATGGCGTCATTGACACTCACCATCTTGTTGGATTCCTCAAAGTTTTGGAGGATGGTACATATGTCTGACATCCATGTCCACTCCTGAGATCTTATGTGTGAAGTCAGAACTGAATACCGACAACTTTGTTGATGCTGGTAGACTAGTCACCAACTGCCCTCTTCTGCTCCACAAATCCTTTCCAACATCTGCAGTGTAGAGTTCCAACGCCTGGGTACATCACACACCAATCGGTAAGCCAAAAGCTGCAAGTGCTGCTGAAGCACGGCAAGGGTGGTTGAAGATGTAGCTGACTTTCTAAAATGGGTACGCAGAGCGTTGTACTTTTCCTAGCAGATCTGAAAGCTCTGTGTCACTTTTCAGAAACCGTTGACCAATGAGGTTAAGCGCATGAGCTAGGCATGGCACGTATGTGAGCTCGCCTCGCCACAGAGAAGACACCAGGTTCCAGCCATTGTGACACACAACCATGCCTGACTGTGGGTTTAGCTGTGTCAGCCACACATCTGCCTGCTCTTACTACAGCTGTCCACAACTCTTCATCATTGTGCAGTTTGTCACCTAAGCATGTTAGCTTCAGCACAGCCTGTTGCCGCTTTGATGAGGCAGTGCTGCAGTGCTTACAGTGTTTGACTGATGTGCTACTTTTGGAGATGGAGGCTGAAGAGGAGGCGAAGGAGGAGGAGGAGGTGCAGGAGCTGTAGACTGTCGGGGCAAACCAGATTGACGTAGGGCCCGCAATACTTGGGGTTGGGAGGATGTGCAAATACCAAGTTCGGAGTGGGTCTCGGCTTCCACTATGTTAACCCAGTGTGCCTTCAGTGAGATGTACTCTCCCTGACCACAAGCACTTGTCCACGTGTTTGTGGTTAGGTGGACTTTCCAAGTAACAGTATTGTGGATAAAAATAAAGATTATTATTATTATTATTATTATAAAAAAATAAAGATTATTATTATTATTGTGGATGGCACGAGTAATGTTGTGGGACACGTGCCTGTGTAATGCCAGGACGGCACGCCGGGACAAATATTCCTGCATGTTCGTGGCCTTGGGGTGATCCTCGACTCTGCCCTCTCTTTCAAACTACATATCAAAGCCCTTGCCTCCTCCTGTCCATTACAACTCAAAAACATTTCCTGGATCCATACATTCCAAGAAACTTCCAAAATGTTTGTCGCCCTCATGATCTCCCGGTTCGACTAGTGCAACCTTCTACTGTCTGGCCTCCCCTCTAACACTCTTGCACCACTCAAATCTATCCTAATCTCTGCTGCCAGAGTAATCCAACTCCCCTTCCGTTATTCCCCAGCCTCTCCTCTCTGCCAGGCCCTTCACTGTCATTCTATTGCCCACAGGCTATAGTTCAAAACTCTAACTATGACATACAAAGCCTTCCAGAAACTGTCTCCTCCATACAGCTGTGACATCGTCTCCCAATGTCCGACTGCGTCATAACTTATTCAACTGTAACCCAGTGTGCCATTAGTGAGATATACCGTCACTGCCCACAAGCACTTGTGCACATGTAAGTGGTTAGGTGCACTTTCCCTGTAACAGTATTTGTTGAGGGCCCGGGTAATGTTGTGGGACATGTGCTTGCTTGTGTAATGTCGAGATGGAGGACTGGGAGAAATAGTGACAGGTGGGTACTGAGTACCCTGCTACGGTCACCACCATCAGGTTGCGGCAAGCTTCCGTCTACCACGAGCCTAAAATGCAACATTTCCATCACAAACAGACGAGAAATTTGTAAATTTAGTACTGTGGCGTTGGCTGCGTATTTCCGCTTGCATTCCAAGGACTGGGGTATGGACAACTGAACGCTGCGTTGGTTCAAGGACGTGGACGTGATTGTTAATGGTGCTAGTTGACTTTGTGTGCAACTACAGATGCAGGGCAGGAGGCATCTTTGCATGCACCATGGACAGGGGATTGGCATTGTTAAAGAAATGGTTAATTTATGTTCTCTAAAATAAAATAATACCAGTAAATAGTTCTATGATGGAGTATGGTTATCATCTACCTACAGCCCCACATATTTGACATTTATATAATTGTGGTGAAGTTCCTGTTTTTCCCAGAAATAGTGAAGGTCGAATTCTCAGAAATAATAATGAATACGGTTTTGTGTCCAAAATTGTGTTAAACAGGCAATAGCCACCCCTGAAACCGGCGCCAGTATCTCCTTTATTGCCAACAGATTCATGAGAACATGAACTTTTGAACTAAAGAATATTCAAGAACATTCAAGAAAAGGAAGTTTCCCTATATTTGGTCAATTAATTAATCTTGTGTCCCATGATGCATTTTACAACTTAATGTGCAACTCCCTATTCTCCATGCCAATTATTATTTAACCTCATTTCCCTTTGATCTTGTACTATAAAAGATCACCCTGTCAATAAACTTTAGAGACTATTTTGAAAGACAACGGCAGTGTGTCTCTCTGATTATGGCTTCATTGCGTGGGTACCCATAAGATAGGAAAACCTGAGGAAAACCTGAGCAGGTTAGAAATCTCTCCTCTCACAGCATGCACGCACAACAGCGGAAGATGCAGATGGTATCTCCAGCAGACACTGTTCATGAAGCCTGGTGTTTAAGCAGCGAAGTTTGGTGCTTTGTTGCCATGTGCCTGATCATGCTGGTGGTGGTAAGGCTGGTAGGTTTGCTACCCCTGCTGATGTGCACGTGGCCGGTGTTGCAAATGGCCTTTTGCAAGTTATAGGCAGAGTCTTTAAAAAACAACAAGACTGTTAGGGGGACATTAATTGTCTTCCTCTCCCACACCACCTCCTCTTCTCGACACCTGTCTTTTGGTGTTCCACAATGCTCTGTTCTAGGACCCCTATGCTTCTCCATCCACATCTTCAGCCTGGGACAGCTGATGTAATGGCACGGTTTGCAATATCATCACTGCGCCAATGACATGCAGATCTACCTATCCGTACCTGACATCACCTCCTTACTGACCAAAATCACACGTCTTCTCGCTATATCATCCTTCTTTTCTACTCGCTTTCAAAAAGTGGACATGGACAAATTAGAATACATCATCTTTCAAGCATCTCACGCTGAGTAGACATGAGAGCTGTGTATGCATCATTCGGTACCACTTTGGTAAGAGGGTAACTTAGCCCTAGAGAAAATGATGATTTTCCAGACATTCACAGCCTTTTTTGCACATTTTATGCATTTGTGATCTTCATCTTCTTGGTGTGGATGTGGTAAATTTCAAAGTCATCATCAATACCATCATCATCCATATCTTGTAAAGAGGAAATCTGGTGTTTCCAAGGGTCGTGGTTATGTACGTTTAGTAGAATTCCTTTAATAGTGTTCGCTACACTATGACAAATAATTTTCGACTGGGACATTAGGATCTTATTGGTAATATGATAAACACATAATCTGCCTAAGCAGTACAAAGTGACTGAAAAGGAGAAGGTAAGTAAAAAATAAACTTTATTAAATGTATCAAATTTATAATTAGAATTAATATGCAAATTGCCTCTTCAAACAAAGAGGACTTGTACTCTATAGCGCCACCTATTGGAAGTAGCGATCCTACAAGTCACAATCAACCCTTTAACGAGTCTTGTAATATGACTTAGGATAAAAGCCAAATCAGAATCTCCATTTGCAGACACGGTGTTTCGGACTGTTGGTCCTCGTCAGTGCAAAGTAGGAGAGATCTGATTTGGCTAGATGAGAGGCTCTGGACTGGGGTCTGGGGGGTAAGGTAATTAAAAATTCAGGGGAAGGTGTGAAAAAACCTCCAAAGAACAAAGGGGGCCACAGTGATAATTAAGCCAATAGTTGCCTGCAGACCAGACCAACAGAGTTCCCTAGAGAGGGTGGCATGCTAAAAGGTAAGTATTTGAAAAGTAAACTGTAAATGTTGGCTAAAAGCCATATGACGCAGTCAATGACAACTTATAACAGAATAAACCTAAATGCAGCATATCTCTAGGAAACACAATGTTCAGCAATATACCCAGGAGCAAATGAAAAAAAGGCACACAAATGGTGGCAATTAGTACCTGGTAGATAAATGCTGGAGTCTGGTGCGGCCAATGCTGAAGAATGCTGTGAGCTCCCCTGCACTCAACAAACGCTGTTTCGCCAAAAGACTTCTTCAAAAGGGGGCGTGAGAAGGGCTTAGGCTATCGGTGTGGGTTTATATGGTGCCAGAAATCACAATTAGTGGGAGCAGGTATGGATGTACCCGTAGCATCGTAGCGAATGACACCGGAAACAAGGCGCTCACTACAGCAAATGGGACTTCCCGTCCAGTGCCCCGTGACACGCAGTGGAACACAGTGGAACGCACTGCAGGTCATGTGGGTGGCGCTTTCAGGAAGTCAGACAGAGCTGCCTATCCTGCTCATGCACGCGGGCCTGCGAGAAAGCAAACAGCAACATCCGGTAAAGCATCTGAGTGACGCGCAGTGGAACACACTGCGTGACATCAGATGCTTGTGTGCATAAAGGAATAAGTGAAGACAGGCCAGTACACAGGAGATGTGGTGGGGGTCGTAGGAGGGCAACAACCCAGCAGCAGGACCGCTACCTCTGCCTCTGTGCAAGAAGGAACAGGAGGAGCACTGCCAGAGCCCTGCAAAATGACCTCCAGCAGGCCACAAATGTGCATGTGTCTGCACAAATGGTTAGAAACTGACCCCACGAGGATGGTCTGAGGGCCCGACGTCCACACATGGGGGTTGTGCTCACAGCCCAATACCGTGCAGGAATGCTTGGCATTTGCTACAGAACACCAGGATTGGAAAATTCTCCACTGGCGCAATGTTTTCTTCACAGATGAAAGCAGGTTCACACTGAGCACATGTGACAGACGTGACAGAGTCTGGAGATGCCGTGGAGAGCGATTTGTTGCCTGCAACATCCTTCAGCATAACTTGTTTGGCAGTGGGTCAGTAATGGTGTGAGGTGGCATTTTTTTGGAGGGCCGCACAGCCCTCCAAGTGCTGGCCAGAGGTAGCCTGACTGCCATTAGGTACAGAGATGAGATCCTCAGACCCCTTGTGAGACCATATGCTGATGTGGTTGGCCCTGGGTTCCTCCTAATGCAGGACAATGCCAGACCTCATGTGGCTTGAGTGTGTCAGCAGTTCCTGCCAGATGAAGGCATTGAAGCTATGGACTGCGTTAGGGTCTGCGGAACGCACCTAATAAATAATGTAGAGAGGTGTGTTCGCAGCCCGGGGTCCACCGTGCAGGCAGAGCCTGCTGCTAGTAAGATGGCGTAAGTAGCGAACTCTGTTATCCCGCAGAGTCACTAAAATAAACGCCGTAGCGCTGTGGCAGATAGTGCGAACTCTGTTAATCCACAGAGCCGCTAGCGGGAATGCCGCAGCGCTATACAGCGATATAAGCGAACTCTGTTACACCACAGAGTCGCTGAGGTAAAGACGCAGAGATAGGTACTGTGTCCGGTTAACACCACAGGGATACACAGATAACTGCTGTGCGGATAGCAGTCCGTGATCATGCAGACAGCAACGCAATCAAGCAATCTCCTCACCGGAGAAGCCGGTATTCTAGGGGCTTATTTCAGCCAAGCCCTAACCACGTGCACTCAAATCTCCTCACCAGAGGTGCCGGTATTCTAGGTGCTTATTTCAGCCGAGCCCTAACCACATGCGTGCATGATCACACTGGCGCAAAGCATATAATGCAATTGATCCTAGCGCATGGCCGTGCGGTAAGGACAGCCATTTATAGCAGCCACGAGAAAAAGACCTTCCAGGAAGGACCAATGGAAGCTGTTTCAGAACATCAACAGCCGGAGGACCTTCCTGAAGGACCAATAGGAGTGGCAGCTGTATCTGAGCATGTGACCCCTGATCTCCAATGGGAGATCTTGCCCTGGGCATGCTCAGATGAAGCAACAAAGGACTTAGACCTAAAGACGTCTGCTCGCCGCTGACCAGTAGTGGCTACAATAGCAGAACCTGAATAGGCAGCAGCAAGTCTCTGCACAGTATTAGACCGGGTGAGACTCTGGGACCGACGTCTTTGCTGAGCAGGCTCCACTACAAAGATGAATGGGGGACCCCAGAGGGACTGATTCGAGACTCACCTTGTGCAGCAGTGGGAACTCGAACCCTAACAGACTGGCCCCCTGTTCCCCAGACCTGAATCCGATTGAGCACATCTGGGAAATCATGTCTCGCTCCATCCACCAACATCACGTTGTACCACAGACTGTCCAGGAGTTGGCGGATGCTTTAGTCCAGGTCTGGGAGGAGATCCCTCAGGAGACCATCCGCCGCCTCATCAGGAGCATGCCCAGGCATTGTAGGGAGGTCATACAGGCACAGGGAGGTCATACAATCACATGGAGGCCACACACACTACTGAGCATCATTTTGATTTGTTTTAAGGACATTACATTCCACTTTAATTTTGTGGGTGACTCCAAATCCAGGCATCCATTGGTTAATAAATTTGATTTCCATTGATGATTTTTGTGTGATTTTGTTGTCAGCACATTCAACTTTGTACAGAACAAAGTATTCAATGAGAATATGTCATTAATTCAGATCTAGGATGTGTTATTTGAGTGTTCCCTTTATTTTTTGAGCAGTATAGTTATGGACTGTGCACTCCTCTTTAAACTTTTTTTTAAGAGGATCCATCAGTTTGGTTTTTTCCCACACTAGGTTGGCATTCCCCAAACCCCAAGTTCGGGATCGGCTGATATTCGCTGTACGAATTCCGATATTATTCCCTATTTTTCCTATATCGATACCCAATCGGGAAATTCCCATAATTCTTTTAGAGGGCCCGTGATTTTAGTTAGCCAATGAGAAAACGAAAAGTAACTTCCCGTAATGCTGCGGTCAGTTAACTAATGGGGATGGCTGTATTGGAGCTGAAAAGATGTCAGAATGCACTTAAAAACGCCGCCGCCAATTTTTTGGTCACTGTGCTGTGAATTCGTAGGGAAGCGCGCTCTGCGACTCTAGGGACATTACAGATAGCGTTTTTTTGAATTTTTTGTTTGGCGGCTATTTAGAAAAACCCCTGTGTAAATCTCCTTTTTCCTTGCGTGTTGTTTTCCCCACTCTGTGCAAGGGGTGAGTGCAGGGGACGCTGCGTTTGCTCTGCATCCAAGCGTTTTTTAGCATCTGCACGTGTCCTCACGAAACCTTTTTTTTTTTTTTGGTGGAATTGGGGCTGCTCCTTCAATTGAAATTAACAGTATCTATTAGTGTGACGGGTTTTCCCTCCGTTTCCAATACTTGGTTGCAAAAACTTAAATACACAAAGGGGCCTTTCACAGTATGAAAAGTTTGTGCAGTGTTCCTGTAGCGAGGT